>JANFOE010000031.1:0-600000 GCA_025667525.1 Glebionis coronaria
TAACGACTAAGATGACCTATTACATTCTTGTTCGACTATATAAAATATAGGGCTAACAATCTCCCCCAATGTATCGGTCATCTTAAAAAGCATAAGATGATTGAGTGAATACATTTTTGTAGAGGAGATCTTCCTTCTTTGGGTCTTGTATCTTGGTCTTGATCTTGTTTTGTAACGGTTTTGTTCCTTCATGCTTTTGTGATCTTTATCTTGAGCCTTTATGACTAAGAGTGCTTGAGATCTTCATCTTGTGCTCCTTGTGACTAAGATGTCCTATTACATTCTTACGTTCTTAGGTATCTTGTGTATCGCCCATCTTGTGCTATTGTGACTTCTGATTCGACATTGGTTAGTACACCAGCTACGCCACCTTCTTGATATGCAGCAACATATATAGACACAGACGAAATAGCTTTGAACATTTTCATCCTAACTCGGTAGTGATTTACCTCCAGTCGGTGAAGACCGTTAAATGGTATTAGATCCCGTAACTATGATCGGGGTATATTCGATTAAGAACCTCCTTGATAGGGGTTTCCCGGAGGGGTAGTAGCCAGTTCTCTTTACTCGACCGTCTCAAAGCGGACTGCGAACGTAAAGAGTGAATCATAAGGATAAATTATCCGTCTGATTTAAGTCGTCAATTCAGAATTCCTGGAACAAGTTTGATTCTAAAAGAATCACACCATTGTTGCTTTCCAGTTTGTCACAAGCTCGATTCATAAAGAATCTTGCATGTTACCTACCGCAGTGCTGTTTGATGTTGACACTGGAAGGATTTCCATTCGTCACTGTGAGCACTAAGGAGTGTCACTCTGAATGTTCTGGCAAGATCACACGGATTTTGCAAAGAAATCTGGAATCAAGTTTTGAATCAATTAAGAATCCAAACTTAGTTGCATTCCAGTTCTCACAAGTTTGATTCGTGTAGAATCGCACAAGTTACCTACCATGAGCTGTTTGATGCTGGCTCAAGCAGGATTTCCATCTTCATTGTGAATCGTATCACTCAGATGTTCTGGCAATATCACAGGGATAATGCGTAGGACTCGGTTGTGCCCTAATGAGATAATAGATTGATCTCTTTTTGGCTCTAGACTCGATAAGTGCATTTTGGTAATCGGAGGCTGGAGCAGACTGCCACCTTTTCAATATTAACTAACTCAGAGTGAGAAAGCCAATAGATACGTGTTGATCTCTGTGAAAATGAGACAAGTTTCTTTAGAGAGAAACCTGAATGGCTGGGAAGGGTTGTGCATTGCATCACTAGGTTCATGACGACTTGTCTTTAATAGATGTATTGACCCGGTTTCTGCCTAAGTTGCATAGAATATTCAACTCCTTCAATGCTTACCAATACTTCATCACTAGCACCTTGTTGTGATTGTTCCAGTGCTAACTTAAGTAATTAGTCCGCATTCAGCTTCATTCAACTCCATCTTTCCTAAGGACAACTTCTAGCTATGGAATATCCTTGGATAGATCCCTCCGGTTCTGGTTGGATCATAGGACTTAGTTTCCTATCCTAAACCACCTTTTGACTCCATCGTTCCGTCATGGATAGTAGGTTGTTTTGGGTATAGATCGTAACCATAAACCATTGAAAACCATTCAAAGTGCTTGATAAAAATCAAAACTTTTAACACTTGAAAGTTTTACATTTCCGAAAAGCTCCCCCTACACACATGCATCGATATACGAAATGGTTTAGCATGTGAAGGAAAGAGTTGCACTTGAGTCTTTAAGATCACATGTTGCAATATATTACATTTTAATCACATTTTCTCCCCTTGTCTTTAATATAAAAACATCATATTAGAGATACCAATTGATTAAAATATGACAATTTCTGAAAACCAATTGGGAGAGAAACATGTGTGCACGCATGAATCATGGAACTTTTTTAGTCGGGATGCTCCCCCTCAACAATATATGTGTGTCTTGAAACAAAAGTTTGACAAAATTTTGGAAAAACGACACCACAAATATATTGAGGTACGGAGTAGAGATGCCTTATCCGATATAGTATATTACATATAACAGTTTTAAACCATTTTCGGAATGTGTTGGATACATAAAATGTGACAATTTTAGAGATGTACACAGCAACATTAAAGGCTTGATTTTAAAACGCCCCCCCCCCCCCCTCAAAAATTGATCAAAATAACATATGACAATTTTAAGATATAAAAACCACATATGAGGAAAGGAGTGTTAAACACACAATTTTGAAAGATTTAGAAAGACCTTTTGAGAAATTCTTGAAAAATTATGCTCAATGGTTTTAAAATAATCAGGATAGAAGACTTCTCTTCTATTGCTTAGGGAAAGTGCACTGAAACGTACACTTCCCTTTCGGGTCCGTTTTTCATGAGCTCAAAACTTTGATTGTTTTGAGACTAGCTCATGACCGAGAAAAATAAATTTCTCGTTGTGGAGGATAAGTTATCATCCGTGATAAACTTTCCTTAAGTTGAAGTTCGAGTTCTAAGCTGACATTTACTTAGAAATCGTTTTTCATGAACTTAAAACTTCGAATGTTTTTATAAGAAGCTCATGACCGAGAAATATGAATTACTCGTTGAGAAGGATACGTTATCGTCCGAGATAAACTTTCCTTAGTTGAGGTCCGAGTTCTAAGTTGTGATGCGCTTAGAAGTCATCATGAGAGAATATAAAGCAGCTTCATTTGCCAAAAACTCCAAGTCTTCTGGAGTCATATACTTCATGCCAAGACGGCCAACGAGCACTGAAACCTATTTTGAGATAGGGATTTTGTAAACAAGTATTCTATCTGATATTCAGTTCTGACAAAGTATAATTCCACGATATCACGTTTCACTTGTTCCTTGATGAAACGATATCTAACTGCGATGTGCTTGGTACGGGAGTGTTGAACCGGATTGCAAGAGATGGCTATGGCCGACTTTGAGTCACAATACATAGGTATTTTACAAAGTGGAAGCCATAATCCGTGAGTTGAGTTCTCATCCAGAGGACTTGAGCACAGCACGCGGATAGAGCCACATATTCTACTTCAGCTGATGAGAGCGAAGTACAATCCTGCTTCTTTGACGACCAGCTCACAAGTTTGTCTTCCCCTAGAAATTGTACGCTACCAGAAGTGTTTTTTCGACTATCAAGGCAACCGGCGTGATCAGAATCTGAAAAAGCTGTTAGATGAAAACCAGTTTCCTTCGGATACCAGAGTCCCATGTGAATGGTATTCTTAAGGTATCGAAAGATCCGTTTAACTTCTTTGAGGTGCTTTTGAGTAGGTCTGGCTTGATATCGTGCACAATAGCATGTGGCATGATGAATATCAGGCCTGTTGGCTGTAAGGTACATAAGTGACCCGATCATACTGTGATATCACGTTTGATCTACGGGATATGAGTACAAGTCAGCGTCTAGGGATTTGGTCGACAATGGTGTACCAACGAGAGCACATGAGGTCATACCATGATTTTTAAGTATCTCTTGAGCATACTTAGCTTGGTTAATGAAGATACCACGTGGGGATTGATGAATCTGGAGGCCTAAAAAGAGTTTTAGCACCCCCATCATTGACATTTCAAATCTGCTGTGCATTAATTTTTCAAAACGTTTTGTAAGTTTTGGGTTCGTAGAACCAAAAATAATGTCATCAACATAAACTTTCCAGCAGTATGTCATCCTCATATTTATTAATAAAGAGAGTAGGATCAATAGAACCTTTGGAGAATCCTTTGGACACCAAGAAGTTTGATAGTTCTTCGTACCATGCCCTTAGAGCTTGTTTAAGTCCATATACAGCCTTCTTAAGACGTTAGACTTTGTCAGGATGATGAGGATCGATGAATCCTTCCGGCTGATTCACATACACTTCTTCCTTCAAATTTCCGTTGAGAAAAGCAGTTTTAACGTCAATCTAAAAAACCGTGAAGCCCCTGCATAAGCAAGGAATATCCTGACTGTTTCCAAACAAGAAACATGAGAGAATGATTCATCGTAGTCTATGCCTTATTGTTGATGGTATCCCTTAACCACAAGACGAGATTTGTTTTTGATGATGGTTTGTTCTTCATCCAGTTTGTTTTTCCAGATCCATTTGAAATCTAAAATTGACATTCCATAGGATCTGTCAACAAGTTCCCAAACATTTAGGCGTTCAAACTGATGAATTTCGTCTTGCATTCATTCAATCCACGTATGATCAGTCATGGCTTGTTTGATGTTTGTAGGTACAGTTAAACTCACGGTGAGTGCATACATACACACATCGCCATCGGTTTCAAGTTGTCTGTGTGTTCGAACCGGTTGTAAAGGATTTCCAATGACTTGCTCCAATGGATGATCACGTGTCCAATGGTGAGTGGATGGATATCGTTGGTAGAATGTATGCATGTTGGCTGGATCAACATGTTGAGTAGAAGACTCTCCGACTTCGTGTACCGGTGTACCGAACGGATTGATAAATTCTTCTTCGTCAGGTTGTGCATCAACTGCTTGATTGTTGTTTCCTCCTTCAACATTGACGGTTGGTGATGTTGGTTGTATGACAATTTCTTGAGTTTGTTGAGTATCCAATGGAATAGTCTCTTGAGCAACGGTTGCTGAAGTAGATGTAGTTGTGTCTTGTTGATTTTTTTCGGGTGCATCAGCAGTAATGACAACGGAAGGCTTTGACACAACTTGATTGTTTCCATAGTAATATTCATCAAACATTTGATCATATAAATCAACCAACTCATTCATTTGTGTCGTATCCGTCGAATCTGCTGTAGGAGTAATTTCTTGACGTTCTTGCACGAGACGTACACTGTTGTGTGTAGGTGTCATTGCTGGACATTGAGGTGCGGGACTTGAGCTGTTGTGATCAAGTATCATTTGTGGCAATTCGTCAAAGTTCACATGAATGGTTTCGACAATAATCCTTGTTCTCTTGTTATATAGCCGATATCTTTTCGACAATGTAGCATACCCCACGAAAATATATGCATCACCTTTTTCTTTCATCTTGTCGAGATTCTCACCGTCTTTAAGAATGTAGCATAAAGATCCGAATACGTGAAAGAATTTTACAGTAGGTTTCCTGCCATTGATGATGTGGTAAGGTGTCTTTTCATGTCTAGGGATTACGAGAGAACGATTCTGAGTATAACAGGCGTTGCAATTGCTTCAGCCCAGAAGAATAGTGGTAATTTTGAAGCAGAAAGCATTGTTCGAGCTGCCTCAACCAAAGTGTTGTTCCGTCTTTCGACAACGCCGTTTTGTTCAGGAGTTTGAGCAATAGAGGTTTGATGTTCGATGCCTTCTTCTTGAAAGTAAGATTGCAAAGTCTTGTTCAAAAATTCAGTACCCTATCCGTTCTTACGGTTAAGACTTGACCTTGAAGATTGCGTTGTATCATATTGAAAAAGTTTTTTAGAACCTCTGGTGTTTCATCTTTAGACCTTAAGAAGAAAGTCCATGTATATCTAGAGTAATCATCAACAATCACGAGAATATACTTTTTCTCGTTAATACTCTCTACACGCATGGGACCACATAAATCCATGTGTAGAAGTTCTAATCGTCCTTTTGAGCTTGGGGTATTCTTTGTTTTGAAAGAATTTCGTTTTGCTTTCCCCAACTCACAAGAAGAACAAAGATGGTCTTTGACGAATTTTAACTTAGGAAGACCAGTCACAATATCATTCTTCGAAAGAAAGTTGATGGTGTCAAAGTTGAGATGTGACAATCATTGATGCCATAACCATGCTTGAGATGAAGAAGCTTTAGCCATTAAGCAAATTGGATTTGTTGAAGATGTGTCTTGAAGAGTTACTGTGTAGAGATCAGAACCACGAGAACATGTAAGAAGGTCATTCCCATCGTAGTCTCTAACATAGCAAGTAGATTTCCGAAAATCCACTTCCAAATCCGCATCACAAAATTGACCAACCGAGAATAAATTATGATTCAGTCCCTCGACGTAATAAACCCGTTTGATAGTGAGATTTCCTTGAACCAAATCTCCATATCCAAGTATCGGTGCAAACTGATCATTTCCAAACCACACCGTACCCAGAAACTTCTCCTCGAAGTTAATAAGAAGCTTGAGATTTCCCGTCATGTGTTTTGTGCACCCGGAGTCCATTATGAATAGGATGATTTCGACGAGCTGCAGAAGAATTAGAAGACAATGTAGCATTTGACAAATGGGAGCCCTTGATAGAAATGGGTTCCAAAACAGTAGTGGGCCTAGATGCAAAGTCTAGAGGCAAGCTGATATTCCTAGACACAATCACTAAAGTGGTTAACTTAGGTACCCATTTGTATCCGGTTGGTGTAAATCTTGAATACCCCCGTGTACATGTCCTAATCATGTTCTCATATAGCTTCTTTAATTTGTTTTGTTTACGCAGAGTAGTGGAGTCTAACACACTTAGTTTCTTAAGTGGTTGTTCAGTGGATTGGTTCAAAGTTCTTGTGGGTTCTCTAGTACTAGTGGGCACAAGAATAGGCTTCCTAGTTCTAGTATTCACGCCATTATGATTAAGAGCACAAGCATCATGATTGAAAGTACGAACACATTTTCCACATTTAACACAAACAAATTCAACATTCAAAGTCTTAACATTCAAACTGTCATTACATGCAGTTACAGACGTTTTATTCTTAGAAAACTTAAAATTCCTATGGTGGTCTTCTACTTCCATCTTCTTCCCTTGACTATTGTTAGGCATGACTGTATCTTGAATTCTAGTGCTCTTAAGCTGTGGTCCGCTAACGCTAGTATTGTGATTTACTCCTGTAGAAGAAGACACACGTTGATTAGTTTTCCTAGTATTCTGAGGTAACCGCGATGTTCTAGTTTCAGTCGACCTAGTGTTCATCTTATACATTCCAGGTGCTATCACATTTGTGCTATTATCTGTTCCTAGCTTAGGCAAAGTCTGTAGGGGTTTGCCCAAATTAGATTATTTAGGGCATTTGACCGTACTCGGTTGACGAACGGCGGTTGGTTTACCCAATTCAGACTTTCCTTTCATTTTCTCAATGAGTTTTTGTAACTCATTAATGGCTATGTCCCTTTCTTGTAGCTGAGTTTTCAAATCATTTATTTCGAAACCTTTTTCATTTAATTGTCGAACCGAAGAAGCTGCCATTTCTTGAAACTTTTTATGATTATGAGATTTTTCACCTTTTTGTAAAGCAAGTTCAAGAGAAATGGAGTGTTTCTCAAGTTGGGAAAAACTTTTCGAAAGTATGTTATATGACTAAATTTGTTTCGAAAGCTCAACTTGGAGATTGTGACATTTCTCGTCCGTTTCTGACACTAGACATGCTACATGACAATATTGATCAAGATTGGTATACACACCAAGTATAGCATTCATATGGTCAGCATGAAAATATTCCTTCGAAAGTCGATCAATTTCGTTAGAAAGTTGCTGTTCTTGTGTTTTTAATTTAGTTTGAAGAAAATCAACTTCATCTTCAAGAGATTTGATATAACTTAAATCAGTTGTCATTTCCTCAGTGAGAGCACTATAAAACATTTCCACATTATTTGAAAGATCATCGATGGTTGGAACAATACATTGTTGAATGAAGACTTCTACTTGTGGGTTAGGTTTAATATTCCAAACGGTATCCCTAGAAACTTTTTCATAGTCGACGACACCTTTGTACACATTTAAAACCCCTTGTTTTATAAACTCAAATTGCTGAACACTTTTGCTTTTCTCATCCCACTTACGTTTTTCATCCAAAATTCGCTTTTCTAACAAAATTGATTGCTTTTTGAAACTCCTTTTTAAAGAAACTTTCTTTTGGGGTTCATCACTTGGTGGTGGAACACTATTATACATCTTTTGTTCTTTGGAAAGTTCTTTTTGTGGAACAAACTTAATATAATGATCAGAATCAGAAAGGTTTATTAAGTCACTTAAGTTTGATCGACTTTCTTCTTGATGACGAATGATTTCGTCGCAGTCAGTAGAAAGCATAAGAGAAAGATTATCAACATAACAACCGATATCATAAAGAGCAGGCTTGGTAGTTTGAACTTTCTTGAGATATTCAGGCTTGAAAAAACTCGTTTTCATATTTCTGTTGAGCATATTCATGGTTTGAATGGACTGACCCGTTTTGTAAACAATGTTGTTTAACGTTTCGACTCTCTTTTCCAAATCAAGAATTTTTTCAATATTCTTTTCTTCACGAGTTTTATAAAGCTTAGTTTGTTCTTTGTTAACCGACTCTAACTCAGTGATCTGGAGTTTATGTAGCAGCAG
The DNA here is from genome assembly GCA_025667525.1 of Glebionis coronaria. Taxonomy (NCBI): domain Eukaryota; kingdom Viridiplantae; phylum Streptophyta; class Magnoliopsida; order Asterales; family Asteraceae; genus Glebionis; species Glebionis coronaria. The sequence continues at coordinate 8,265 of JANFOE010000031.1, forward strand.
TTGTTCTTCAAGTTCTGATACCTTTTGTTTTGACATATGAATTTCGTGTGTTACTTCAGAACAATATTGTTCGTTGAGCACCTTACGTTCATATACCAAACCATTAGCTATAACAACTCATCGATCAACTTCTTTTACATAATCACACTCTTTAAGCCTGTCTATCTCCTCGGCTAAGGATGTGTTTGCTTGCTTCAAACGGTTATTAGCCGCTTTGTTTTCATCAATTTCATGTTTTAAAGAATCAATAATAGACGCAAGCAAATCACTGTCCTCATCCGAGTTAGTATCCTGAACCTCATTTTCGTCATCATTACACATATGCGGTGAATCCATAGAGATATTTCTATCCTCCGTGTCCATTACATATGTGTCATTGATGCTTTCGGGTTGCTCAGTATGCCGTCGTTCATTAGCAAACACATTATAGTTATCATGTGATGGTACCTTTTCAAGTGGCTCAGAATCATAGATGGGTCCAGAAGTGTCAGCAGTCTCTGGAATCACTTCTTGAATCTTTGTCATGTACACATAATGTGCCTCCAACTCTTGATCATCGGCTTCATCATCAGTGTCATCACGCCAGTCAACTTCATCTGCTGTGAGTGGAATCCCTGTTTCTTCTTTCTTACACAGCAGCATCTTTTCCTTGTGATATCCCAAATCCTTAACCCGTTTTGGCTTCTTACATTCCCTTGCCATGTGCCCAAATCCCTTGCAATTGAAGCATTGAATCCCAGTCTTCTGCACAACCTGAGTGCCTACAGTATCTCTAGCCCCAACTTGATTCGGAATCCTCTGAGTATCATACCTAGCATCACGATCATACCTAGGTGCATGATCAACTTTCTTATATCTAGCATTTGATGATGATCTGAGGTTGTTGTTGGTAGGTTTGTAGATCTTCTTATAAGTTGTGGTGAGTAAAGACATGAGTTCTTCAATCTTCTTGTCCCTTGAAGTTTGTTCATCATCACTGTCTCCATCTGACTCAGTGTCATACTTTGGAGGTGGAGTGGGGACGATTGCTTTTACTTTATTTCTAGCAGTAGCTAGAGGTTTCGTGGATGAGCTTGATGACCTTGAGGAATGTTTAGGTGGTTGTTGACGGGGAACGGGTTTTGTTGAAGTAGCAGCCACAAAAGCAATAGAGTTCGCAGATCGTTCTGCCTTTTCAGCTCTAAGTTCATTCACTTCATTATGATGTTGTTTCAATATATCATAAAGTTTGTGGTAAGATATAGTCTTGATATCCTCCCTTTGTTTGACCAAAGTCACAAACCTTTGCCATTCCGGTTTAAGTTGAAGTAGAAACAGAACATAGGCATGATGATTGGAGATGGTGCACTAATTCCTGACAAGCTCATTCATCATTTTGTAGAATCTAGAGTAATATGAGTCAATGGATTCACCATCTTCGGATGTGAATTTTCCAAACTCCCAAAGTAGATTAGTCTCGAGATCTTGAACATTTATCGACTCACCTTGCTTCATTCGATGAATTCATTCCACATTTCCATAGCATTAGGACATGCATCAACAGTGGAATAGATATCGTTATCAATCCCAGTGAGTATGTAGTTAACGGTATCGGCTTCAGCTTGGAGGAGTTTCTTTTTCTCAGCAGGACATGTGTCGAAATCCTCCATATCTCGTGTAGTTGATGAAGCACCATCCTCTGCTTGTGTGGTAATTGGTCTGAATTCAAAAACTGGAGGTGGATTCTCAAGGCAATGAAGAAGAGCGGTTCGGTTCTCCTTAGTGTCGAGAAATATAAGGAAACTAGATCTCCACTGAACGTAGCAACTGGCAGTGAGCACAGGTGGATTACCATTGCCACCTTGTTCCAAACGAATTTGATTAGCCGTCGCATTGTTGTTGTTGTTATTAGACATGGTGATTACTTGTGAATGGATTAGGATCTTTAGTGGATTTGTTGTGATTTGATTGATGAAGTTGAAAAAAAAAATTGCAGTCCGACAAAAAATTCCTCATTCTGACAAAACGGTAAGCCGAAAAATTTTGTATCGCCAAATTTTGAAATTGAGTTAGAAATAGCCAAAAAATAGTAGGAAAAAAATTTGATTTTACTTGATCGCAAGTTCAGATCGCAACTTTAGATCGCAACTTTAGATCGCAAGTTCAGATCGTAACTTTAGATCGTAACTTTAGATCGCAAGTTCAGATCGTATCTTTAGATCGCAACTTTAGATCGCAAGTTCAGATCGCAATATGGCTATCTGAATATTCGATCACAATGTAGAAACCCTAGGGTTTTTTCGATCACAATATTCAGATCGGAATATAAAACTCTTCAAACGTTGCGATGGAGAATATTTCCACTGTTCTCAGATAGTACACAATAAATTCGAGATTTTTAGCCTAAAAATGATTCAAGTACAAAAAAATATTTTGTTTTTAACCAAAGTAACAATATCACTACCAATAGTATGTAGATGATTTGTATCAAGAATAAACCATAAAAACACAAAAAAAAAACTTGGTACGTGAGTTTTGGATCAAAATAGGCACGAAAAATCAAGAACACACTCAAATCTTCAATCATCTATCCACTATAGGCTCTGGATACCAAATGTTATCTTCACTTCAATCCATAACACAAGATTCTAGAGAGAGAAAGAGAAGAAAGTAGAGAGAGAAACTAGAAAGATTTTGGAAGGTTAAACACTTTAGAGAGAGAAAGTAAAATGGTAACCAACACCCTCTTCCACACATGGAAGAGGGTATATATACCCTTGGCATTTGGGCCGTGGGTTTTGTTTCCTTGGGCCGAGCTTGGCTTTGCTTGGGCTTACGCCCCTAACTTATACAATATTAGCTTAAAGTCCAAGCCCGGTTAACCCGACTAACCTATTACAATACAAGACCTTTAACGACTAAGATGACCTATTACATTCTTGTTCGACTATATAAAATATAGGGCTAACAACTTGATCAATAGGTCCCTTAACAAGGACTTCAATAATTTTGTTGGAAACTATAATATGCATTGCACGGGGAAGACAGTTAATGATTTGCATGCAATGCTCATTGACTATGAAAAGGGGTTGAAAGACAAGGCATCTACCGCAACGCCTTCTGTACTAACCATACAAAAAGGGTAGAGTGATTAAGCCAAAACCGCAAACGAACAAAAAGAAAGGCAAAGGCAAGGGTAATAAGGGCAAACTAGTTGCGACTTATTCGAAACCTAAGTAGATCTTTGTCAAGAAGAGTCAATCTCAAAAGGATGAGACTTGTTACCATTGCAAGGCAAATGGTCACTAGAAGAGTAATTTCCCTCTTTACCTCGAAGAATTGCGATAAATAAAGAAGAAGTCTGAGCAGAGCGCTGCAGCTTCAGGTACTTTATTTATGATTGAATTGTTCAATTTAACATATAAATTAAATTCTTGGGTATATGATACAAGATGCGGTATTAACATTTATAATACGCTGCAGGGATTTAATTTGGAAAGGAAGCTTTCCTATGGGGAACAATATCTGCAAGTGGGCAATGGCGCACAAGCATCGGTTGAAGCTATAGGAACTTTTGATCTAGTTTTACCTTCGGGTTTAGTACTGAGATTAAATGATTGTCATTATGCACCTACAATTGTTAGGGGTGTTATTTCCTTTTCTTGTTTGTTAAATAATGGATTCGTTCACACGATTGATAATAATGGAATGGTATTTTCTACTTTAATGCAATTTTTGTGAATGGTGTATTTGAAATAGACATGCATGATAATGAATCCAAGAACGGTAAATCTATATTTAGCATGAGTAAGAAGAAAAAGTTTGACAATAACTCTTCTTATCTTTGGCATTGTAGACTTGACCATATTGGAAAGACTCGTATACAAAAGCTTCAACGTGAAGGTCTTTTGGAAAATATCAATGATGATTCATTTGATAAATGTGGGTCTTGTATCTCTAGAAAGATGACCAAGAAACCTTTTAATAGCAATATTGAAAGGGCTACTGATCTACTTGGACTTATACATACTGATGTGTGTGCACCATTTAGACATACGTCAAGGAAAGGTGCTAGCTACTTCTTAACATTTACGGATGATTATAGCCGTTATGGTTATGTTTATTTTCTTAAGCATAAATATGAGGTATTTGAAACATTCAAAGTGTTTAAAGCAGAAGTAGATCTGCAATTAGGGAAGAAGATTAAAGCTCTTCGTTCTGATTGAGGTGGTGAATATTTAAGTCAAGAGTTTATAGATTATCTAAGTGAGAATGGAATTGTTCAGCATCTTACTTCTCCCTATACTCCACAACAAAATGGTGTATCCGAAAGGAGAAATCGTACATTATTAGATATGGTACGATCTATGTTTAATCTTACAACTTTACCTTTATCCTTTTGGGATTATGCTTTAGAGTCTGCTGTTCGCATTTTAAATATGGTTCCCACAAAGAAGGACGATAAGACACCATATGAACTAAGGCATGGCAAGAAGCCATATTTTTCTTATTTAAAGGTCTGGGGTTGCGAGGCGTATGTGAAACGTGACTCGGGTGACAAACTCCAACAACGATCTCTAAAATGTATCTTTGTAGGATAACCTAAGGAAACTATAGGTTACTACTTTTATTATCCACCTGAGAACAAAGTAATTGATGCTAGGTATGGAGACTTCCTTGAATCTGATCTTGTAAATCAAGAATTCAGTGGGAGAATTATGATCTTGAGGAGAGTCATATAGATACATTACCTTCTAAAAACACTAGCGATGTAATTCTTGTAGAACCAGAAAGTCCGGCGGTTCCACCGGAATTAGTTCCTCTGCGTAGACCCGCAAGGATTAAAAACGCAAATAGCAATATGTGTCTTAACATAGAGGATGATGATGAGTTAGGGGATCTTGGTGAACCCGCTAATTATAAATCCGCCATACTTGATCCTGAGAAGGATAAGTGGATGGTTGCTATGGATGAGGAAATAAAATCCATGAAAGTAAATGATGTTTGGATTCTTGTAGAACCACCATCGAATGCTAAAGTAGTGAGACATAAGTGGATATACAAGAAGAAAACCGACATGGACGGAAAAGTACAATCCTATAAAGCTCGTTTAGTAGCTAAAGGTTTTAAACTTTTAGCGTAGACTACGAGGATACATTTTCTCCTATAAAATACTTAAGAACTATTAGGATTCTCATAGCTATAACAGCATACTATGACTATGAGATATGGCAAATGGATGTTAAAACTGCCTTCTTGAACGGTCGCTTAGATGAAGACATCTATATGCAGCAACCAGAAGGGTATGTTGATCCTGAGAATCCAGGACATGTGTGCAAACTTCAAAGGTCCATTTATGTTTTGAAGCAAGCATCACGTCAATGGAATAACAGATTTGACGAAGAAATAAAAAAGTTTGGATTTGTTCAGAATCGTGATGAGCCATGTGTATATCACAAAGCTAATGGGAGTGATGTAGTATTCCTAGTCCTATATGTTGATGACATATTAATGATGGGATGTAACATTCCAAGACTTAAAGTTGTTAAGGATTATCTTGGTAAATATTTTTCTATGAAGGTTTTAGGAGAAGTTGCATACATTATGGGAATTAAGATCTATCGGGATAGGAAAAGATGGTTAATTGGTCTATGTCAAGATGCTTATATAGATAAGATTTTAAAGAAGTATAATATGCATAATTCCAAGAAAGGTTTTCAACCTATGGAAGTTAAGAATAATCTGAGTCATGAGATGGATGCATCAACTCCTGAAGAAGAGGCATACATGCAGAAGGTGCCTTATGCTTCGGCTGTAGGATATATAATGTATGATGTTAGATGCATAAGGCCTGATGTGGCGTTTGCTCAGAACTTGGTCAGTAGATACCAACAGAATCTAGGGAAGCTCCACTGGACTACTGTTAAACATATTCTAAAGTATTTGAGGAGTACGAAAGATATGTTTTTGGTATATGGAGGGACCAGACACATAACTGAATGTTACAGGTTTCTGTGATGCGTCCTAGTAATGTGATAAACACGATACGAAGTCTCAGACGGGTTACGTTTTTGTTATCAATGGAGGAGCAGTTGACTGGAAGAGCAAGAAAAAGACAATGATTGCAATGCATGCTACTCAATTTGAGGACATGGCTGCTTCAAAAGCTGCAATGGAAGCTGTTTGGATTAGGAAGTTTATTGAAGATCTTAGAGAGATGCCTTCAATGAAAGAACCTATAGATATGTATTATGACAATTTTGTCGCAATAATATTTGCCAATGACCCTGGAGTCATGAAAGACGCCAGACACTTTATGCGTAGACATCACTACGTCCGAGAACAAGTTGAAGCTCTGGAAATAAAATTGAGAAAAGTTCACACAGATGATAACGTAGTTGATCCTTTAACTAAGGCTTTGCCTAGACCAAAGGTAGTTAAGCATGCCAAAGCGATTGGGCTGCAACTAGCTAGCGAACTCATGCAATAAATCTGTGATTAGTATTGGATAAAGGATGTTATGACATTATTATATAATGAAATAAAGATTGGGTTTCGTTTATTTTTTATTATTTAATAAGTGTATCCTATTTTACATGTTTTAATCCATGAATAAAAGTTATGCTAAATGTCCGTTGTCGATTAATAATATGAGAATATTATTAAACTGAGACAAATCAAAATAGCGATAGAGTATACTTGAAAGTATATTGATCGATTTTGGATTCTATTTGATGAATCGAATATAGGACTTATCCCAACTATATGTTATTACTTTATGGATCTTTGTCATTAAGTAAAAACATAAATAGTTATCCTTAGACTTGAGATACCAGGAAACTGTTATGAATCTAGGGCATCTTTGTGGAATAATCTAACGCTAAACGTAACTGGTAGCTATACGGATTATTTTTGGAAGTGTTGCAAAATTCATAAGTTTTGCTCGTAGTCAATATGGAATTTATTTCCTCCAATCTCGTTTTAGAGTTTAATACAACTGGGCCCCTCGTGGGATTAGTAAGATGTTTGTGTGGCCACACCCAAATTTGTTATGGTAATCTTGCTGAATTTGTGAACGAGAAACATAATGGTTAATGAAAGGAATGACTAAAATGCATATCCTTATTAACGTTGAATTAAAAATAAAAGGATAATAATAATGATGCAGCATCGTTAAAAGGTTTTGTCCAGGAGACCTTACTCGAGTTGTACTAGAGACATTGCTATGTGTAACTAGACGCTAGTCAACGTAATCACGATATTCGAAATACGTCCAAGTGGGAGCTGAAAGTTTATGGACTTATATTTAATAGTCGTGTGATAGGATCGAACTCGAGATTACGGGATTGCACACAATACGTAAAGAGTTAATTTAATTTATAAATATATATATCGTATTTATTGATTTATTTAATAAATATATTTATGTATTTATTAATTTAACCGAGCAAGTAAATATATAACTTTAACGATCGTTAATTAATTAATAGTTAATTATTAACGAATGTTAAATAAATATATAGTATGTATATATAAAGAAAGAAGTTTAGAAGATTCCGGAACACCCCTAAGGGGTGTTTTGGTCGGTCGGTTATAGGCTCCAAGGGGGGGGGGGGGGGCAAAAGTTGCCTTTTATTTATCTTGGGCTACAAAGACTTTAGGCCTATATATACACCTCCTAATCCCTCATAATCTTCATAACTTAAATCTTTTCCCCTCTTCTCTCTTTGTTTCGATCGCAAGAACACACCCACGAAGGGTTTCGGTTGGTTTTTCTTGGTTGATCGATTGTATACGTAATCTAGTCTTAGCCCCTCTCTAGGGTTGTTGGGTAGATTAATTACAAGCGTTGTAGCTCGGTTTTCACGTGCTAGAATCACGGTTAGCTCGTTGTATTACGTGTGTACAAGATCGTAATATAGTCTTACTTTAAACTATATCTTGGTATATACGGTATAAACCCGAATTGGTGATTCGTTCTTCGTCTTGTGGAATTGCTTTAGCATAAAGGTATGTAACCCTAATTCGATTAATTATAATTGTGTTATTAGTTATGATCTTGTTAAATCGCTTCCGCTATATGTGCTTTAATCTCGTTTAGGGTTTTATATAATTGTTATGATACTAATAAACCTTCATTAGTAGAACTCAATTTAAGTTGCATTATTAACTATTGAAGTTTTAATTGAGTCAGATTTTACTTATATGAAAATTAGTAGTATATTACTTTGTTATTTTCATATTTTAGCTTTACATTTTGTATTTTGTATTATTTTCTTTTTCATTTGTAGAATAAATTCACATTTTGTGTTTTATATTTTTTGCATTTAGATGTAGTAATTGCAACGTGTTGTATATTAGTATGTATACGTAGGTAATTGATAGGTGTGAAAACACCCATCTTTTCTACCACTTAATTACATTAAAACAGTACCTAAACGTATATTTTATGTCGTAAATGGCGGAATTATGCGTGGTTTGTGTTTTTATTGTGTTTCAGGGTCGAGAAGGTGAAAAGTGGAGAAAACTCGGCTTTCACGGGCTTTTATTGAAGTAAAAGACAAAAGACGAAGTCGAAAGATCAAGAGTGGAAAAAGAACGGAAGTCCAAGACCAATTCTGAAGATTTATCGAAGAAAAAGTCAAAAGACGAAAGTTTACTAAAAAGCCGAAGAACTCAGGTTTAAATTATGAAGAAATTACAAGACGAGTTCAAAGAAATCCCGAGACAAAGTCTTAGAAGTCGAAGAATTTGAGAAGACTGAAAGACTGAAAGACTGAGGACCAAGATAGAAAGAAAGAGGAAGCCACCAACCCTTCCCTTCTCCTATAAATACCACCCTCACAACATGTGAGAGGGTTGGTTAGTTTTTAGATTAGATTAGGAGTAGGTAGTTTCTCTCTCTAGATATACTTTCTCTCTCTAGATTAATTTGTGTTTAAGCTTTTGTTATTGAATCTTTACTTTTTAATTAAGCTTTTAATTCATTATCTTCTTCCTTTCTTGGTTGATTTGTTCCTTATCTTCATTGTTCATGTTCTTGAGTTTTTATGATTTTGATCAAGTGGGTTTTGATTAATTTAGTTATGTTTGTTAGTTTTGATGAATTGTTTTGATTGATATTTGTTAGTTGATGCTTATTGGTTGTTTTGCTTTAATCTTTCGTTTGGTTTTGATGAATTTGTGGATCGATTCTTGTTACTGTATTTATCCTGTTCTTCGTTTGATTGTTACTGTATTCCTTCAACCCCAGTTGTCCTTCATTCGGAAGTCTGAAATTCCGAACCAAGGAACTTGTTCATTCGGAAGTTTGAAGTTCCGAACCAAGGAACTTGTTCATTCGGAAGTTTGAAGTTCCGAACCAAGGAACTTGTTCATTCGGAAGTCTGAAGTTCCGAACCAAGGAACTTGTTCATTCGGAAGTTTTGAACTTCCGAACCAAGCTCTTTCATTCGGAAGTTTTGTACTTCCGAACCAAGCTCCTTCATTCGGAAGTTTTGAACTTCCGAACCCAAACTCCTTCATTCGGAAGTTTCCGAATCAATTGTATTCATTCGGAAGTTTTAAACTTCCGAATCAGTCTTCTTTCTGTTTTTATTTTTAAATTTTCTTCTTTTAATTTCAAGTTTTATTTTTCCCGCCCTTTTCTTTATTTGAATTTTTAATTGCTTTACTTTTAGTTTTAAGTTTTTATTTGCATCATTTATTTTATGATAAGTTTAAATTTTACGTTCTTTCATTTTTCGTCATTTACTTTTAAAGTTTTAAAATATCGCACCATTTACATTTTAATTTGTTTTAATTTCTCGTCATTTATTATTAAGTCTTGCTCATTTATTTTCCAAAACCAAAAATATTTGTTTCACCAAGAACAACTAATCTCACACAATTAACCGGAAATCAATTCGAAGAGACACCGAGAATAACGAACTTTTTCAACGAGTAAAAATTCATACATTAAAATGGCGCCGCTGCCGGCTCTTTTCGTGAAGATTGAAGGTTTTTTGTGAGTGACGCGTTGGATTTTGGGATCCGTTCACTTGTGAACGTTATTTTTCTTGTCAAAAATTTTCAAAAATCCAAAAACATTTGAAAAATCATAAAAAGCATTTCTTTTTCAAAGTTTTGCACCAAAAATATTCTTCTTGCTTATCTATCTTTCTTTATGGATTTTTATGTCCTTTGCGTCCGGTGTGGGAAACAATTATCTGGGAACAACTCTTGTCAATGGTGTACATGTGAGCGGTGCGGAAACAATATCGACTACACACAATTCGGATTTTGTCCCTTGTGCAACTCGACTAATTCACTCTTTTTGAACCCACCTCCTGTTCCCCCATGCATCTATTGTGGAAGCGATTCTCATTGGCATGTTTCGTGCCCGGTTCGATACCCGTATGGTCACGGGCACGAACCGGGGTACAATCATGACAATGAAAATAGCTATCCACAAGACGCACCTAATCTTTCTCCACACCCGGTTTGCAACAACTGTGGGGGTCCTCACGATACCTATTATTGTCAACCATTGAATTGTTATGAGCCAAATCCGTGTCCTCAGTTTTCTTCACCTATGGATTATTATGAACCAAACCCGGTTTCTAATTATTCCCAACCGATGAACAACTATGAGCCACAACCTTGCTATAATTCAGGTTTTCAACACTATGAACCCACACATCACACCCTCAATCATCAATCCTTTCAACAAATTCATCTTGACCCACAACTCACTACCTTGAATGAAGAAACACACTCCATTGTTTTGCAACTTCAAGAGGTCGTTGTTTTGGTTAAAGAACTTCGGGACGAGGAAAAGCGACTGCAACAAGAGCAAGTATCTAATCTTAGTGATTATACCCCTCCGCTTGTGCGTCAATACTATTATGATGATGATGACAATGATGCTGTATGCTCTTTCAACTCATCTTCTGAAGTTGCTGCTCCTACTCTCGATGTTCCTACTGCGTCTAAGGATCTAGATTCATTGCATGAGCTTAGTGATGTTGGTCTCGACAAAGTATTGGATGATGAGGTTTGTGACTTACCTGCTATGGAGCCTGAGGACGACGTTGCTCTTACAGAAGAGGTCGATCCTAGTGATGACGATTCTTCTCTCTGCTATGAGAATTTCACTTTTGAAATTTCTAAATCTCCACCGGGAGATGCAGACGATGACGATTTATTCTCTCCGGTTTACGAGCAGTTCACCGATGAACATGATCTTGTGGATGAGGTGGAAGACGTGCTTCTTCGCGATGGATTACGGAAAGTGCACCTTCTTATTGCTCAAATCGAAGCGTTGACTTCTCCTTCTCTTTCCAAGTCTCTACCTCCATCTATTCCTCCCGTTGAAGATAATGACCCATTGCTAGAAGAAATCGATATCCACTCCATCCCTCCAGGTATTGATGACTCTGACACAGAGGGGGACATTATTTTTGATAATTTGCTGCAGGAAAGTATTGACCCAAGTCCCCCTCCCGAGCACCTTTCATCCTCCCTTTTAGCCACTATCACGGAGGATGAGTGCTTTGATCCGGGAGGTGACATTGATTATGCTATGATTGATACCATTACGGCTTTGCCGTTTGCTCAGCATCCATTGTCTTTGGGGGAGGACAATATGCTTACTATACCCAACCCACCTCCCGTGGATCTTGAATTCACATACAATACGTATGTTGAAAGGACCTTTCTCCCTTTCAAGACTTATCCCCCCGCCTCTCCTTTGTTAATGTCCACCGGGAACGAGGACAAGGTCTTTGATCCCGGTATCACATTCGAGGTTTCCCCATGGACCATTTAATTCGGGGACGACTCAGGCTCGTGACTCGGTCAACAAAAACAAGCGCTTTTTGGGAGGCAACCCAATTATCTATCTATTTTCAACATAAGTGTAGGGGGAGCCCCGTTGGTGTTTCTTGTTCTCTTTCTTATCATATGCAGGGATTAGAACTTCAAAGACACACTCTTGATGACTTTTGACGAACCGTGATTCCGTGTTCCCTTCTTCCCGGTTCTATCCTAAACTCTTTTCGATTCACTATTTTATATTTCTCAATATTAAAATAGGAATCTCTTTAGTTGTCTTTTCCTTAACGCGATTTAAACAAAGTGCACAATGTCCTAAGTGTAGGGGAGTTTACTCCCACATGCTTAAACATTGAGGACAATGTTTATATTAAGTGTAGGGGGACTTCTATCGAAGTTAAGTGGTCTTTTCCTTGTATTTGCCCTCATTTTAACCGGAAAATCAATTTTTCGACATTTTTCAAAATTTCTAATCTATTTTGGCCTAGTTGTAGTCCCCTTTATTTTTGCTATTTTTCTCCTATTTTAATAAAATGGTTTTAACAAGTTTAGTTATCTTAGATATATTAGGCCCGTTGTGAATTTTTTGACTCAACCCGAGTTTACTATTCCAAGTTCACTCTAGCTAGTATCCTTAACCATGTAAACCTTAATTGGTTTATTAGGCTAAGCATCCACGAGTCTCATTCCTTGAGATTTTAAATTGTGGAGAACGAGAAATGATAGAGTTGGTTACAAGTTTGGTATTCTCTCATTAACTTATGTGAGTTAATTATGATCTTTTTCTCCCATCACTTGCTAATAAATTATCTGCAATAAGTAAGGTCGTACGATTTGAAAAGTTACTTAGCTTCTAGCCCAAGATCGTTTAAAAGTTGCTCGGTAATGACGAGAGTTCATAGCCAAGGCATAACTTATGAAGCGGGGCGCGAAGATTGGCGAGTCCGAAAAGGCCCTAACAAGGCATGAGGATTCCATTTTATTGCTGAAGATCCAAGGTGATGTGAAAAGCATTATTCCTAAAATCAATATGAAGGATCAAGACTCACGACGAAAAGCAATCAACTCCCATAAAGATCATGGAGAAGTCTATCCGAAAATACCCTAACAAGGTATGAGGATAAATAGATCCAAGTCCGAAAAGGAGGCGGATCGTTGTATCTCGAAATCCTAAATAGAGATTGAAGAAATAATCATGAAGTCGTGGTCAACAAAGTTGGAGTACCTCTCAAAAGTCTCCAAGTGAAGAAACTCTATTATGATGAGAAGACCATTATCTCAAGAACGTCTCTCGAAGATATGAAGTATGAAGTACATGCCAAATATCGGCCCGAGAAAGGTCTCAAATCGTGAACCGAGTTATGCCAAGATATGAACTTTTTGATATCCCGAGAAGCAGTTTTAAGAGATTTTGTCCTTTAGCTAACTATTGATCAAATCGTCCTACTTTGCTTTCAGCTTAAATAAATTATCAAAATAAGTCAACAATGCATCCTCGTGATCATTCAAGACATCAATAAAATATAAGAGGTACCCATAGGAAAAAGGGAGTTTAAGTGATTAATTGAACCGCATGAGTAAATGTTTGTTATGCTAACTTGTACTAACAATGATCTTGTTTTTAAGCTTGGCATGGGGAACGTGAAACTTGAGGGTGATAAACATTCATGACACACAAGCCCTAATGTAAGTCTTAGATTTCTTTACATGTTTCTTCCTTGTTACATCTTGTTATTTTCTATCTTTTTGATTTTCCTTAGTTGTTTAATAAAGGCCAAGGTAGGTTGATTATGATGGAAAGTGTAAACCTTGCTTTATTGCTAAGCATTGCATGAGGGCATTGCAATGGTTAAGTGTAGGGGATTTGATAGGTGTGAAAAAACCCATCTTTTCTACCACTTAATTACATTAAAACAGGACCTAAACGTATATTTTATGTCGTAAATGGCGGAATTATGCGTGGTTTGTGTTTTTATTGTGTTTCAGGGTCGAGAAGGTGAAAAGTGGAGAAAACTCGGCTTTCACGGGCTTTTATTGAAGTAAAAGACAAAAGACGAAGTCGAAAGATCAAGAGTGGAAAAAGAACGGAAGTCCAAGACCAATTCTGAAGATTTATCGAAGAAAAAGTCAAAAGACGAAAGTTTACTAAAAAGCCGAAGAACTCAGGTTTAAATTATGAAGAAATTACAAGACGAGTTCAAAGAAATCCCGAGACAAAGTCTTAGAAGTCGAAGAATTTGAGAAGACTGAAAGACTGAAAGACTGAGGACCAAGATAGAAAGAAAGAGGAAGCCACCAACCCTTCCCCTCTCCTATAAATACCACCCTCACAACATGTGAGAGGGTTGGTTAGTTTTTAGATTAGATTAGGAGTAGGTAGTTTCTCTCTCTAGATATACTTTCTCTCTCTAGATTAATTTGTGTTTAAGCTTTTGTTATTGAATCTTTACTTTTTAATTAAGCTTTTAATTCATTATCTTCTTCCTTTCTTGGTTGATTTGTTCCTTATCTTCATTGTTCATGTTCTTGAGTTTTTATGATTTTGATCAAGTGGGTTTTGATTAATTTAGTTATGTTTGTTAGTTTTGATGAATTGTTTTGATTGATATTTGTTAGTTGATGCTTATTGGTTGTTTTGGTTTAATCTTTCGTTTGGTTTTGATGAATTTGTGGATCGATTATTGTTACTGTATTTATCCTGTTCTTCGTTTGATTGTTACTGTATTCCTTCAACCCCAGTTGTCCTTCATTCGGAAGTCTGAAATTCCGAACCAAGGAACTTGTTCATTCGGAAGTTTGAAGTTCCGAACCAAGGAACTTGTTCATTCGGAAGTTTGAAGTTCCGAACCAAGGAACTTGTTCATTCGGAAGTCTGAAGTTCCGAACCAAGGAACTTGTTCATTCGGAAGTTTTGAACTTCCGAACCAAGCTCTTTCATTCGGAAGTTTTGTACTTCCGAACCAAGCTCCTTCATTCGGAAGTTTTGAACTTCCGAACCCAAACTCCTTCATTCGGAAGTTTCCGAATCAATTGTATTCATTCGGAAGTTTTAAACTTCCGAATCAGTCTTCTTTCTGTTTTTATTTTTAAATTTTCTTCTTTTAATTTCAAGTTTTATTTTTCCCGCCCTTTTCTTTATTTGAATTTTTAATTGCTTTACTTTTAGTTTTAAGTTTTTATTTGCATCATTTATTTTATGATAAGTTTAAATTTTACGTTCTTTCATTTTTCGTCATTTACTTTTAAAGTTTTAAAATATCGCACCATTTACATTTTAATTTGTTTTAATTTCTCGTCATTTATTATTAAGTCTTGCTCATTTATTTTCCAAAACCAAAAATATTTGTTTCACCAAGAACAACTAATCTCACACAATTAACCGGAAATCAATTCGAAGAGACACCGAGAATAACGAACTTTTTCAACGAGTAAAAATTCATACATTAGTAATATAGTATATTTTTACATTTTTTACATGCTTTGTGTAAAAGTAGTATAAAATTCCAATCAAGCTTATTATTCATCAAAAACAATTAAATCTTACTTAAAAACGTTAAATCAATTCGAATTGAGTCGAGAAAAACGAACTAAAAAGACAAATATTAGTTATTACACATTTAGTCTAAAAAATTTAGACTCGACGCAATCATTAGACCCGGCGGCAGAGACAGTGGAGTTTTGCAACGACAATGTTGTAGCATCAAATTAAAAAGAATAATTTCACCAAGGAAAATCATAACTATTAAGATTGACATCAAACATTTTCTTCATTGTCCATTGCCAAATCTCCTTTTTAGTGTGAATGCATCTAAAAACGAATGAAATGAATTAACACATAGAGGTTGTTTATATATGCATTTGGAAAATCCATTGTCATATATAATGTTATATGTTTGAAATTCAAATTTATATAATTTCACGTCTTTCAAGAAATGAATAGAAAAAGTCTCTTAATTAATAAGTAGTATTCGGTGTAATATTAATTTTTTTAATACATCCATATTGTACTAATGGATTTAAAAATGTATACTTTCCATATTTTAGATGATGGAGTCCGAAAATAGTTAAAGCTTTTGCATCCAATAAGATATTGGCTATGCAGTTTAATAATATGGTTGGACAACACAATTCACAATCATTTTTTCGTAGAATATATCACAGATTTTATAATATTTTGTTGATTTGTCATTATTATGGTGTTTGTATAGTAGAAACATCACACGTTTTGTTCAAAAAAAAAAGAAACATCACACGTATTTGGAAAACAATTTTTTTCCTAATTTTTTGTTTGTTTATGTTTCCATGCGTAAAACGTGTATTTTTTTTAACATTATTAAGATTCACGAATTTCGTCCATGAATTTCATCATGTTCTATAAGTATTGAAAAACTTTGATTTAAAACTTTAGTCGAACAGGATCGGAACCCGAACCGAAATACTTACTTCGGTTGGAGTCTGTTAATCCAGTATATCTGTTTTGTCAGACACAAATGGAGTGATCCTATGTTAAACTTGGGCATTCAATATTGGGGCTAGTAGACTTGATAAAACATATAAAAACATAACACAGTGTAAATTTTAGCGTGTGATGCACATGCAAATCCATGCATATGGACTACAATTCTTTAGCAAAAGCTTTAGTCTACATTAGGCTAATAGGAAAAAAACATATCTTTAGACTAAATTAGCAAATTTCACAATAGACAAATAGCAAAACATAAAAAGAACCTAACTAAGAACTAAAGTGGTGAAACAATAAAAGGACTACAAATAAAAGTGCATTCAAGAAGAACCATACATAAGTACTCATGTGTCTTTATTTATGTATGAGTGTACAGCTAGCAACCTCGACGTCTTTCATTAATCCTTCGAATGTATCCACAACCTTATTTTTACTTGATAGACAAATCTAATCCAATGTTGTGTGCACACCATCAAAGGCTCTACAATAGCTTAGGTGGGGCTTAGCTTCACCACCGTTATGATCCTAAACAAAAAAAAACCATCCATCAACAAGTTAGACAAACGAGTGACACTTTGTGATAGTAGCATATTGTTCTATTATTCACTTTGCTAGTTTGTAATATAGTAGCCATCCATTTAAAACTAAAGACTTGATAACCTAGTCGTATTGATTAACAAATTTCAAAAGATTAAAAAAACAAAAAAGCCAAGAAAAGAGCAAAACTTGTAATCGATTTTCAACCTCAACGTGTTATGATCAACGTGTAAAGTTAACCACACATATCAAAAGATGTAAACCAAAAAACCACTGCGAGACGATGATATAGCAACCGCCAGATGGTGATGGAAAACAAAAACCAATAACTAAATAATCAAATATCACCAAATACAAAAGCCACTCGAACCAACAACGATACCACCAACTGAAACTACCTTAAATCACCTAGACCATCAAGAGATGATGGCTGATTCGAGTGATGCGACGGTGATAAGATTATGATTATGGTGGTGATGGCGTTCTAGTGTGTGATTTAGGGTTTCTAGAGAGAAATAAGGTGTTTGTGTGTATGTCGTATGTCATTCATAAATTATATTTATATTTAGATATGCCATTGGCAGTTTAAACTAAATGAGCTTAAGATTTGCATATTATGTAAAAATAATGTATTCCTTACTAAAACATGAGATACACTTTTGGCATAGTTTAAATGGAGAAGTCTTACTGGCAAGTTACGTATTTTTTAGATAGAGCATTTTAATTAAAGATAATTAACTTTCTTAAGCTATAAAAAGTGTGTTATTGATTCAAAATTCACAGTTATTATTTCCAACCATGTATAACTAATAGGCTTGAATAAATTCATTCACAAATTCAACATTTTCATATTTAATAACTTTTTCAAAATTTCATTCTTTCACAATTACAATGCACTTGCCTGTTATATTAGAGGTGCAATTAAATTTTCAACAATTCCATAAATAAACACATTTTCAATTTTTAAGAAAAATTTTAATATACATTATAGGTAGTATAGATACATATTTGAATTCCTCTTTCTTGTTATAGAATTTGAATTAAACAAATGAAAGTCGTTGCATTATAGGTTGCTAAACCACTCGAGCCAATTACAAAAACTTTTTCTTCGCCTACTAGAGATCAAAGTGAAGGAGTGTAGCTTAATGTCATTTAGAATAAGCTCACTCTTAGGCTTTTTGACCAAAATGTAGATTTATTTCTGAAACGCCAAAGAACCCAAATACTAGTTTAGACAACAGCATCTAGGAGGGGAGTGTAGTGAGCCAAAAGGTTATAGTGATCCGCAAGGTTTACCACGTCGGTAATGCAAGAGAAGTGCCTATCTTCAACGTTCCACCACTTGAAAATATCACTCCGAGTATCAATCGCCACTTTGTATTGACAAAAAAGATGAAACTCCGTCTCAATTCCATCATCACATTTGGGACATATCTTTTATCAAGGTTGTATCTAGTGGGGAGGCGCTCATTAAGGACTCTCCAAGTTAAATTTTTTACCTTAATCGGGATAAAACGGTTCCATCTAGTAGCAGAAAGGCTCGCGGGCAATGTGTTCATGATGATAAGTCTCATTTCTTTCACCGAGAAACCACATGAAACATTACCATTAAACACCCGTTTGTCTTCAGTGGAGGAGAGGTGTCACACCCCACCATGACGGAATATGGGGCGCGACGTATGGATATCATCACAACAATAGCGTGTCTATAGAGATAACTAAATGAAATTGAAATATCATAAATGGTGACACAATGTCATGAAGATATCTCAAACAATGCAGGTGTCTAGGTAAGTAGGTAACAGGTGTACCTCTTACCAAAGACACACAATTAACAAATAACAAACATATAGGTGTCTACAAAGTATCACTTATTCAAACATAAATAAAGACTAAGAGGAAATAGGGTTCCTCCAAATGCAATCCTAAGCCTTACATCTAGCCACTCTTATTCTCACGCTTAACCACATTCTCACCTGAAAGAGACACTAAAACACGTCAACATAAAGTTGGTGAGAGTCACAGGTTTAGACTCCAACGCCAAATCAGTTATAAGCTGTGAATAACAACCATTAACAAAATAAATATGGACAATGTGCTACAATTATGTATTAACAACTAGCATTCAAGATTAACCGATCACCACAAATCCAAGGCTCCAAGCCTTACCAATAACCACAATTCCAAGGCTCCAAGCCTTACCAATAACCATGGTACCATAGGCGCCCATACACCTATGAACCAATCCCAAGGCCCCGCCTTGTCAACATCCCCTTGGTAACAAGTCAAACCACAATAACTGAGACGGTACGTGTCCCCCGATCCAAATCAGAAACACAATCAAGAATCACATAGCAGTTAATCATATAAGTGTACACACAAGTCCATCACAAACCATAAAAAATTCAAAACATTCTTTATAAAACCATATAGTGTCTCTTCCATCCCATCTGGAAATCAAATCGTAAAAAGACATGGGACTATGAAACTCACCTGAACAAGCTTCTCCAAGTATCCGCGCTCTAGCAAAAATCTAAACACACAAACATATAAAATCAAGACATGAACCACATAACAAAATGGCTCATAAATTTATGATGGATATCTAACCTTCTCCTACAACCTAACCCAATTTATATGCCATAATCATCTCATTACACCACTCTATAAAGCCCTTAACTTAGTTTAGTTCATAATTCGTCCCGTTAACATTTAACCCAAAACACTCCCTTTTTTCACACTCCGTATTATGAGCCAAACGTCCACCAAACCTAAACCAAATTCCTTGCAATAAAAACCCCATAAACTTATATGTGTTATATAAAATCTCAGCCCTTGCCCCAACTTGAAAGCTAATCTTAAGTCCCCGATGTACAACTTATACTTTCGCCTTTCCATAGTTTACCGATTTTGAACATATGAAATGTTTGTTATGACCAGAGGGTCATACCCTATCCCATTTGCTTATCCCTTCTCAATATCTTTTATTTAATATGTAATCTAAATCTCATGTTCATTTGAAGCTCCAATTATAACCCTAAGTACCCCAAACAATTCAAAACATAAAATAAAAACAGGCTGATCCAAAAACTGTTTTGACACCCGACTGATGTAACCTGTTTTTGACCCACTTCCCTACCTCCAATTTAGTTCTAGTTCCTTTCATTTGAAAGCTAATTCAATTACCTTTCCAGGGACATAAGGTTCGAAATTTAAAAGTTTGTAGAACTCTAGATATGATCAAAACAATGGACCAAAAATTCTGCCCAGTTTTTAAAAAAGAATTTAAACAAAATTAAACCCTAATTACGATCACTAATCTTCATAGTAACTGATAGGTGTGTAAACACCCATCCTTTTACCACTTAATTCGGGCTAAAACGAGACCAAAACACGTATTTAATATCATTTGTTTGGAATTATGCGTGGTTTTTGTGTTTATTATGTTTTCAGAGCCAACCGGATGAATATTGAAGAAAACATGGGATTGCACGGGTTTTACTGAAGAAAAAGACTTAAGATAAAGTCTATTGTCCAAGAGATGCAAAAGATTTGAAGTCACTGGGCCTATTCGAAGATTTATCGAAGAAAAGGACCAAAGATGGAAGATTTATATAAGTCGAAGAAACTCAAGTCCTTTAAACGAGGAAATTAAAAGACGAGTTGAATTTAATCGACGACAAATCCCGAATCAGAATCGAAAACGGAGACATTTCTGAAAAGACGAAAAGACAAGAAGAACGGGAGAAAGCCCACTCACCAACCAAAGGACAAGGCTATAAATAGCCTTCCCCTCACACATTTTAGACTAGCTTTTATTTTTCTCTTCTTCCCCACTTTTCTTCCTGGTTCGTAGAACACCATCACCACTAGGGTGATTGGTGATTTTTATCTTTGTCTTTACAATCTTGTAATTTTAATCTTTGTTTTACCTTGTCAAAACATTAATCAATCAATACAAGTTCTTGTTTAATCTTTCATTTCATCTTGTTCATCATCATCTTTATCTTCAAGTTTTTTAAGTTTTCATTTTCTTGATTTGATCTTCAAAAGTTGTTTGGATTTGTGTTTTTATTAGTGGGATTTGTTGCTTATAGTGTCTAAATGATTTGTGTTTAATTTGGTAAATCCTTTTTAAGTATTTGATTTGATTTTGATTAAAGTTTTTGTCCCGTGTTCTTCGTTATTGTGCTACTGTATCTGGGATTCAAAACTTCCGAATCAGCTAAAAAGTTCCGAATGAAGCTTTCATTCGGAAAGTTCCGAATAAGTCTTTAAGTTCCGAATCAAGACACTTTCATTCGGAAGTCTCAAACTTCCGAATCAAGAAGAAGTTCCGAATCAACCTATTCATCCGGAAGATTCCGAATCAGTCATAAAGTTCCGAACAAGTTATTTCCGAACCAGCAAGTTCCGAACCAGTCCTTCATTCGGAAGTCTCAAAACTTCCGAATCAACAACCTTCATTCGGAAAGTTCCGAATGAGCATGTTCCGAATGAATGAATAGTTACTTCCGAATCAGTAAGTTCCGCATGAGCAAGTTCCGAATCAAGGTTTAAAAATTCCGAATCAAGTATTTCCTTTAGATTACTGTTTGTCTACTTTACTGTTTCTTTATGTTTGTTTGCTTAAATTTTAGTTTTAGTTTTAATCTTAATTTTAATCTTAAGTTTAATACAAATCTTTGTTAATTATAATTAAAGTAATTGTTTTTGATTTAAATTTTCATTTCACCTCTTATTAGAATAGAAAACCAAACCCCTTTATTTAGTAACCAAGAACAATCATTCCACTTAAGACCTAGATCAATTCGAGAGGATATCGAGAGAAAATTGAACCTAGAAAATCCGTGTATCAAATGGCGCCGCTGCCGGCTCTTCTCGTTAAGATCAAAAGTTTTTTGTGAGAACTTGGATTTTGGGATCCGTTCCCCGTGAACGTTACTTTTTCATAAAATATTCAAAAACACTAAAAAATATAAAATTTTCAAAAATCCTAAAAAGTAAAAAACAATAAAAACCAAAAATATTTTTGCTTTGTTTTTCTTTGTTCGTTCTTTTGCAGGTGTATGCGCACTCGATCCACGTCTTATCAAGAGCCCGAGCCTCTCGATAACTTAGACATGGCTGGTGTACAAAACAACAATAACATACCACCTCCGAACAACAATAATAACAACAACAACTCGCCTTTCAACAACATGAACAATAATAACAACAATGAGCACCTTCCGGATAATCGCCCAATGATTGAATTGCTGCAAGCTCATGTCGATGGCAACATGGATCCAATTGTTATTCCACCAATTGCCGCCAACAATTTCGAGTTAAAGTCAGGCTTTATCCAGATGGTCTCAGCTCAACCATTCTTTGGACGAACCATTGATGACCCACACGATCACATCAAGAGATTTCTACAACTCACGAACACGGTCAAGTTCAATGGTGTTCCACAAGAAGTGATAAGGTTACAACTTTTTCCCTTTTCTTTAGAGGGACAAGCCCGGCATTGGCTTGCTAAGGAACCGCCACAGAGTATTCTCTCGTGGACGGATTTGGAAACAAAGTTTATCAACTACTTTTTTCCACCCTCTCGTACTACCGCTTTGCGGAATGAGATTATAACCTTTGAACAAAAGTACGACGAGTCATTCAGTGAATCTTGGGATCGCTTTAAAGATCTTTTAAGAAAATGCCCACAACATGGTTTTACCAAAGTTCATCAAATAAATACTTTTTACAATGGTTTAAGCATAAATGACCAAGATTCACTGAATAGTGCTTCGGGGGGTAATCTATTGGCTAAGACTTCCAATGCTGCTTGGGATATCATTGAGAACAAGTCTCGTGTGCAAACCAAGAGCATTAGGACCAATGTTGCTAGTGCTAGCACTAATGACAGCGACAAGCGATTAGACAAAATCACTACGCTTCTTGAATCACTTGTCACCCACACCGTCAGCAACAACAACAGCAACAACGCCAAAAATGCACAAGTGAACGCTGTCAGCCAACCTTGTGAGATATGCGGTGGTCCCCACTCTTACACAACTTGTACCGCCACCCAAGATTACCCTGCTGAGAATGTGAATGCGGCATATGGCACCTACCAACAACCTGCTTATCAAGCTAGACCTCAAGGTGACCGTAACTTGCTTAGTTACCGCAGCAACAACTATCTTTCACCACCTGGTTTCCCTCCTACCAACCCAAACCAACAACAAAACCTTAACCGCCCTTCTCAACAACAACAACAACCTCGACAACCATACATCCCACCTCATAAGCAACAACAACCACCTCAACGTAACAATCAAGTCTACCAACAACCTGCTTACCAACCACCTGCATACAATGCTCCTTCCAACCAAACCACCACTGCTTTACACCAAGAGGTCGCAACCTACATGAGAACCAATGATGTGATAGTGGGAAATCTCCAAGAGGAAGTGCGCAATTTGAAGGCAGACTTGGTCAAGCAAGGAAATGATTTGAGAGCTGACATGAGAAACACGTTGGATAGCCAGACTAATGATCTGAGGAACATGATGGCTAGTTTCTTCCAAGGTAATCAACCCTCTTCTTCGGGTACTCTTCCGAGTAACACCGTTGCGAACCCAAGAGGGGAGATGAAAGCAATCACCACTCGAAGTGGCAAAGGTACTACGGAACCCGAGCTTCCTATACCTCCACCGGTGGTTGTGACTAAGGAGAACGAGTCGCCTGCTCCTATTCCTCCTCCTTCTCCTTCCCCAATTTCTCCACCTCTTCTTTCTACCCCTCCTCCACCTGTGGTTGTGAGTGATCCTATTCCCTTAAATCCTTCCTCTTCTTCCAATATACCTTATCCTTCAAGGTTGAGGAAAGAGAAGCAAAAGAGCAAGGATGATATTCAGGTTTCGAATTTCCTTAAAATGTTCAAGAAACTGAATTTCAATATCTCCTTCGCTGAGGCTCTCGCTCACATGCCCAAGTATGCCAAAATGTTTAAAGATCTTCTGAGCGACAAGGAAAAGCTCCTCGATCTCGCTAACACCCAACTTAATGAAAACTGCTCCGCAGTGCTCTTAAGGAAATTGCCAATCAAGCTTGGTGATCCGGGTCGTTTTCTTATCCCTTGCAATTTCCCGGGAGTAAAGAATTGCATGGCCCTAGCCGATCTAGGTGCCAGTATTAATCTCATGCCTCTAAGTGTTTGGACGCAATTATCTCTCCCAGAGCTAGTCCCCACCAAAATGACTTTGGAATTGGCCAACCGTACGGTTGCTTATCCAGTGGGGATAGCCGAAGACGTCATTGTAGGAGTCGACAAATTCACCTTCCCTGCCGATTTTGTTGTCGTCGACTACGAGATGGACCCCCGTGTGCCACTCATTGTTGGTCGTCCATTCTTGAGGACCGGTCGCACTCTCATTGATGTTGAAGCCGGTGAGCTTATCATGAGAGTGGGTGACGATAAAGTAGTCTTCAACATGGGAAAGTTATCTAAACAGCCTTCTTCTTACGAGAATGTTAATTGTATTGACGTTCTTGATGAGGCTTGTGAAGAACACTTCAAGGATGCTTGTAAAAACATTCCTACCTCTCTTCCCAATGTTGAGACCGTTTCCTCTATCGACTCATCACTATCTCTATTTAGAGAAAGTGATTTCCTTTGGAAAGATTTGGAAGCCACCTTGGACGATGTGAAGCATAACAATGACGATTCTACTGCCACTTGGGATGACGACCTCAGTTTCATTGCAAACCTCCTCAAAGAAGACAATCCTTCCCCTCCATCTCCCACTATTATTGCTATCGAGACTCCGACTTCGAATACGCCTCCCGTCGAAAATCCTCCGGATTTAGAACTTAAGGAGTTGCCGCCCCATCTTGAGTATGTATTCCTCGAAGAAGAGAAGAAGTCGCCAGTCATCATTGCTAAGGATTTGAAGGATGAAGAGAAAGCCCGACTTGTCGCTGTGTTGAAAGATCATAAGAAGGCTATCGCTTGGAAAATCTCGGATATTCGTGGAATTGATCCTCATTTCTGCACACACAAAATTCTCATGGAGGACGACTATAAGCCCACTATTCAAAGCCAACGAAGGGTGAATCCAAAAATCCATGAAGTCATCAAAACAGAGGTTATCAAACTTCTTGATGCGGGTATGATTTACCCTATTTCGGATTCACCGTGGGTTAGTCCAATCCATTGTGTGCCCAAGAAGGGCGGAATAACCGTTGTTCCCAATGAACACAACGAGTTGATTCCCACTCGTCTCGTTACTGGGTGGAGAGTTTGTATAGACTACCGTAAACTCAATGATGCCACGAGAAAGGATCATTTCCCTCTACCTTTCATGGACCAAATGCTTGAACGATTAGCCGGTAATGAATATTACTGCTTTCTTGATGGTTTCTCGGGTTATTTTCAAATACCCATCGATCCCCAAGATCAAGAGAAGACTACATTCACTTGTCCCTATGGCACATTTGCTTACAAACGAATGCCTTTTGGCTTATGTAATGCGCCCGGGACTTTCCAACGGTGCATGTTAGCTATCTTCCATGACATGGTTGAACAAACCATGGAAGTCTTCATGGATGATTTCTCGGTCTTCGGGGATTCCTTCTCTGCTTGCCTTGCCAATTTAGAACGTATGCTAAAGCGGTGCGAAGACACTCGTCTTGTTCTAAATTGGGAAAAATGCCATTTTATGGTAAAAGAAGGCGTCGTGCTTGGACATAAGATTTCGAAAGCCGGTCTTGAAGTAGACCGTGCTAAAGTCGATGTTATAGCAAAGTTGCCTCCACCTTCAACTGTGAAGGGTGTGAGAAGTTTCTTGGGTCATGCGGGCTTCTATCGTCGATTCATCAAAAAATTTTCTCAAATCGCTCGCCCGATGACCCACCTCTTGGAAAAAGATACTCCTTTTATCTTCTCCAAAGAGTGCCTTGAAGCCTTCAACTCGCTTAAGGATAAGCTAACTAAGGCACCCGTCTTGGTTACCCCTAATTGGGAGCTTCCCTTTGAGTTGATGTGCGATGCTAGCGATTTTGCTATTGGAGCGGTTCTTGGACAAAGAGTGAACAAACACTTCCAACCGATCCATTACGCTAGCAAGACAATGACTGGGGCACAATTGCATTATACGACAACCGAAAAAGAGCTTTTAGCTGTTGTCTATGCTTTTGAAAAATTCCGCCCCTATCTTGTCCTTTCTACCACCATTGTGTACACCGATCATTCCGCGCTGAAGTACTTGTTGACAAAGCAAGATTCCAAACCAAGACTTCTTCGCTGGGTTTTGCTGCTCCAGGAATTTAAAATCGAAATTCGCGATAAAAAAGGAGCAGAAAACCTAGCTGCGGACCATCTTAGTAGACTTGAGGATCCATACCAAGGGGATCATCCGACCAAAGAAATCAATGATTCTTTTCCCTTGGAGACCTTAATGTCTATAAACTCGAAGCCGAATGAAACCCCGTGGTTTGCGGACTTTGCAAACTACTTGGCGGGTGGAATTCTCAAGGAAGGGTTGACGTCCCAGCAAAAGAAAAAGTTCTTTACCGACATCAAGACTTACTTTTGGGACGACCCTTACCTATTCAAACAATGTGCTGATCTGATAATTCGCTGATGTGTTGATGGACCGGCAGCGTCGGACATCCTTGATGCTTGCCACAAAGGACCCACCGGTGGTCACTTTGGTCCCAACTACACCGCTAAAAAAGTGTTTGATTCGGGATTTTATTGGCCCTCCATATACCGTGACACTCACGATATGGTCAAAAGATGTGATGTTTGCCAAAAGCAAGGTAAAATCACACATAAAGACGAGATGCCTCAGAATTTCATTCAAGAGTGTGAAATTTTTGATGTTTGGGGTATCGACTTTATGGGGCCATTCCCTTCATCTAAAGGAAACAAATACATCCTTGTAGCCGTTGACTACGTTTCAAAGTGGGTTGAAGCCAAAGCTTTGCCTACTAATGACGCAAGGGTGGTTTGTAACTTTTTGAAAGCTCTTTTCGCTAGATTCGGTGTGCCTCGCGCCATTATTAGTGATCGTGGGACTCATTTCTGCAATGACCAATTTGCTCGAGTCATGGCTAAGTACGGTGTAAATCATCGTCTTTCCACAGCCTACCACCCACAAACTAATGGCCAGGCTGAAATATCCAACCGAGGACTTAAGCGAATTCTTGAAAGAACTGTGGGAGAGCATCGTGCCTCATGGGCTGATAAACTTGATGATGCTTTGTGGGCTTTCCGTACTGCTTACAAGACCCCGATCGGCTGTACGCCTTATCGTCTTGTGTACGGGAAAGCATGCCACCTCCCCATTGAGTTGGAGCACAAGGCTTATTGGGCCTTGAAGTGGGCTAATTTTGATATAAACAAAGCCGGTGACCTACGCAAGATCCAACTCAATGAGCTGAATGAACTCCGTAATGAGGCTTATGAAAATTCTTTGATCTATAAGGAAAGAACTAAGCTCATTCACGATTCTAAGATTAAAAACCGAGAGTTCCATGTTGGAGACAAAGTCTTACTTTTTAACTCTCGGTTGAAAATCTTCTCGGGAAAGCTCAAATCTCGTTGGTCCGGCCCATTCACCATTGCCCAAATTTTTCCATATGGTACTCTCGAGCTCGCTCAACCTAATGGACCAAATTTTAAGGTGAATGGCCAACGAGTGAAGTTGTACTTTGGTGAGGACACCTCTAAGGAGGTGATTCCATCCCTCACCACGTTCCCCATGAACTAATTTTGGGTCGAGTCAGGCTCGTGACTCGGTTATACAAAAACAAGCGCTCCTCGGGAGGCAGCCCGAGTATCTATCCTTTCATGTTTTAACCCCCTAAGTGTAGGGGGGACTTGTATATGCGTTTTTCTTTGTGGTAATGTGATTACAGGGATAAGTGCACTCTTGGAATCTTTGAAGAACCGTGCTCCCGTGTTTATCCGAAATCCGATCCTATCTCTCAACTATCGTGATTCAATTTTCTTCATACTCACATTTGAAATTGATCACTTTAGTCGTCTCTTCCTTAACTTGAGTTAACCAACGTGCACAATGTCATAAGTGTAGGGGAAACTTTTCCCACATGCTTAAACATTGAGGACAATGTTTATCTTAAGTGTAGGGGGGACTTCTATCGAAGTTTTAAGTGGACTTTTCCATGAAAATGCCTTCAATTAACCGGAAAATCCTATTTTTCAACATTTTTCAAATTTTTTATTAACTTTGGCCAATTAGTTGTAATTTTTAAATTTTTATCGTTGCTTTCATATGTATATATTCCGCAATAAAGTCAAAAATATTAATAAAGTGGTGTAGCTAGTTTAGAGACCTTTGACATATTAGGCCCGTTGCGTTTATTTTGACTCAACCCGAATAGACTTATCCAAGTTTATTCTAGCTAGTATCCTTAACCATGTAGACCTTAATTGGTTATTAGGCTAAGTATCCACGAGTCTCATTACTTGAGATTTTAAATTGTGGAGGACGAGAAATGATAGAGTCAATTATAAGTCGGTGTTCTTGCGCAAGCTCACTTGGTGTAATTATTTGCCTATTCTCCCATCACTTGCTAATAAATTATCTGCAATAAGTAAGGTCGTACGATTTGAAAAGTTACTTAGCTTCTAGCCCAAGATCGTTTAAAAGTTGCTCGGTAATGATAAGAGTTCATAGCCAAGGCATAACTTATGAAGCGGGGCGCGAAGATTGGCGAGTCCGAAAAGGCCCTAACAAGGCATGAGGATTCGATTTTATTGCTGAAGATCCAAAGTGATGTGAAAAGCATTATTCCTAAAATCAATATGAAGGGTCAAGACTCACGACGAAAAGCAATCAACTCCCATAAAGATCATGGAGAAGTCTATCCGAAAAGACCCTAACAAGGTATGAGGATAAATAGATCCAAGTCCGAAAAGGAGGCGGATCGTTGTATCTCAAAATCCCAATTAGAGATTGAAGAAATAATCATGAAGTCGTGGTCAACAAAGTTGGAGTACCCCTCAAAAGTCTCCAAGTGAAGAAATTCTATTATGATGAGAAGACCATTATCTCAAGAACGTCTCTCGAAGATATGAAGTATGAAGTACATGCCAAATATCGGCCCGAGAAAGGTCTCAAATCGTGAACCAAGTTATGCTAAGATATGAACTTTTTGATATCCCGAGAAGCAGTTTTAAGAGATTTTGTCCTTTAGCTAACTATTGATCAAATCGTCCTACTTTGCTTTCAGCCCTAATAAACTATCGAAATAAGTCCAAAAATGCATCTTCATGATCATTCTAAGACAAAAATAAAATATAAGAGATACACCTAGGAATAAGGGAGTTTAAGCATTTAATTAAGCTATGTGTGTAAGTGTTTGAATTGCTAACTTATAATAACAATGATCTCGTTTTTAAGCTTAGTTTGGGGAACGTGAAACTTGAGGGTGATAAATCTTCGCAGCACCAAAGCCCTAATGTAAGTCATCGATTTCTTTGCAAAGTTATTTCCATATAGCTATTTTCAAGTGAAAATGGTTTTCTATCCATTTGTTATCTTTGAAGTTTTATTTCTTTAATTTTTGTTTAGTAGAATTTAAATAAGGCCAAGGTTGATTAATTATGAGAAAAGTGTAAATTTGCTTTATCACTAAGCATTGCATGAGGGCATGGCAATGGTTAAGTGTAGGGGATTTGATAGGTGTGTAAACACCCATCCTTTTACCACTTAATTCGGTCTAAAATGAGACCAAAACACGTATTTAATATCATTTGTTTGGAATTATGCGTGGTTTTTGTGTTTATTATGTTTTCAGAGCCAACCGGATGAATATTGAAGAAAACATGGGATTGCACGGGTTTTACTGAAGAAAAAGACTCAAGATAAAGTCTATTGTCCAAGAGATGCAAAAGATTTGAAGTCACTGGGCCTATTCGAAGATTTATCGAAGAAAAGGACCAAAGATGGAAGATTTATATAAGTCGAAGAAACTCAAGTCCTTTAAACGAGGAAATTAAAAGACGAGTTGAATTTAATCGACGACAAATCCCGAATCAGAATCGAAAACGGAGACTTTTCTGAAAAGACGAAAAGACAAGAAGAACGGGAGAAAGCCCACTCACCAACCAAAGGACAAGGCTATAAATAGCCTTCCCCTCACACATTTTAGACTAGCTTTTATTTTTCTCTTCTTCCCCACTTTTCTTCCTGGTTCGTAGAACACCATCACCACTAGGGTGATTGGTGATTTTTATCTTTGTCTTTACAATCTTGTAATTTTAATCTTTGTTTTACCTTGTCAAAACATTAATCAATCAATACAAGTTCTTGTTTAATCTTTCATTTCATCTTGTTCATCATCATCTTTATCTTCAAGTTTTTTAAGTTTTCATTTTCTTGATTTGATCTTCAAAAGTTGTTTGGATTTGTGTTTTTATTAGTGGGATTTGTTGCTTATAGTGTCTAAATGATTTGTGTTTAATTTGGTAAATCCTTTTTAAGTATTTGATTTGATTTTGATTAAAGTTTTTGTCCCGTGTTCTTCGTTATTCTGCTACTGTATCTGGGATTCAAAACTTCCGAATCAGCTAAAAAGTTCCGAATGAAGCTTTCATTCAGAAAGTTCCGAATAAGTCTTTAAGTTCCGAATCAAGACACTTTCATTCGGAAGTCTCAAACTTCCGAATCAAGAAGAAGTTCCGAATCAACCTATTCATCCGGAAGATTCCGAATCAGTCATAAAGTTCCGAACAAGTTATTTCCGAACCAGCAAGTTCCGAACCAGTCCTTCATTCGGAAGTCTCAAAACTTCCGAATCAACAACCTTCATTCGGAAAGTTCCGAATGAGCATGTTCCGAATGAATGAATAGTTACTTCCGAATCAGTAAGTTCCGCATGAGCAAGTTCCGAATCAAGGTTTAAAAATTCCGAATCAAGTATTTCCTTTAGATTACTGTTTGTCTACTTTACTGTTTCTTTATGTTTGTTTGCTTAAATTTTAGTTTTAGTTTTAATCTTAATTTTAATCTTAAGTTTAATACAAATCTTTGTTAATTATAATTAAAGTAATTGTTTTTGATTTAAATTTTCATTTCACCTCTTATTAGAATAGAAAACCAAACCCCTTTATTTAGTAACCAAGAACAATCATTCCACTTAAGACCTAGATCAATTCGAGAGGATATCGAGAGAAAATTGAACCTAGAAAATCCGTGTATCAAATGGCGCCGCTGCCGGCTCTTCTCGTTAAGATCAAAAGTTTTTTGTGAGAACTTGGATTTTGGGATCCGTTCCCCGTGAACGTTACTTTTTCATAAAATATTCAAAAACACTAAAAAATATAAAATTTTCAAAAATCCTAAAAAGTAAAAAACAATAAAAACCAAAAATATTTTTGCTTTGTTTTTCTTTGTTCGTTCTTTTGCAGGTGTATGCGCACTCGATCCACGTCTTATCAAGAGCCCGAGCCTCTCGATAACTTAGACATGGCTGGTGTACAAAACAACAATAACATACCACCTCCGAACAACAATAATAACAACAACAACTCGCCTTTCAACAACATGAACAATAATAACAACAATGAGCACCTTCCGGATAATCGCCCAATGATTGAATTGCTGCAAGCTCATGTCGATGGCAACATGGATCCAATTGTTATTCCACCAATTGCCGCCAACAATTTCGAGTTAAAGTCAGGCTTTATCTAGATGGTCTCAGCTCAACCATTCTTTGGACGAACCATTGATGACCCACACGATCACATCAAGAGATTTCTACAACTCACGAACACGGTCAAGTTCAATGGTGTTCCACAAGAAGTGATAAGGTTACAACTTTTTCCCTTTTCTTTAGAGGGACAAGCCCGGCATTGGCTTGCTAAGGAACCGCCACAGAGTATTCTCTCGTGGACGGATTTGGAAACAAAGTTTATCAACTACTTTTTTCCACCCTCTCGTACTACCGCTTTGCGGAATGAGATTATAACCTTTGAACAAAAGTACGACGAGTCATTCAGTGAATCTTGGGATCGCTTTAAAGATCTTTTAAGAAAATGCCCACAACATGGTTTTACCAAAGTTCATCAAATAAATACTTTTTACAATGGTTTAAGCATAAATGACCAAGATTCACTGAATAGTGCTTCGGGGGGTAATCTATTGGCTAAGACTTCCAATGCTGCTTGGGATATCATTGAGAACAAGTCTCGTGTGCAAACCAAGAGCATTAGGACCAATGTTGCTAGTGCTAGCACTAATGACAGCGACAAGCGATTAGACAAAATCACTACGCTTCTTGAATCACTTGTCACCCACACCGTCAGCAACAACAACAGCAACAACGCCAAAAATGCACAAGTGAACGCTGTCAGCCAACCTTGTGAGATATGCGGTGGTCCCCACTCTTACACAACTTGTACCGCCACCCAAGATTACCCTGCTGAGAATGTGAATGCGGCATATGGCACCTACCAACAACCTGCTTATCAAGCTAGACCTCAAGGTGACCGTAACTTGCTTAGTTACCGCAGCAACAACTATCTTTCACCACCTGGTTTCCCTCCTACCAACCCAAACCAACAACAAAACCTTAACCGCCCTTCTCAACAACAACAACAACCTCGACAACCATACATCCCACCTCATAAGCAACAACAACCACCTCAACGTAACAATCAAGTCTACCAACAACCTGCTTACCAACCACCTGCATACAATGCTCCTTCCAACCAAACCACCACTGCTTTACACCAAGAGGTCGCAACCTACATGAGAACCAATGATGTGATAGTGGGAAATCTCCAAGAGGAAGTGCGCAATTTGAAGGCAGACTTGGTCAAGCAAGGAAATGATTTGAGAGCTGACATGAGAAACACGTTGGATAGCCAGACTAATGATCTGAGGAACATGATGGCTAGTTTCTTCCAAGGTAATCAACCTTCTTCTTCGGGTACTCTTCCGAGTAACACCGTTGCGAACCCAAGAGGGGAGATGAAAGCAATCACCACTCGAAGTGGCAAAGGTACTACGGAACCCGAGCTTCCTATACCTCCACCGGTGGTTGTGACTAAGGAGAACGAGTCGCCTGCTCCTATTCCTCCTCCTTCTCCTTCCCCAATTTCTCCACCTCTTCTTTCTACCCCTCCTCCACCTGTGGTTGTGAGTGATCCTATTCCCTTAAATCCTTCCTCTTCTTCCAATATACCTTATCCTTCAAGGTTGAGGAAAGAGAAGCAAAAGAGCAAGGATGATATTCAGGTTTCGAATTTCCTTAAAATGTTCAAGAAACTGAATTTCAATATCTCCTTCGCTGAGGCTCTCGCTCACATGCCCAAGTATGCCAAAATGTTTAAAGATCTTCTGAGCGACAAGGAAAAGCTCCTCGATCTCGCTAACACCCAACTTAATGAAAACTGCTCCGCAGTGCTCTTAAGGAAATTGCCAATCAAGCTTGGTGATCCGGGTCGTTTTCTTATCCCTTGCAATTTCCCGGGAGTAAAGAATTGCATGGCCCTAGCCGATCTAGGTGCCAGTATTAATCTCATGCCTCTAAGTGTTTGGACGCAATTATCTCTCCCAGAGCTAGTCCCCACCAAAATGACTTTGGAATTGGCCAACCGTACGGTTGCTTATCCAGTGGGGATAGCCGAAGACGTCATTGTAGGAGTCGACAAATTCACCTTCCCTGCCGATTTTGTTGTCGTCGACTACGAGATGGACCCCCGTGTGCCACTCATTGTTGGTCGTCCATTCTTGAGGACCGGTCGCACTCTCATTGATGTTGAAGCCGGTGAGCTTATCATGAGAGTGGGTGACGATAAAGTAGTCTTCAACATGGGAAAGTTATCTAAACAGCCTTCTTCTTACGAGAATGTTAATTGTATTGACGTTCTTGATGAGGCTTGTGAAGAACACTTCAAGGATGCTTGTAAAAACATTCCTACCTCTCTTCCCAATGTTGAGACCGTTTCCTCTATCGACTCATCACTATCTCTATTTAGAGAAAGTGATTTCCTTTGGAAAGATTTGGAAGCCACCTTGGACGATGTGAAGCATAACAATGACGATTCTACTGCCACTTGGGATGACGACCTCAGTTTCATTGCAAACCTCCTCAAAGAAGACAATCCTTCCCCTCCATCTCCCACTATTATTGCTATCGAGACTCCGACTTCGAATACGCCTCCCGTCGAAAATCCTCCGGATTTAGAACTTAAGGAGTTGCCGCCCCATCTTGAGTATGTATTCCTCGAAGAAGAGAAGAAGTCGCCAGTCATCATTGCTAAGGATTTGAAGGATGAAGAGAAAGCCCGACTTGTCGCTGTGTTGAAAGATCATAAGAAGGCTATCGCTTGGAAAATCTCGGATATTCGTGGAATTGATCCTCATTTCTGCACACACAAAATTCTCATGGAGGACGACTATAAGCCCACTATTCAAAGCCAACGAAGGGTGAATCCAAAAATCCATGAAGTCATCAAAACAGAGGTTATCAAACTTCTTGATGCGGGTATGATTTACCCTATTTCGGATTCACCGTGGGTTAGTCCAATCCATTGTGTGCCCAAGAAGGGCGGAATAACCGTTGTTCCCAATGAACACAACGAGTTGATTCCCACTCGTCTCGTTACTGGGTGGAGAGTTTGTATAGACTACCGCAAACTCAATGATGCCACGAGAAAGGATCATTTCCCTCTACCTTTCATGGACCAAATGCTTGAACGATTAGCCGGTAATGAATATTACTGCTTTCTTGATGGTTTCTCGGGTTATTTTCAAATACCCATCGATCCCCAAGATCAAGAGAAGACTACATTCACTTGTCCCTATGGCACATTTGCTTACAAACGAATGCCTTTTGGCTTATGTAATG
This sequence comes from Glebionis coronaria, assembly GCA_025667525.1. Taxonomy (NCBI): domain Eukaryota; kingdom Viridiplantae; phylum Streptophyta; class Magnoliopsida; order Asterales; family Asteraceae; genus Glebionis; species Glebionis coronaria. The sequence goes on from JANFOE010000031.1 coordinate 42,922, forward strand.
CGCCCGGGACTTTCCAACGGTGCATGTTAGCTATCTTCCATGACATGGTTGAACAAACCATGGAAGTCTTCATGGATGATTTCTCGGTCTTCGGGGATTCCTTCTCTGCTTGCCTTGCCAATTTAGAACGTATGCTAAAGCGGTGCGAAGACACTCGTCTTGTTCTAAATTGGGAAAAATGCCATTTTATGGTAAAAGAAGGCGTCGTGCTTGGACATAAGATTTCGAAAGCCGGTCTTGAAGTAGACCGTGCTAAAGTCGATGTTATAGCAAAGTTGCCTCCACCTTCAACTGTGAAGGGTGTGAGAAGTTTCTTGGGTCATGCGGGCTTCTATCGTCGATTCATCAAAAAATTTTCTCAAATCGCTCGCCCGATGACCCACCTCTTGGAAAAAGATACTCCTTTTATCTTCTCCAAAGAGTGCCTTGAAGCCTTCAACTCGCTTAAGGATAAGCTAACTAAGGCACCCGTCTTGGTTACCCCTAATTGGGAGCTTCCCTTTGAGTTGATGTGCGATGCTAGCGATTTTGCTATTGGAGCGGTTCTTGGACAAAGAGTGAACAAACACTTCCAACCGATCCATTACGCTAGCAAGACAATGACTGGGGCACAATTGCATTATACGACAACCGAAAAAGAGCTTTTAGCTGTTGTCTATGCTTTTGAAAAATTCCGCCCCTATCTTGTCCTTTCTACCACCATTGTGTACACCGATCATTCCGCGCTGAAGTACTTGTTGACAAAGCAAGATTCCAAACCAAGACTTCTTCGCTGGGTTTTGCTGCTCCAGGAATTTAAAATCGAAATTCGCGATAAAAAAGGAGCAGAAAACCTAGCTGCGGACCATCTTAGTAGACTTGAGGATCCATACCAAGGGGATCATCCGACCAAAGAAATCAATGATTCTTTTCCCTTGGAGACCTTAATGTCTATAAACTCGAAGCCGAATGAAACCCCGTGGTTTGCGGACTTTGCAAACTACTTGGCGGGTGGAATTCTCAAGGAAGGGTTGACGTCCCAGCAAAAGAAAACGTTCTTTACCGACATCAAGACTTACTTTTGGGACGACCCTTACCTATTCAAACAATGTGCTGATCTGATAATTCGCCGATGTTTTGATGGACCGGCAGCGTCGGACATCCTTGATGCTTGCCACAAAGGACCCACCGGTGGTCACTTTGGTCCCAACTACACCGCTAAAAAAGTGTTTGATTCGGGATTTTATTGGCCCTCCATATACCGTGACACTCACGATATGGTCAAAAGATGTGATGTTTGCCAAAAGCAAGGCAAAATCACACATAAAGACGAGATGCCTCAGAATTTCATTCAAGAGTGTGAAATTTTTGATGTTTGGGGTATCGACTTTATGGGGCCATTCCCTTCATCTAAAGGAAACAAATACATCCTTGTAGCCGTTGACTACGTTTCAAAGTGGGTTGAAGCCAAAGCTTTGCCTACTAATGACGCAAGGGTGGTTTGTAACTTTTTGAAAGCTCTTTTCGCTAGATTCGGTGTGCCTCGCGCCATTATTAGTGATCGTGGGACTCATTTCTGCAATGACCAATTTGCTCGAGTCATGGCTAAGTACGGTGTAAATCATCGTCTTTCCACAGCCTACCACCCACAAACTAATGGCCAGGCTGAAATATCCAACCGAGGACTTAAGCGAATTCTTGAAAGAACTGTGGGAGAGCATCGTGCCTCATGGGCTGATAAACTTGATGATGCTTTGTGGGCTTTCCGTACTGCTTACAAGACCCCGATCGGCTGTACGCCTTATCGTCTTGTGTACGGGAAAGCGTGCCACCTCCCCATTGAGTTGGAGCACAAGGCTTATTGGGCCTTGAAGTGGGCTAATTTTGATATAAACAAAGCCGGTGACCTACGCAAGATCCAACTCAATGAGCTGAATGAACTCCGTAATGAGGCTTATGAAAATTCTTTGATCTATAAGGAAAGAACTAAGCTCATTCACGATTCTAAGATTAAAAACCGAGAGTTCCATGTTGGAGACAAAGTCTTACTTTTTAACTCTCGGTTGAAAATCTTCTCGGGAAAGCTCAAATCTCGTTGGTCCGGCCCATTCACCATTGCCCAAATTTTTCCATATGGTACTCTCGAGCTCGCTCAACCTAATGGACCAAATTTTAAGGTGAATGGCCAACGAGTGAAGTTGTACTTTGGTGAGGACACCTCTAAGGAGGTGATTCCATCCCTCACCACGTTCCCCATGAACTAATTTTGGGTCGAGTCAGGCTCGTGACTCGGTTATCAAAAACAAGCGCTCCTCGGGAGGCAGCCCGAGTATCTATCCTTTCATGTTTTAATCCCCTAAGTGTAGGGGGGACTTGTATATGCGTTTGTCTTTGTGGTAATGTGATTACAGGGATAAGTGCACTCTTGGAATCTTTGAAGAACCGTGCTCCCGTGTTTATCCGAAATCCGATCCTATCTCTCAACTATCGTGATTCAATTTTCTTCATACTCACATTTGAAATTGATCACTTTAGTCGTCTCTTCCTTAACTTGAGTTAACCAACGTGCACAATGTCATAAGTGTAGGGGAAACTTTTCCCACATGCTTAAACATTGAGGACAATGTTTATCTTAAGTGTAGGGGGGACTTCTATCGAAGTTTTAAGTGGACTTTTCCATGAAAATGCCTTCAATTAACCGGAAAATCCTATTTTTCAACATTTTTCAAATTTTTTATTAACTTTGGCCAATTAGTTGTAATTTTTAAATTTTTATCGTTGCTTTCATATGTATATATTCCGCAATAAAGTCAAAAATATTAATAAAGTGGTGTAGCTAGTTTAGAGACCTTTGACATATTAGGCCCGTTGCGTTTATTTTGACTCAACCCGAATAGACTTATCCAAGTTTATTCTAGCTAGTATCCTTAACCATGTAGACCTTAATTGGTTTATTAGGCTAAGTATCCACGAGTCTCATTACTTGAGATTTTAAATTGTGGAGGACGAGAAATGATAGAGTCAATTATAAGTCGGTGTTCTTGCGCAAGCTCACTTGGTGTAATTATTTGCCTATTCTCCCATCACTTGCTAATAAATTATCTGCAATAAGTAAGGTCGTACGATTTGAAAAGTTACTTAGCTTCTAGCCCAAGATCGTTTAAAAGTTGCTCGGTAATGATAAGAGTTCATAGCCAAGGCATAACTTATGAAGCGGGGCGCGAAGATTGGCGAGTCCGAAAAGGCCCTAACAAGGCATGAGGATTCGATTTTATTGCTGAAGATCCAAAGTGATGTGAAAAGCATTATTCCTAAAATCAATATGAAGGATCAAGACTCACGACGAAAAGCAATCAACTCCCATAAAGATCATGGAGAAGTCTATCCGAAAAGACCCTAACAAGGTATGAGGATAAATAGATCCAAGTCCGAAAAGGAGGCGGATCGTTGTATCTCAAAATCCCAATTAGAGATTGAAGAAATAATCATGAAGTCGTGGTCAACAAAGTTGGAGTACCCCTCAAAAGTCTCCAAGTGAAGAAATTCTATTATGATGAGAAGACCATTATCTCAAGAACGTCTCTCGAAGATATGAAGTATGAAGTACATGCCAAATATCGGCCCGAGAAAGGTCTCAAATCGTGAACCAAGTTATGCTAAGATATGAACTTTTTGATATCCCGAGAAGCAGTTTTAAGAGATTTTGTCCTTTAGCTAACTATTGATCAAATCGTCCTACTTTGCTTTCAGCCCTAATAAACTATCGAAATAAGTCCAAAAATGCATCTTCATGATCATTCTAAGACAAAAATAAAATATAAGAGATACACCTAGGAATAAGGGAGTTTAAGCATTTAATTAAGCTATGTGTGTAAGTGTTTGAATTGCTAACTTATAATAACAATGATCTCGTTTTTAAGCTTAGTTTGGGGAACGTGAAACTTGAGGGTGATAAATCTTCGCAGCACCAAAGCCCTAATGTAAGTCATCGATTTCTTTGCAAAGTTATTTCCATATAGCTATTTTCAAGTGAAAATGGTTTTCTATCCATTTGTTATCTTTGAAGTTTTATTTCTTTAATTTTTGTTTAGTAGAATTTAAATAAGGCCAAGGTTGATTAATTATGAGAAAAGTGTAAATTTGCTTTATCACTAAGCATTGCATGAGGGCATGGCAATGGTTAAGTGTAGGGGATTTGATAGGTGTGTAAACAGCCATCCTTTTACCACTTAATTCGGGCTAAAATGAGACCAAAACACGTATTTAATATCATTTGTTTGGAATTATGCGTGGTTTTTGTGTTTATTATGTTTTCAGAGCCAACCGGATGAATATTGAAGAAAACATGGGATTGCACGGGTTTTACTGAAGAAAAAGACTCAAGATAAAGTCTATTGTCCAAGAGATGCAAAAGATTTGAAGTCACTGGGCCTATTCGAAGATTTATCGAAGAAAAGGACCAAAGATGGAAGATTTATATAAGTCGAAGAAACTCAAGTCCTTTAAACGAGGAAATTAAAAGACGAGTTGAATTTAATCGACGACAAATCCCGAATCAGAATCGAAAACGGAGACTTTTCTGAAAAGACGAAAAGACAAGAAGAACGGGAGAAAGCCCACTCACCAACCAAAGGACAAGGCTATAAATAGCCTTCCCCTCACACATTTTAGACTAGCTTTTATTTTTCTCTTCTTCCCCACTTTTCTTCCTGGTTCGTAGAACACCATCACCACTAGGGTGATTGGTGATTTTTATCTTTGTCTTTACAATCTTGTAATTTTAATCTTTGTTTTACCTTGTCAAAACATTAATCAATCAATACAAGTTCTTGTTTAATCTTTCATTTCATCTTGTTCATCATCATCTTTATCTTCAAGTTTTTTAAGTTTTCATTTTCTTGATTTGATCTTCAAAAGTTGTTTGGATTTGTGTTTTTATTAGTGGGATTTGTTGCTTATAGTGTCTAAATGATTTGTGTTTAATTTGGTAAATCCTTTTTAAGTATTTGATTTGATTTTGATTAAAGTTTTTGTCCCGTGTTCTTCGTTATTCTGCTACTGTATCTGGGATTCAAAACTTCCGAATCAGCTAAAAAGTTCCGAATGAAGCTTTCATTCGGAAAGTTCCGAATAAGTCTTTAAGTTCCGAATCAAGACACTTTCATTCGGAAGTCTCAAACTTCCGAATCAAGAAGAAGTTCCGAATCAACCTATTCACCCGGAAGATTCCGAATCAGTCATAAAGTTCCGAACAAGTTATTTCCGAACCAGCAAGTTCCGAACCAGTCCTTCATTCGGAAGTCTCAAAACTTCCGAATCAACAACCTTCATTCGGAAAGTTCCGAATGAGCATGTTCCGAATGAATGAATAGTTACTTCCGAATCAGTAAGTTCCGCATGAGCAAGTTCCGAATCAAGGTTTAAAAATTCCGAATCAAGTATTTCCTTTAGATTACTGTTTGTCTACTTTACTGTTTCTTTATGTTTGTTTGCTTAAATTTTAGTTTTAGTTTTAATCTTAATTTTAATCTTAAGTTTAATACAAATCTTTGTTAATTATAATTAAAGTAATTGTTTTTTATTTAAATTTTCATTTCACCTCTTATTAGAATAGAAAACCAAACCCCTTTATTTAGTAACCAAGAACAATCATTCCACTTAAGACCTAGATCAATTCGAGAGGATATCGAGAGAAAATTGAACCTAGAAAATCCGTGTATCAGTAACCAAAGTAATCAATTCATATGAACCCTAATCTCACTAATATCAGAAAACTCACAAACCCTAATCCATCATAAGATCAATTACATGATTAAATTGATTAAAATCATTAATAGAACAAGGGTTTTGAAGGTTTTACCTTAGAAATCAATGGAAGATCTTTATTTTTGAAACCCTAATTGGCCACCATTGTTGAATTCCGGCTAGGAGCTGTTATGGAGGTTAAAAATTTGATTATTTTGGTTATGGGTTGGGTTTGTTTAAGTCCTAAAGGCGCCTTAATCCCATTACAAGTCCATTGGGTCTGTTTTGGGCTTTTCCTTCTTTCTTTCTTTTAGCCGCCCAACCCAAAGCCCAAAAACCCTATTTGGCCGACTTTTATACTCCACCTATTGTTATTTATTCGTAACTAAACTTAGTGGTACCCTCGGGTTACCTCCGGGCTGAAGCCCGAAAGCCTTACGTTAATTTTTCGTCTTCTTACGCGATTACCGTAAAATACATAATTTTATGGAAACTCTTAAAATAAGTTAGTGACTTAATAAATAAGTCTAAAATAACCTAAATCTAACATGTAAATTACTCTCGAAACTAAATCCTTAGTCCGATACCTCTAAACGCTAAACCATCGCATCGTAAATATACGATTTACTATAATACATATACGTATATATAAAAACTTAAAATAACACTGTTTCATTTCATAGTCACTACCACGTGAGCTCATGAACATGAAATAACCACACATCGTTTCACTTACAGCGTACCCCGTACCCGTAAACGATGTCCAAACCACACTATATTCACACCAATTAACACATAAACACATAAAGACACATAATTTCACGAAATATGCACAAAATAAAACTAAGTGACGAACCTCAAAACCGCGGTTGTCACATCACTCCCTCCTAATAGAAATCTCGTCCCAAGATTTACTCTTTAGGATCATACACACAAACAACAAATCACATGAGGATACTTGTTCAAAATGAACTCTTCTCATTTCTATGTGTACCTTAGTTCATGACTCAATATACCACATTTACTAACCAACAATATTTAAATTCATTCCCAAACTCTTGAACTCACAACCAATAAATCCCACAAATGACTCTTTGATAGAACGAAGACTCTTATTAACACAAATCCCGAATAACTAATGTATGAGATTTTAGTCAATTCTATTTAGCAATTAATGTTCGTTATCCTCGACTCACTCGAATTGATTTCCGATTAAACGTAAGATAACTTGTTCTTGGTGAAACGTAATTTTTTGGTATTTTAAAACTAAAATCTATTTAATTAAAAACTATCTAATTAAAAATTACTTAATTAAAACTATTGAAAACTATTTCAAATTTAAATCAAACTAAAAATTATTTAATCTAAAAAAAATCTTTGGAACTAATTAAACCAATTAAAAACAAGTCTATTTTTAATAAAAATATAAACTAATTAAAAACTTAATTTTATAAAAACTTTAAATGAAATCTATTTAAAACTAATTTTTAATAAGACTAAATAAAATAAAAAAACCTAATTTATGAAAGTAATAAACATACTTTTGTTTGTTTTTTAACTTTTAATACAAATAAATAAAACTTTTACTTAAAGTTAATAAAACTTAAAACTTGTATTAAACAAATTTAATTGAACTGCCAAAATAACATAACCTATATTAATTAAACAACTAGAATTAAAACACAAATAAGAGACAAGAGCAAATGGTTAAGGTATTGGACTGTTGAGCTAGGAGTCAGGGGTTCGAGTCCCATGACAGACGGATTTTTGGTATTGTTTTTTTACTTTTTGGAAATTGAGAAACCAAACAGATCAATAAGATCTATTTTTCTAACAGCTATATCAGCAAGAATGATAAAAACCCAAACAAGCTATAACAGCTTGTACAAATAAGCAAACAAATCTAATAAATAAAAAAATGAAGATAAGCATTTCAACTTGAACTAATTAATCAAAACTAAATAAGTAGACAGAACTGATGACAAGCAAATAGAAATCTAATAAGCAAAAAGACTTAAAAAGCTAAACTAATAACACTACTAACTCGAGAATAAACAAACCCAAATAATAAGCAACCAAAAGCAGGCGTAAAATAAACGCAAGCAGACACTACGAATCCAAATCCAAACAGATTTATAACAAGATCTAATATATCAAAACGAGTTCATAAAACAGTAAAATAAAAATATGCAAAAGCAGGCTTAAACAAATAAACTTAAATAAGCAGAGCTTAAACAAACACGAATCCAATAAAGATAAGCAGATAAAAACAACCCAAAACCTAAACGGTAGCTAAACAGATAAAACTTACATCACATAAACATAACAGATCAAATAATAAGCAGATAATTAACTAATTAATAAAAACTTTATAAATAAAAGAGATTTAAAACCTGGAGACGAAACCTTTAAGCAGAAGACGAGGCGCTGAGCCGTCTAATCGAATCAAACACCACCACCTTAAACTCGAATCAGCTTCATCAATCAGCATACACTCGCGAACCAAAACTATCCGAATAGTATTTTAATAAATTTCCCAGTAGGGGGAAATTTATGTACCACTTTTATTTCTTTTAATTAATTTAACCAAAAACAGTAAATAAAAGTAAATTGCAATAAATTTAAAAGAGACAAAATTAAACTGAAAGTAAATTTTTATTAATAACTCAAAAGTTAAGTACAATACTGGAAAATTAAAAATTACAATTTTACCTAAAAAACTAAATTGCATAAAAATAAAAATTAAAAATAAAAAGTGCACCCAATTACAGATTTGAATGGGGTTTTTATAGGCAAACCCCAAAAACCTTCTTGATGAAGCTTAGAGAGTAAGCAATTAATCCCAGCCGCTCTTTCTCTTGTCTCTTTCTTCTTTTCTTGATCTTGCGGTTGAAAACACACCAAGGATCACATGGATCGCCACGCTGGCGAAAGTGTGTTTCTTGTGTTTGTTTAGTGCTGAGGTGGAAAGCCTTGATTGGATGATTAGTTGTGGTGAGGTGTTGAAACCAATCAGGAGAAGGGATTTAGCCACGTAGGTGAGAGGACCACCAGTGTTTGCTTCCGATTCTTATGGGGATTTATTCCAAATCGTGTGAATCACACGAATATGGTAAAAGCCCCGTTTATTCTTGGGTAATTTTTGACTTAGGTTGAATTAGGGTTTGGGGTGAAAATGGTGGTGGTTGTGAGAGAGAAAAAGAAGTGGGTGAATGTTTTCTAGTTTGTATCGAGGGTTATGTGTGGGGAGGGTAAAAACTTTTATTTAATAAACGTGTTAATTGGTGTTGGGTTGAAAAGGGTTTGTATCAAATGAATAAAATTCACTTGTAATCTTCTAACCGTCCAATTACTTTGATCATTTGGGCTTGGCCCAAATATTTTCCATCCGAATCATTATTTTTGATTTGGGCCATGTATGGGTTTTAAGGGTAAACCAATTTTACTTGTTTTTGCTATTGGGATTTTAAGCCCAATAGATCCAATGTGGAACCCACAAGCCCGTTAAACTCCATATAAGATTAAATCCGCTAAAGACGAGCTCGTTTTTGGCTTTCTCGATCTTTTCTTCAATCCCGTGTTGATTTTGCCGGTTTTCGTGAACTTCGGCACACTTTTGGTCTTTTGACTTTGTCTTCGTCTCTTTCTTGGACTTTTCTTTAACATTTGACCATGAAATCCCGTGTTTTCTTTCCTTTTGAACATTTGTACCTATTTCACACAAAAACACCAAACCACGCGTAATTCCGAAATTTACGATACTAAACACATGATTAGGTCTTGTTTTTCCTTGATTTAAGTGGCAAAAGGATAAGTGTTTACACACTTATTAAATCCTCTACACTTGACCATTGCAATGACCCCATGCAATGCATTCTTTTAAAGTATAAAGTTACATTTTTCTCATAATTAACCCATCTTGGCCTTTATTAAGATATGCTATGATTACTACGATGGAAAAATAAAGACAAAAGTTATAACAATTTATTAACTTGGAAATTATTTGATGGAAGAAACTTGTAAAGAAATCTAAGACTTAAATTAGGGCTTTGGTGTCATGAATATTAATCACCCTCAAGTTTCACGTTCCCCATACCAAGCTTAAAAACGAGATCATTGTTTACCATAAGTTCTTAAGTTAAAACCACTTATATAAGACAATTGTGTAAAACTCTTTCTCCAATTCCTACGTTGTATCTCTAGATTTTATTGATTGTCATTCACCCGTAGGCTCATTTGACTTATCTGATAATTATTATTCCAAAAATGAAGGCTAAACGGTGCAAACACGACACTCAAAACCTAACCTCGTCCTAAAAACGTTGTCACTAAAGTAAGCCCACATCAAGGATGATTTAACACAATTTGAGGAATAAATTCCCAGACCCAAAATTTGGCCAATAGTACTACTTATTAATTATTCCTCCAAAGTCATGTAGACTTTATGTGGAGTTTAGAAAGTTCACATCATATACCCTTAGGCTCTTTAAGATGTAAAAATGCTCCTCATCTATTGTCCACACCCTAAGGCTCCTTGAACGATAAACGAGGGAATTGATTTTTGATCAATTTTTATTCAACACTTACCATGTCATACACCCTAAGGCTCTAATGACAAGGTTCGTGCTACATGCCCCACACACTAAGGCTCCTTGAGGTCATGTTTTAATCTTATTCTTTCTTATTTATGATATGTATAGTAGGCCAAATTCCGCGATCCCATGGTCTGAATACCTCCTACTTAGTCGTTATGAGCCACCTTAGTCGGAAGTCCACAACGCTGGCACCCTCAATGTGTTCATGCTTTAATTACAAGGAGAATAAAGATTTGGCTAAGAGTTAAGATATCGAATCTACACCGCAAAAATCCTCATTTATTAAGCAATTAAATATACAAGCGGGAAGAAAGAGCCACAAAAACTCATATAAATAAGAATTAACCCTTAAACTTATTATCAACTCTATCATTTCTCGTTCTCCACAATTTAAAATCTCAAGGAATGAGACTCGTGGATGCTTAGCCTAATAAACCAATTAAGGTCCATATGGTTAAGGATACTAGCTAGAGTAAACTTGGATAAGCAAACTCGGGTTGAGTCAAAATATTCATGACGGGCCTAATATATCAAAGACATCTAAACTTGTTTAAAACCATTTTATTCATTAATTTATTTATTTTTGACTTTATTCTTTAAATGGAAAGTATAAATACGATGCGATGACAAAAGGAAAATAAATAAAAATACTACTAGGCCAAAATAGATCAAAAATTTGAAAAACGTTGAAATTTTTTTAAATTTTCCGGTTAAATGGGGTCAAATTCATGGAAAAGCCCACTAAACTTTCGATAGAAATCCCCCTACACTTAATATAAACATTGTCCTCAATGTTTAAGCATGTGGGAGAATAAACTCCCCTACACTTAGGACATTGAGTATGTTGTTTAAATCGAGCTAAGGAAGAGACAACTAAAGTGATTACATTTATTAAACTTATTTATAAACATGTATGAATTACAATAGCAAAAACTTATCGAAAGAACCGGGTACACGGGAACATGGGATCACGGGTCGCGTCAAAAGCACCAAAAGTGGATCATGAAAGCACACATCCCTGCACAACATCACAAAACAAAAAACCTACACGGCTCCCCCTACACTTATTGTAGAAAATAGATAAAATAGATCATCGGGTTGCCTCCCGAGAAGCGCTTGTTTTTGTTAACCGAGTCACGAGCCTGACGCGACCCCGAATTAAATGGTCCATGTGGAAGCCTCTAATGTAATACCGAGATCAAAAATCTTATCCTCGTTCCCGGAGGAACATAATAAATGAGAGGCAAGAAGATAAGTCATGAAAGGTAGAAAAGTCCTCTCAACATACGAAAAGTATGTGAGGTCGTGATGCACGGGAGGTAGGGTCAGTAAAGGAGACAAATTGTCATCCCCCAAAGACAATGGATGGTCACTATTCGGCAAAGCCGTAAAGGTATCAATCATAGAATGGTCAATGTCACCTCCCGGGTCAAAGCACTCATCCTCCGTAATGGTGTCTAAAGGAGTGGATGAAAGGTGCTCGGGAGGGGGACTTGGGACAATATCTTCATTAATAAAATTATCAAAGAGAATGTCCCCCTCCGTGTCATCATCAATACCCGGAGGTATTGAGAGATTGTCAATTTCTTCCATATATGGGTCATTATTCTCAACGGGAGTAAAAGACGGAGGTAAAGATTCATTGATAGGAGTAGAATTCAACGCTTCAATTTGAGAAATAAGAAGATGAACTTTCAATAATTTGTCGCGAAGAATAACGTCTTCTACCTCATCTAAAAGAGCAAGTTCATTGGTGAACTTCTCATAAGTCGGAGAGAATAAATCGTCATCGCCCGCATCTCCCGATGGAAATGGGTGAAAAGGAGAAATTTCAAACGTGAAATCCTCATAACATGGAGAAATGTCATCCTTAAGAGCGACCTCGTCCGTAAGCTCCGCAAAAGTCGGCACATCACAAACCTCATCAAAGAATTTGTCGAGACCAAAATCACTAATCTCACTCGATGTATCACAATCCTTAGATGCATTTGCGATATCGAGAGAAGGAATTACAATTGCACTAGGACATTGAGAAACAAGATCATTCCAAGAAATATAATTCTCATCGTCATCATCATCATAATAGTAAGAACGCACAAGAGGAGGAGTAGAAGCACTAAGATTAGATACTTGCTCTTGTTGTCTTTCGTCATGCAAGCTAATTTTGAGTTGTTTTAAGCTTTCTAGAATTTCATCCAAACTAGTGAGTTGTTCCTCAAAAGAAGGTTGATGAACAACGGAGTATTGTGGGGGTTCAAAATTTTGAAAACCGGAATTATAGCACGGATGTGGCTCATAATTCATCGGTTGACAATAAGAAGTATCGTGAGGGCCCCACAATAGTTGCAACACCGGTATGGAGAAAAACCCGGTGCATTTTGCGGATATGGATCCTCATATATGGGAGAGGTGAAGTACGAATTGGCTGAATTGCAAAGTGGACAAAATCCAAGTTGTGTATTGTCGAGATGATAGCCACATCGCTCACATGTACACCATTGACATGTTTGATAACCATTCCATGGTCTCCCACATCTTACCAGTAAGAATCCATGAAGAATTAAAAATAAGAGGGGTAGAGAAAAGAATTAAACACAATAGAGGATAAAGAGGAGTATTTTTGGTGTAATACTTTAGGAAAAGTATTACTTTTGGATTTTTTAATTTTTTTGGTGCAAATATTAGGAAAGAGTTTGCTTTTTTTAATTTTTTTAATTTTTATCTTTTTGATTTTTTATGTTTTAGATTTTTTTTAACAAGAAAATAACTTTCAAAATCGAACGGATCCCAAAATCCAAATCGTCTCACGACAAATCGTCAATCGTAACGAGCGAAGCGGCAGCGACGCCATTTTAATGTATGACATTTTAGTCAATTCTATTTAGCAATTAATGTTCGTTATCCTCGACTCACTCGAATTGATTTCCGATTAAACGTAAGATAACTTGTTCTTGGTGAAACGTAATTTTTTGGTATTTTAAACTAAAATCTATTTAATTAAAAACTATCTAATTAAAAATTACTTAATTCAAACTATTGTGTAGAATATTGATAAACTATGAATCTATGAAGTGGGTTGAAGATTTCTAGAGAGAGAAACTAGAGAGAGAAAGTGAGAGAGAAACTATGTGTCTTTTATTAATATGAAATGAGTGGAAATCAACAACCAACCCCTTTCCAAGGAGGAAAGGGGTATTTATACTTCCAAGCCACTAATGGACTTGGGCCGGCCCATGACAAGCCCATGGACCGGTTCTTACTTAACTAAATAAGTAACTGTTAACTACGAGCTATTACAACATTAATAATATTGTGGAGTGACCGATACTTCTAATATACGTAAAAACGTATTTCTAACAATCTCCCCCTAAGGGAGGTCACTCCACGTTACAAAGTTCTAAACCTAGCATACTATACTAAGTCTTCGTTCTTTAGCTCGTAGTCTTTTCTTCTTTTTCTTTTTGTTGTGAATGTGTTTATTGATCTTTTAGGATTTGGCTTGAGAGCATCGTTCTTTTGGCCTTTCGCGTGCGATCTTTGCCTTCTTGTGAAACCTGCCTCCTCGTGACTCCATGTTCCACACACTTATGTCTTTTTGTTGAATTCTCGAAAGCTTCAGAGTTTGATACAACGGAAGACTTCATCTTATACTTTCTTGAATTTTTGCTGAACTTTGATGCAGAAAAACATAAGCATGTGGGAACGACTTCTACAGGTACATCGCAACACCACCGTCTTCAACTGGTACACAGCAACGCCACCGTCTTCAACAGGTACACAGCAACGCCACCGTCTTTATCAGGTTCACAGCAACGACACGAATAAATTGGCTTTGACATTTTATTCTAATTCGGTAGCATTTTACCTCCGGTCGGTGAAGACCGTTGGACGATATTAGATATCGTACCCGTGACGGATAGTTTCAATTAAGTAACTTCCTGACAGGATTTCGCGGGTAAACCCGTTCTCTTTATTCGACCGTCCAAAGCTGACTGCGAACATAAAGAGTGAATCACTTGGATAAATTATCCTTGTGATTTGAAGCCGTCAATTCATGAAACCTGGAACAAGTGAATTTCAATTAAGATTTTCACCATCGTTGCTTTCCAGTTGTCACGAGCTCAATTCATAAAGAATCTTGCACGTCACCTACCAAGTGCTGTTTGATGTTAACACTAGAAGGATTTCCACTCGTCACTGTGATCGATAAAGAGTCACTCTGAGTGTTCTGGCAAGATCATATGATAATGCATAGAGGCCTGGAACGAGTTTAAGTTCAATTAAGAATTAAACCACTGTTTCTTTCCAGTTTTTCACAAGATTGGTTCTAAAAGAACCGCACGTGTAACCTACCATGAGCTTGTTTGATGTTGGCTCAAGCAGGATTTCCATCTTCATTGTAATACTTACGTATTACTCGGATGTTCTGGCAATATTACAGGAATACTGCGTAGGACTCATGAAAATCTCTTACTTTTCACAGTGTGTGAGAAAGCAAGTAATAAATGGAAAGTGTCCTAATGAGACTTTTGATGATCTCTTGGCTCTAGACTCGATAGTATGTTTTGTTTTAGTGAGCGATGGCTGGAGAGGAGTGCCACCTTTTCAATACCAGTCTATTCGGAGTGAATAAACCAATAGATAACGTGTTGATCTCCGTGTGATTAAAACAAATACCTTTTGAGAGATATTTGAGTTAGCTGGGAAGGGTTGTGCATTGCATCACTGGGTCCATGATGTCTTTCTTCAATATCGAGAATCATTAACAAAAATGACCTCAATAGCATATGTATTGACCCGGTTTCTGCCTAAAGTTGTAAGGAGGGCTTCTTTCTTTACACCCTTTATCTTTTCAATTCTTTTTCATTCTTCAACCCCTTCAATGCTTACCAATACGTCATCACTAGCACCTTGTTGTGATTGTTCTAGTGCTAGCTTAAGTACTTGGTCGGCATTCAGCTACGTTCACAATCTTTCTCCAACTTTCCTAGGACTTCTAGTTCTATCTAGGGAAATGTCCTTGGGAAGATTCCATCGGCTCTGATGAATCATTGGACTAAACCTATTCCTACCACCCTTTTGTCACCACATTCGTCGTGAATTAAGCGTGTTTTGGGAAAGTATAGCCACCATGAAAAATCATTGAAAATCACCTAAAGTACTTGTGATATTGTCATCAAAAGTTTTGTACCTTAGGTGTTTTGTTCATCAAAAACGCTCCCCCTTAACACGTGCTTTACACATATTAAGTTGGATAATCGTTAAGTCTTTTTCATCTTTTAGCCAAGTATCATTTAAATCTCCTTAATCCCATTTTCTCCCCTTATCCAAAATGTTAACCATTAATATTTTGGATATTGAATGGATTAACCGGTCTTTGGGTAAAAATGAAATCGATGTTTGGCCATAGAACATGTTAATGCTCCCCCTTAAATTAATAAGGGATAGTTGTAGTGCTTTAGTATGATATATTTTGAAAGATTTAGAATCTCGTGAGAAATTCTTGAAAAATTATCATACCTTAACACTACATCAAGCCGTACAAGCACAATATTCACAAATATACATATTCACAATTGAAAACCAATATAAAGTGGACCTGAAATGTACGACCCATTAGATGGATCGTTGCAGTAGCTTGTGGTGCACTAAATATGGTCTACCACCAACGAATCTTTCCAAGCTCCTCATCAATCTACGTTCACGGAGCTTTTGATCAATCTTCTTGATCACATACTTCGCCATTTGCCGATAACCCTGATGCCAATCCTCGGTCATCTCTGGTAAATTCCCACCCGAATTAAGATGCTCCAACTTTCCTCTGACGTATAGGAGAGTCCCATCACAGTACTTATAAAGCTCACCCACCCTCATAAACTTCATTAACCCTCGACTGTTCAAGTAGAAAATGCCGCAATTCGGGACAGAAATGCCGGTATAGGGACATCTATCTACATGTTGAGGTAACACTTGATTCACTGGACGGGTTAGGTTAAGCTTCCTTTGATAGCTTTCGACTCCCAACTGAAGATCTTCAACTCGTTTCTTGATAACAACGCTTCGTGTGAACATACGAAGTGCTGTATTCAAGGCAATGATGTCTTCACGAGGAATATGTGTGAGTTGATCCCGGGTCATCATAAGCAACATATCTTCGATATCCTCAAGGCGAATGATAGAAAAATCTCCCTGCTGGATTTTGTATTCTCTGTCATCCTCCCTTTTCAGACGAATCTCCGTCACATGATAATAGCCATTCTTGGCTTCAGTTTTCAGCCCTAAAATGCTGGAGATGCGAATATCGGATCTAACATTGCTTCCTGAATTGGCTAAGCAGCAACCCCTGTACGCCCTTCGGACTCGTTCGTCCCAATGAGATGCACCTATAACAGCATACATATCATAATTACGATTTACCTTTGGGACCCAGAGTCGGTTTACCTTTTCCTCGATAAAGGGTATTGTCCCCCAGTTGGCAGCTTTCAGCAAGGTCAGGGAGGTTGCGTACTTTGATGAACCCTTGAGGAGATAATCAAAATCATTGGTGACGAAGAAGTAAAGAGCAATCTGATTATCTTGAGAAGGATCAAGTGGAGGTGGAGCTCTTTCTGATTCATGAAGACCTGGCCGTTGAACGGTATTCAGAGCTTTCAGGATCTCATTAGCATAATACTCGAACTCCATTCGGGTTAACCGGGTTTTGGCGCGAATTCTCTTATCCTTCAGCGCTCTCTTCACCAACGACGGAGTAACCGAAGTCTTATACTCATGAGCCAGAAATGCACATAATTCAATCGGACTACGGATACGGAGATATAAGACATCTCTGTCAGCGTCTGTGATTGGATCATATTGCGCCGCTGCCGTGATCCAAGCCTGTGGCGGTGCAGTCTCGTCAATCTCCAACGTGTCTGCCCAGTCCCGTGTGCTTGATTCAGGAACAGTAGATTGTGGTTCTTGTTGTAGAGGAGTGGAAACGTGAACATCTGCTGGTTCTGATTCAGGCATCTCGGCGGTGTCATGAACGGGCGAGTGTTGTGCAGCTTCAGGTTCAGTTACCGACTCTGCAATCACAGGAGCAACAACAATAGGACTAACAGGGTTAGTGGTAACAGGTATAGATACAACGATAGATGTAATGGGAATCGATGACGCCGTAGTAGCATTCACATCGTGGCGCCACTTGGATCGTCTTGATTCCGTTGAGGTTGATTTTTCTTTATCCGCAGCATCTTTCTTAGACTTGGTTCCAGACTTAGCAGGTTTCTTTGAGCTGGCAACCTTATCCCCCTTTTCAGGCTGTTTACCCCCATCATCATCCTCATCGCTGTCCTCGTTGCTCCCCTTAGCACTCTCCTCATTACCGTCACCACCATCATCACCATTATCATCATCATCATCATCCTCATCATCATCACCACCATCGTCATCGTCATCATCCTTTTCTTCTTCTTCTCCTTCTTCGTCCTCTTCTTCTTCACCAGTACCCTCTTCCTGTTCACTATCATCTTTGTCCTCCTCAGGTAGAATATGATAAGGTACCACACTTCCAAACGTTTTAAATAACCTATCATCCTCCATGATAGCGTCATTCAGGGATTTGTAAAGAGCCCGTTGAATCTTAGATTTATCAAACGATCCAAGTTCCCTCATACGGGCTTTGAGGATCTTCTTTAGCTCAAAATCCGTCAAGTCATAGGCAATTTTGTAGGCGGATTCAGAAGGATTGGATGACTTGATCATCAAGTTATCAGCCGCGAGTGTCTTCAACTCATCACGCAGTTTTGGCATAAGGGATTCAACGGATTCTTTCACTCTCTCCTCAATAGAAGCTTCAAGAGTTTCTTTCTGCTCCTTGTAGTTATCCTTAATAGCTTGAAGTCTCGTAAGTCGTGCTTCATACCTATCAGCTTCAGCCTTTTTGACCTGAGCAAGTTCTTCTGCATGAGCTTTTCGGGTTAACTCCATCTCTGCAGCGAACTTAGCAAGCATCTCTTCTTGGGCTTTCTTAGATGCTTCTTCACTTTGAGTTCGTCTATGTAGCTCTTGGCGAAGTTCATCCATCTCTCTTTTGTGATTATCCGTATGTTTATCCAACATTTCTGCCATTACAAATACAGCCATTGAAGATGATGCAGAGCTACTTTGGGTTGGTTGAAGAGGCTCAGTTGTGACTACGGTACTAAGGATGGGAGTTATTGGTGGTGGAAGGAATGGTGTTGGTACCGGTCGGGTTGGTAAGGGTTGTGTTGGTGGAGGTTGAGTAGGTACCATGATTGTAGGAGCATTGGACTCTTTTTCAACACTTGCTGAAACAGGAATGGATGTCTCCTTCGAAGTAGAATACTGTTCAGGTGACCCAAACTCATAAACATCCTCTGGCTCCTCGTACTTTTATTCAATATTCATCTGAGCACCCGAACCACTACCGCCCGTATCTTTCCTACTCCTTTCAATAGCTATCTTCATTAATTTCTTCTCAGCTTTGTCAAGAGTAGGATCATCAACAACTTCTTCGTCGCGGAGAACTAACTCATCAGCCAAACCCTTTCCCTTCTTAGCGACGGTCTTTGTCTTTTTGGCTTTGGGTTCAGGTAAAGCCGTTTGCTTGCGTTTACCTTTGCTCTTAACCGTGGTAGATGAGTCTTCACCTGCTTGAATGCTTGCTCGTTGATTCTCAATTTCTTGTAGCAAGTTCTTGTAATCAGCAGATGCGATAATCTCATCTGTCAGGAGATGACTGGGAATGGGACCAGGAATAACCATATTCGAATGAGTCTCCTGTCTTAAGTCTACCAAATCATCATCATCCATCGTGTGGTGACGGCTACCTGCACGCTTATCAATAGATGCATCGTTTTCCATAAAGTAATGTATGATCAGCTTAATGAACCTAGGGTACTGGTAACTTTTAACCTTACCCTTCGTGTTTGTGAAGAGTTGAAAAGTAAACTCTTCCCACAGCAATGATGCATAATCAATACCCATACCTTTGAACATACCATAAAACATCTTGATGATTGGCGGACGAACAACATAAAATCCAGTTGTTTTGGGTGTGAGACATCGGCTTAGAATCCCAAAAATAGCTTTCCATGGTTGACCAACTTTGGCAGTAGTAAACTCAGACACGGTTCGTATGTCAGCACATCCAATGGCAGTGAACATTTCCATGATCTGGTCCTTAGTCGGGTTGGCTGAGAATGATAGGCTTTTGGGTGACGGCCGAAATCCAAAGATCTTCCTGAAGTCTGACACATTAAGCGTCTGCTGCTTGTTGTCCAAGGAAAATGTGATTTTGTTCGACGTCCTCTCCTTGGTAGCCCAGAACTCGTAAAGGTAGTCATAGGGCACTGAAGCACTTTTCCTTAGCGCATGCTTGAGTTTAGAGTTATCAAGTATGGCTGAACCTACCTTAAATCCATTATGGGTAGAATGAGATACCTCCTTCAAACGGAAGTTGTTTGGAAGAAACTTTAGAGTCTTGGCTTCGGCAATGGCGGTGGCTCTGGCGTCTTGTATTTGTTGTACTGTAGGGTTAGTCATCGTCTCTGCTTAAGATAAAACACAAAGGTTGAAACATACAAATATGAATATCGTTATGATTTTAAACCTAAGCATTGAACATATGACCTAATCCCTTAAGCTTGTAAAACACTCAAACATCTTCTATTCGGAATAAATCTCTATGCGGAATAAAGTTCTTATTCGGAATAAATCTCTATGCGGAATAAAGTTCTTATTCGGAAAGATCAGTCTATGCGGAATAAAATTTCTATTCGGAAAGATCTGTCTATGCGGAATAATATTTCTTATTCGGAAAGATCTGTCTATGCGGAATAAAAACTCTTATTCGGAAAGATTACTCTATGCGGAATAAAAACTCTTATTCGGAAAGATTACTCTATGCGGAATAAAATTCTTATTCGGAAAGATCAGTCTATGCGGAATAAAATTTCTATTCGGAAAGATCACTCTATTGGGAATAAAGCTTCTATTCGGAATAAAGCTTCTATTCGGAATGTTCATTCTATGCGGAATAATCCTCCTATACGGAATAAAACTTTTATTCGGAAAATTCATTCTATTCGGAATAATCCTCCTATGCGGAATAAGTGCCTTATTCGGAAAGATCATCCTATTCGGAATGTTTAAACACTTATGATTTTTCTAATTAAGCACGAATTCGTTTGATTCAAGTGTTCTAAAGGCCATATAAGTTCATTTGTTCTATTCCGAGTCAATCCCAGGCAAAACCCCCAATTAATTAAACCCTAATTTAAGCAGAAACCTAATTCGATTTATTCCAATTAAAAAAAATGGTAATTAAATTGAATTGCATGAATTGTTAAACCGATTTGATACCTTTTGAAGATATTGATCTAGAAGATGTAAGATTTCGTTTGTGTGTTCGTGTGTTTGTTTCAATGGCGGGCAAAGGGAAAAAGACAAACAGAAAGGGTGAAAGAAAAGAAGAGACAGGGGGGATGAATTTGACATGGTCAAACTTTCACAAGTTTGACACCTTGTCAAGTTTAATCCCTCAATTTTTCCTCTTTCTTCAATCAAAATTCTTTTGTTTTTCAAATTTTAATTCTTGTCATTTTTAACCCTATCTTATGTTAAATTCCCGAGCCTTAGTGATTAACCTATCTTAACACACGCACAAATCTATTCACGACAAACTTATGAGCAACAACAAGACAAGTGCCAAAGCTATCCAACCATTTAACCATTGAGCTACTTGAGTTTCCTCGAAAACTTTTGAAGATCTTTTTGATGTCAAAGATGATTTAACATTTTCTTCCCCTTAAACGATGACCCGTTTTCTATTTAAAGAGATGTAGTCATTGTTTAACGAGGCACATGATGAAAACATTTCCAATTAATATCTTGAAAAGATTGATTCGTGGTGGCAATAAGATTTCTCTTATTTAGACAAATTAATGCACTGAGACGTACACTAACTCGTGTTAGACCAAGTTATAAAGTAAACTTGATCCCTTTGCATGATTTGGCTTGTAAATCATGCCCGAGAAAAGTAATTTCCGTTGTGAGCCAACGTTTTCCAAGGAAATACGTGACTTTAATATGAAAGTCGGGTTGCAGTCAGAAATAACTACAAGCCATAATGGGCATGTTTTAAAAATGTACAACTTTTATACGGACTCTATTTATGGCACCGTATCAATATTGATCGACATTTCTAAAGCCGTAAATATTACCGTACTAAAAGACATGCCCGATTTAAAAAAGAAAAAATATTTTTGGTTTTTCTTGATTTTATAATTTTTATGGTTTTTCTAGGTTTTATATTTTTTATGGATTTTCTTGGTTTTATATTTTTGTATTTTTCTTTTTGTGGTTTATATATTTACTATAATATACATGATCACGAACAAAGGATACGCCTGAATAGTTTACCACCACTATTCAGCTGATTCTTCTGCCAACTCTTTGAGAGTCGCTGGAGTGAATGATTTCATACCAAGCTTGTCGATCAAAAACTCGATTCGTCCTCGATCTAAGGCTTTGGTGAACACATCTGCCAGCTGGTACTCAGTAGTGACAAAATACAACTCGATCACTCCGTTCTCCACCTGCTCTTTAATGAAATGGTAGCGAATGTCTATGTGCTTGGCCCGGGAGTGTTGAACATAGTTGCAGCAAAGGGCAATGGCGCTCTTGTTGTCACAATACATCGGGATTTTGTTGAATCCCAAACCGTAGTCAGTTAATTGTGATCTCATCCAAAGGACTTGAGCACAACAACCAGACATGGCGATGTATTCAGCCTCCGTGCTAGAAATTGTAGCGCTTTTCTGCCTTTTTGAAGACCAACTGATCAATCTATCTCCAAGGAGTTGCACAGATCCAGTAGTGCTACGCCTCGTGTCTTGACACCCAGCATGATCGGCATCTGCGTATGATACTAAAGCAATAGAGGAATCTTTCGGATACCATAGACCACGATGAAGTGTTCCTTTGAGATACCGAAAGATCCTTTTAACAACATGTAGGTGTTTTTCGGTAGGCCGAGCCTGATACCGGGCACACATGCATATGGCAAATTGCAAATCAGGCCTGCTAGCAGTCAGATACAGAAGGGTGCCGATCATCCCACGGTAAAGTTTTGGATCGACAATAGTCCCATTCCTATCTTCATCTAACTTGGATTTCTCCACCATTGGAGTGTCCACGGGGTCACAATTTTCAAAGTTATATTTCTTTAAAGATTCTAGAGCATATTTGGATTGATTAATAAAGATGCCTCTGGGATTCTGAGAAATTTGTAATCCTAAGAAAAATGAAATTTTTCCCATCATTGACATCTGAAAGCGTGTGGACATTATCTTCTCAAAGCGATTTGACAAGTCTATGTTAGTGGCAGCAAATATTATATCATCAACATAAATTTGTACCAGAATCATGTCGTTGTCCTCCTTGAGAGTGAATAGAGTGGGGTCCACCTTGCCTTTGGAGAAGCTTTCCGAGATGAGATATGTTGAAAGGAGATCATACCACACACGTGGAGCTTGTTTCAACCCATAGAGAGCCTTCTTAAGCTTGTACACATGATTAGGAAACTCCGTGCTAACGAACCCATCCGGCTGACTAACATAGACTTCTTCCCTTAGTTCACCGTTCAAAAATGCCGTCTTCACATCCATTTGGTAGACGATCATGTTCATATGAGCAGCATACACAAGGAATAGTCTAATAGCCTCCAATCTCGCAACAGGAGCAAAAGATTCTTCAAAGTCTATACCCAAGGCTTGTTTATATCCTCTAGCGACCAATCTAGCCTTATTCTTCAATACTGCACCCATCTCATCAAGTTTAACCTTATAAACCCACAACAAAGTAAGGATGTTAACCTTGTCAGGGAGAGGAACTAATTCCCATACTTCAAGTCTTTGGAATTCATTTAGTTCCTCCTGCATGGCTTCAATCCAAGATGATTGAGTCATAGCCTGCTGCCAATTTTTAGGTTCAACTTCAGAGAGAAATGCATCAAAGTAGCAATAGAGTGCACTCTCTTGTAATTGATGGCGTGTAGAGACTGGTCGATCGAGATTACCAATGACATTCCTAATTGGGTGATCTTTTGTCCATTTGGTGCTATGTTTTTCAATCCTAGGTGGTCTGGAGTGAACAATAGAAGGAGCTTCTTCTGAGGTAGACGCGGCTGAAGGGTTTTCAGGTATCGCTACACCAAAGAAAGGAAGCTCTTGCAGGTGAGCATATTCCAAATCGTGATCAATAGAATCCTCTTCCACATCATTAGGCACAAGTAAGGGTGACGTTTCAGGTGTAGTTTGAGAATCACTTGGTAAAGGTGCATCCGGTTCAATGTTAATTGAAGATACATTAGATAAAGCTTCATTAGCTTGAGAAACCACTTCAGGGATTGGAGCGATCACTACAGGTGCTGGAACTTCATCAGTCGGGGGATCGAAGAATTCATCAAACAACGGTTGAAACAGTTTATCCCACTCGGGCCTTGTTGGTGGTAAAAATGATGTAGAAGTAGGATTATTGGGAACTAATCCGGAACTAATAGCACCGGTTCCCATCTCATGAAGCGCGGGTTCAGAGCTGCGTTGCTCAGAAGCCATCGCTGTCAGCTCATCGAAATCTGCGTCCATAGTTTCCACAATCTTACCAAGACGACGGTTGTAAATTCGGTATGCTTTCTTGGAGGGTGAGTAACCAATGAAAATACCTATATCGGCTTTCGGTTGAAGCTTGCCCAAGTTCTCACTATTAATGTTTGGATAACAAAGAGCACCAAACACATGAAAGAATGAAACATCGGGTTTACGATCATGTAGAAGCTCGTAAGGTGTTTTTCCATGGCGTTTCCGAATGATAGAACGGTTTTGGGTGAAACATGCAGTAGATATAGCTTCTGCCCACAAGAACAATGGAGCGTTCACATAGATAAGCATAGTCCTAGCAGCTTCCATAAGCGTACGATTCCGTCTTTCAACGACACCGTTTTGTTGTGGAGTGCGTGCAGCGGATGTTTCATGTGAGATACCAACTCCTTCATAGTAATCACGAAGAGTCTGGTTGACGAACTCTGTTCCATTGTCTGTACGAATACGGCGGACAGTAGTATTCAAACGTACCTGAATGAATTTCAGAAAAGTGATGATAGCCTTCGGTGCTTCATCCTTTGTACGTAGAAATCTAACCCATGTAAACCTGGAGAAATCATCCACAATGACAAGAAGAATTTCTTACCGCTCACACTTTCAGTTCTCATTGGCCCACAAAGATCCATATGCAAAAGATGAAGTTTTTCTTGATTGGTGTCTTCAGCTTTGGGCTTGTATGATTTCTTGGTACTTTTCCCCCTTGAACACGCGGAACATAAATGGTCCTTGTGAAATTTGATCTTTGGAAGACCACGAACTAATTCGTTTTTAGCCAGATGATTAATAGCATCAAAGTTTAGATGAGATAATCTGCGATGCCATAACCATGACTTGGTCTTAGATGCTTTAGAGAGAAGACATACTGGAGAGGCGGCCATCATGTCTTGTAAGGACAAGGTATAAAGATTTGCACCACGAGATCCCTTCAACAAATCTTTTCCTTCCAAGTTGCGGATGAAACAAGTGTGTTGTCGAAAAGCAACCTCTAGGTTGGAATCACAAAACTGTCCTACTGAGAATAAATTATGACCAAGACCTTCTACATAGTATACCTGGAAATCGTAACGTTTCCAATCTGATATTCACCATACCCCATTATTTTTGCAATATGATCATTACCGAATTTAACCGTACCAAGAAACTTGCTGACGAAATTTCGGAGCATCGAGCGATCTCCGGTCATATGCTTTGAACAACCGGAGTCCAAATACCAGAGGATGATTTGGACCACCTGAAAGTATCACCAGACGAGGACAATGTAGAGGTATCGGAATCTAAATGTTCCTTGTTATTAGCAGGTACAGATTTAATAATCTTAGATTTGCTAACTTTAGGTTTCTTAGATTTCCTAGCCTTCTTCTTCCTAGTTGGTGGTGTAGATTCTAGTTGGCTTAAATCCTGAGGTATTTCTTCACTGATAGGCACTATAGTGGGGGCTGACCTAATTAAAGGGCGCTGTTTCCATACTTGAGTGCTAGTGTGCCTAACTAAAGGACGCTCAGACCTAACCTCAATGGATGCATTCCTAGTTAAAGGGCACATTTTTCCATCTAATGTAAAGGTCCTACCAGTGGGACGCCATTGCCATCCAACTTGGACACGAGTTCTACCAGTTGGCTTCCATTCAAGATTATTCCTAATGGCATTCATTTCATTCACATGATCAATAAGACACAAATCATGACGTTGGGAAAACATACATTCATTACAATTCCAACAATTCAAATTAGAATTCACGAATGGTTTATGCTTCTGCACAGGCGCAGAGCTTTTAGTCTTAACATGATTCTTTTTATTTAAAACTGAACTAACATTCCTATGGTGAACTTCTACTTTCTTCTTTTTGGTACTACTAGTAGAGGGCTTGATCTTATCTTTCTTGAGTGGCGATCCTTTAGCCTTAGTAGTCTCTTTTAATCCTGTAGAAGGCAAAGTGGGAACATTAGCAACAGATTTTAAAGGTGCCTTACTTGATGGTGCCAATGACGGTTTTGCTCCTGGAGTCTTATTAAATGGAGTTACAACAATGGGTCGATTAGTGAGTAGTGCAAAACCTGGTTTACCTATGTATTGCAAATATGCTAAGCAATATTGAACTCGCTTAATGTATTCATGAGCTGAGTAATAGTAGCTACTTGAGGGATCTAAGGCATAAAGATCGTCTAAAATATCCCTAACAAGATCTACATGCTTAATGGCATTCCTCATATAATCATCGTAGGTAACCGGGTTTCTCTTATGAAGCGGGTTCTTATAAAGCACTACTGACTTGGTTGTTGGAGCACTAGAGGACGGTGCAGAGTTGGTAGCTAAGTTATTAACAGCTTCTTGTCGGGTGAGAAGAAGTGTCTCCTTTAACTCGGCCAAAACCATGTTTTTGTCAATGAGCAGGATGTTTAAGTCAGAGATTTCCTCACATTTTTGGTTCAATTGTTCAACATAAGATTGTTGCTGTGCCGCATTAAAAGCGAAGCGTTCTTCTAGTGAACCATAAAGTTTGGACATTCCCTGTCTTGCACGATCCATCTCCCCTAGAATAGACGAAAGTCTAATTTCTAAGTCCAGGTTTTTAGACTGTGCAGCCTCTAGTTCCAATTTTAGTGTTTCATTTGATGACACATCTCTCTTCAATCTCATAATCTCTTCCTCTAATGCCTTAACAATTGCAATCATCTTGTCACTCGTCTCAACACCGTTTTCACAACTATTTGTTATAAAAAGATCCTCATTTTGAGTTTGTTGTTTTAATTCTAAAGATATACAATGTTGTTCTAGTTGATTAAAGCGTTTTGAAAGTAAAGTGTAAGAATCTTGTAGCTTTAAAAACTCAGCGTTAGATTCGTGACAAGAATGATTATCTACCTCATTTACAGTATCAACAACATTTACAGAGAGATCACACACATCATCACATATATTCACAGCATCACAATTAATCATAGCGGATGTAAGCTCATTCGAATAATTAACATTTACAGTAGTAAGCACATCACACGAGATTACTTCGGACAAGAATCGGTCATATTCGGATAAAATCTTTTCCTTTTCAATTAGTTGTAGTTCGTAAGCGGTGTCCATTTCATAAAACACTTTTTGAACTTCTCCAATTTCGAACTCAAGATTTTCCTTAAGAGATGCAAAACTTCCTTTTAGACTTTCGACAAATGGATTGATCTCATTTTTAAACACCTCGTTCATGTGTTCGAAAGCCCATTCTCCGGCGTTTAGGCCATTTGAAGTCGTACATTCCAAAATGACCTTGTCAAAATTAGTAAAGTATTGATTAATCTCTTGCAAGTTTAACCATACAGTGCTAACAGGTGGAAGATCCTTTGGAATTTCCTTAGGACCTTCCATGTTGACAAGTGTAGGAAATGTACTAGGGTTTTCTTCATTCAACATGTAGGTTGGTGCTGTAATGAGATCTTTGTCCATATGGAAGTGAATTCTAAAATCCGTTTTAGCAAGCTCCTGATTCATTTTAAAATAATCACAATCTGGATATTTTGCAGAATTGTATGACCGATTCTCATCAACTAGATCCTTATTGGTGCGATCATCGAAAATATTAATCGGGTCTAAGACCAATCCTAATTGGGTTGCATTATAAAGTCTAGGACTATGGATTAAAGCTTGTTTTGCATACCGTGGATTAGGGGGAAGGCCTTTTTGACGCGATAAGTTAAATTCTCTAAACGAAGCATCAAATAAGTGCACTAGTTGAGAGGCAGCGTATTGTCTTAAAAGCAAATAATCTAGACTTCTAATCTTATTAGCAGCATTAATCTCCATTTCATTCTTCTTAGACTCGAGTAATTCAAAATCCGTTTGAAGTTTTTGAAAATTAGTGACCACTAACTCTTTTTCTTTAAGTTCATTAGAAAGATTTGCTCTTAAGTTTTCAATTTCTTGCAAATGACCCATTTGTTTGTTTTGAAAATGATCATACTCGGGATTTGTTAGAACACTAGACGAAGGCAGTAATTCCAAAGTTTGAACTTTCTCGTTGCTTAAGGCAAGCTCATCAGACAAATTCTTATTCTTAGCTAGGGTTTCTAAGAGTGCAGCATTCATTTGGCTAAGTAATGTAGCAGGAACCATGACCAAATCTTGTTGAGCAGGAGTATGCGTATGCGAAATGGCTCCCGGTTGTGATTCACTCAAAGTCTGGGGACTCACATTGACATTACTATCATTGATTGTCTCCTCATTTGAAAAACTCACCACCGAAGATTCATTAGAATCAGCACGCTCTTGCACAACTTGATGTGGTTGAATACTAGCATCAGTGGTATTATCAGTGGTATTAATAAGTACCTCAGATCTCTTTTCTGGCCCTAAGCTGGAGATAGTTGCCATAAGAGCTGCCTTTGCAGATTGAAATTCATCACAGTCTGAGTCATACGCATCAAGATCATCTGCTTGGTATGCTGCATTCTGTGTGGTGACAACGTCTTGTTCAGCAATCCCTGGATCAGCAAGAAATGCAAGCTCCTCTTCATCAAGTTCCCTTCCTTGTGCCTGAGCATTCACCAGATAAATCTTCTCTGCAAACCATTGACCATCCCTTCTCCTCTTGGGTTTCTTGCAATCCCTGGACATGTGACCTTCTCCCTTGCAGTTGTAGCATGTAATCATTCTCAACTTGCCTGTGGAATTAGCCCGTGGAGGATTGTTGACCATTGGAGCAGGATTGACCGTACGAGCATTGGTAGTTGATGTAGTAGGTCTCCCTTGATAGGGTTGAATAGGTTGAACCATTACCCTGCCATTCTCAATAGTAGCTTGTTGGCGATAATTGGATGAATTCCTCAACTGATTGTTAGTAGGAGCTGATCCCCTAAATCCTCGTTTGCTTAATGTCCTTGTGAGATAAGCAGACATAGTGGTTAACACTTCAACTGGGTCAGTTCCTTGTTTGAACACAGGAATGGGGACTTCATCATCATCACAATACATTGCTTGGTCTTGATGAGTTGCATAATCACTAGAAGGAATACTCATGTGGTCAGGGTAGCTTGTTGGATATGCTGCATTCTCTTGATAAGAAGAATATGAAGGCTGAGCATAAGGTGCAATGCTTGCTTGGTGAGGTTGTGAAGCATAGTGTGATGAAGGTGCATTAAACCGATATTGTTGCTGATGTGAGGTGGGTGGTTGCGGTAGAATCGAGTATTGGGGAAAGGAAGGTGTCATGTAAGGTGATGGATGATAGGCTTGATGTCCCAAGATATAAGGAGTGTTGTTGTGTGACAAGCTTGGTTGATTCACCATCAAAGCTAAGGAATCAGGGTACATACCTCGAGGCGAACGGTGCATGATCACATGTTTCTCATGCTGCTGAAGAAAAGCATAGAGTTGATCCAAATTGCACTTATGCAAATCCCTGGTTAACTTAACATCGGTAATATACTCACCCCATTCAGCTTGAGGTAAAGTATTAAAAAATTTAGTGTTAACCTGGAATGGAGCAATCACGAGATTGTATACATTCAGATCATTCATGAGAGTAGTGAATCTGAAGTAATAATCGTGAAGCGTTTCCCCTGGGTTGTACGTGAATCTATCAAACAGATCATACAACTGACATTCCCTTTCCTGTTTGGTAAGAGACGTACCTTGTAGCAACACCTTTAAACGTTCCCATAAATCCTTTGCCACCGTATACTGACTTACCATTCGATAGATGTCATGTGGAAGAGCTTGGAGAATGGTTTGAAGAGCCTTTTCGTCTGCATCGGCAACAAGTTGTTGAGCTGGTGTAAGTTCTTCAAACTCCCTTGGTCGAGTCACATTGTTAACCACGATGGTACCATAGTCAAGTGGACCATTTAAAATTGACTTGACCATAAGCCTCCCATATACCGGTTTTCCCTTAAGGTATGACATCGTCCGGCCTTGCCATGCTTCAAAAACTTCTTTGATGAGCATTGGAGGACGATTATCCGTACCCGTAATGACGGAAATATCCGTAAGTGATGTCATCTGAGGCATTACTGAATTCGGATTCATTTTGTTCACTTCAAAGAGACAAAGATTATCAGTTGATCGAGCAGTGAAGAAAAGTTGAGAATTTGTGTTGTGTTGTTGAAATCAAGATTAAATCTACTAAAGATCTTCGAAAAAACTCAGAAAAATACCCCTTGAACTTTCTATTCGGAATAATCCTATGCTGAAAAACCCTATTCGGAATGTTCCTGCTATTCGGAATATTCTTCAATTCGGAATGTTGGCTATTCGGAAAGATGTCTATTCGGAATGTCGGCTATTCGGAAAGATGGGCTATTCGGAATGTTTGACTATTCGGAATATTTTGGCTATTCGGAAAAACTTTACTATTCGGAAAGATTTTGCTATTCGGAAAAATTTCTATTCGGAAAGCTTTTTCTATGCGGAATGTCTATTCGGAAAATCCTGCTATTCGGAAAATTCTCCTATTCGGAATGTCTATTCGGAAAACCTTTATGCTGAATATCTAATATTCCGAATAGAACGTCTATTCGGAATAATCTGGGAATATTAAGTTCGAGACTTTGAATAGAGCTTTAAATCCGATTTTTTGATCAAAAACCACAAAAAGTTTTATGATTTTTACCAAAATAAGCTAAACCCAATCCTTATCAATTAATCCCAATAACAAAAACACCAAAAACAACAAGATTCAAGATTGATTTTTTCTAAAGATCACTAATTGATTCAAAAACTAAAAAGGCAACACAATCCTTACCTTAATTCACCCCTAGGCTCTTGATACAAAATGTAGAATATTGATAAACTATGAATCTATGAAGTGGATTGAAGATTTCTAGAGAGAGAAACTAGAGAGAGAAAGTGAGAGAGAAACTATGTGTCTTTTATTAATATGAAATGAGTGGAAATCAACAACCAACCCCTTTCCAAGGAGGAAAGGGGTATTTATACTTCCAAGCCACTAATGGACTTGGGCCGGCCCATGACAAGCCCATGGGCCGGTTCTTACTTAACTAAATAAGTAACTGTTAACTACGAGCTATTACAACATTAATAATATTGTGGAGTGACCGATACTTCTAATATACGTAAAAACGTATTTCTAACATATTGAAAACTATTTCAAATTTAAATCAAACTAAAAATTATTTAATCTAAAAAAAATATTTGGAACTAATTAAACCAATTAAAAACAAATCTATTTTTAATAAAAATATAAACTAATTAAAAACTTAATTTTATAAAAACTTTAAATGAAATCTATTTAAAACTAATTTTTTAATAAGACTAAATAAAATAAAAAAATAATTTATGAAAGTAATAAAAATACTTTTGTTTGTTTTTAAACTTTTAATACAAATAAATAAAACTTTTACTTAAAGTTAATAAAACTTAAAACTTGTATTAAACAAATTTAATTGAACTGCCAAAATAACCTAACCTATATTAATTAAACAACTAGAATTAAAACACAAATAAGAGACAAGAGCAAATGGTTAAGGTATTGGACTGTTGAGCTAGGAGTCAGGGGTTCGAGTCCCCTGACAGACGAATTTTTGGCTTTTTTTTTACTTTTTGGAAATTGAGAAACCAAACAGATCAATAGGATCTGTTTTTATAACAGCTATATCAAAAAGAATGATAAAAACCCAAACAAGCTATAACAGCTTGTACAAATAAGCAAAAAAAGCTAATAAATCAAAAAGTGAAGATAAGCATTTCAACTTGAACTAATTAATCAAAACTAAATAAGTAGACATAACTGATGATAAGCAAACAGAAATCTAATAAGCAAAAATACTTAAAAAGCTAAACTGATAACACTACTAACTCGAGAATAAACAAACCCAAATAATAAGCAACCAAAAAAAGGTGTAAAATAAACGCAAGCAGACACTACGAATCCAAATCCAAACAGATTTATAACAAGATCTAATATATCAAAACGAGTTCATAAAACAGTAAAATAAAAATATGCAAAAGCAAGCTTAAACAAACAAACTTAAATAAGCAGAACTTAAACAACACACGAATCCAATAAAGATAAGTAGATAAAAACAACCCAAAACCTAAACGATAGCTAAACAGATAAAACTTACATCACTTAAACATAACAGATCAAATAATAAGCAGATAATTAACTAATTAATAAAAACTTTATAAATAAAAGAGATTTAAAACCTGGAGACGAAACCTTTGAGCAGTAGACGAGGCGCTGAGCCGTCTAATCGAATCAAACACCACCACCTTAAACTCGAATCAGCTTCATCAATCAGCATACACTCGCGAACCAAAACTATCCGAACAGTATTTTAATAAATTTCCCAGTAGGGGAAATTTATGTACCACTTTTATTTCTTTTAATCAATTTAACCAAAAACAGTAAATAAAAGTAAATTGCAATAAATTTAAAAGAGACAAAATTGACCTGAAAGTAAATTTTTAATAATAACTAAAAAATTAAGTACAATACTAGAAAATTAAAAATTACAATTTTACCTAAAAAACTAAATTGCAAAAAAATAAAAAATAAAAATAAAAAGTGCACCCAATTACAGATTTGAAGGGGGTTTTTATCGGCAAACCCCAAAAACCTTCTTGATGAAGCTTAGAGAGTAAGCAATTAATCCCAACCACTCTCTCTTTTCTCTTTCTTCTTTTCTTGATCTTGCGGTTGAAAACACACCAAGGATCTCATGGATCGCCACGCTGGCGAAAGTGTGTTTCTTGTGTTTGTTTAGTGCTGAGGTGGAAAGCCTTGATTGGATGATTAGTTGTGGTGAGGTGTTGAAACCAATCAGGAGAAGGGATTTAGCCACGTAGGTGAGAGGACCACCATTGTTTGCTTCCGATTCTTATGGGGATTTAATCCAAATCGTGTGAATCACACGAATATGGTAAAAGCACCATTTATTCTTGGGTAATTTTTGACTTAGGTTGAATTAGGGTTTTGGGTGAAAATGGTGGTGGTTATGAGAGAGAAAAAGAAGTGGGTGAATGTTTTCTAGTTTGTATCGAGGGTTATGTGTGGGGAGGGTAAAAACTTTTATTTAATAAACGTGTTAATTGGTGTTGGGTTGAAAAGGGTTTGTATCAAATGAATAAAATTCACTTGTAATCTTCTAACCGTCCAATTGCTTTGATCATATGGGCTTGGCCCAAATATTTTCCATCCGAATCATTATTTTTGATTTGGGCCATGTATGGGTTTTAAGGGTAAACCAATTTTACTTGTTTTTGCTATTGGGATTTTAAGCCCAATAGATCCAATGTGGAACCCACAAGCCCGTTAAACTCCATATAAGATTAAATCCGCTAAAGACGAGCTCGTTTTTGGCTTTCTCGATCTTTTCTTCAATCCCGTGTTGATTTTGCCGGTTTTCGTGAACTTCGGCACACTTTTGGTCTTTTGACTTTGTCTTCGTCTCTTTCTTGGACTTTTCTTCAACATTTGACCATGAAATCCCGTGTTTTCTTTCCTTTTGAACATTTGTACCTATTTCACACAAAAACACAAAACCACGCGTAATTCTGACATTTACGATACTAAAACATGATTAGGTCTTGTTTTTCCTTGATTTAAGTGGCAAAAGGATAAGTGTTTACACACTTATTAATAACCATACATGCAAATACGCATTCTCAAAAAACATTTACCAATCTTAATACATGAAATATATCATGTATACCATTCAATTTCCTAGGTAACTCTATACCCATAAGATACTGGTCCAATCTTTCCAAATATCATAAATTGACCTACAAAACTCGTCATTAAATTTTCCCTTTTACCAAAACATGCCACCCATTACTATAGGTGAAACTTCCTACATAACTTTGTCACTAAACTCTAGTGATTTCCTCTTTTTCAACATATCATCTCTTGTTACTCTCATCCTTTCCACAAACACCATTTCCACATTAGTAGTCTCTCTCACGAATTTCAGTCCACAATAAGGACAACTCACCCTATCCTTCCATATAGTGCCTTAAATGGCATTCATCGACTTCTAGTATGATAACTATCATTATATGAAAACTCAGACATCGCTAACGAGTTTTCCACATCCCTCTAAATCAGTCACACAAGCTCTCAACACTACTCCTATACTTTTATCAATTTCCCACTTCGTCCATCATTTTCTAATTAGCTGGATATACTCATATCCAATCATTTTCATCAACTCCCTTTAGTCCATACCACAAACTACTTAAAAATTCCAATTTTCCTTACACAAGTGACCTATGACGATATTTCACATATTGATTAGTTTATCACAACGAGGCTCTTCCAATCCAAATCAACTTATGATCTATACACATCACCAAAAGGATAATTATCTCAGTTAGTTTATCAACTGCCATCTAAACCCATGCTACAACTACTTCCATAAAATTTGGATAGATCATTAGTTGCACCTATACACTTCGTTCTCACTTTTCTCCATGAAAGATTTTTTTCCCTGATACTCAACACTTCCTTTATACCTACACAATGTCTTACCTTCAAGGTCATAGTGCTCCTCATCTTGTCTCAGTTAGACCAAGCCCTTTGTCTCTCATGACACATCACATCTATAACTCCTCAACCATTCGATTATCGATACTAAGCCTTCCAATCAAACAATATAGGTCAGTACCATTTCCTTTCCACACTACAACAATATTAGCATGCTTAGTGCCTTAGTATACTCATTAGGCTATACCAAAGTTTTACCTTCGGTTCCTATCTTGGCCTATTTCATTCATGATTCGCATCTATCCACACTTACTTCTTCTTCCTCAGCTCATGACATACATCACGATGTTATGCTTCCCGTCTTTCAAGTCATCTATACCTCAAAATTTTTCCAAGTAGCTTCACTTGTTTTTCCTCACAGTCAGTTCTCCTACTCCCTCCTAATAGGGACAAACTGTAGTTTTATGTGATCCCATGCGGATCACACTCTCATCTTATACCCATATTAGTTTCCATTTGTCTAAACTAAGCCATATTTTAAATTCTTATTCAAATCTCATACTTCTATTTTGATCTTGCACCCAACATGAGGTACTTTCAATCATCATCTTCTAGGAATAATTGGTTCTCTCCTTCCATGGTTCTCCCTATTTCCTACACTATCCCGTCCAACAGAAATTCCATACTTCATTCATCAATTCTATGGAAATCGCTAGTGCATTGGATAATGTATAACTGTCTCTTCCAAATATCTTTTATAACACCTTCACAAAACCGACTCTCTAATCACTTCTCCATGAACTTATTTAGCTCAACTTCATTACTCATCCCTCGATATTGATTACCACAAAAACTATATCCGCGTAGTCACTCGACTCCCCTTGTTACCTCCACGAGTTCTTAATCTCCCATGTTATGTATTCAGTTCATCACGATCTACTAGTTCAGCTCTTTGTAACTCCACTCCAGTACTCGATCTGTCCTTCTTCGTCACGAACCATACGGAGATTCCCATCATAGTGCTTGTCACCTTTCCAATCCTTGCAACTTCTGTGACTCCTTCAAAATCTCTTTCTTCCTTCTAGCAGTTAGCACGTAGTCCTTTCAGCTCCTTCATTCACGATGTAGCTCTTCATGCACTCCTTCTCGTCTCTATGATGTTACCTAGGAACTTCACACTACCTACTAGCCTCTAACTTCAACTCATCTACCACAATATTTCTAAAGGTACTTCAACCCCTCAATGGATCACTCTTCCTTACTTGTTGTAATCACCATTAATCAGCCTCCCACCAATCATTCTTTCACATCCATGTTTTCCTTCACGTGTCTACTACTACCTCGCCTCCATAACTATACCAATTCCCTTGCGTGTTATTTGCCCAATCTTTTTATTAGTAGAAAATTTCTACTCTACCCTCACATCCGCTAGTACTTTCATCAATATCCTAATGGTACTTCAACCAATTTCTCATAGCATGACATCCCGTTCCCACGACCAGTCAACTAACTTTACTTACTCCTTTATTCCCGTAACCAATCTAAGTTTCAAACCAAAAGACATCTCTCCATTCTAATATCTAACCATAAGTAATACTACCCAACTCTATCATCCCATCCTAACATTTCTGCAACCACATAACTAAATCAACCATGATGTGTACCAAAAGAGTTCCAAACAATCGCGTCCCATAATAAATATAGGGTAAATCGAAAGATCAACCATAATGAACCCTAGCCAAAACAGCTCAAAACGAAACAATGTAATCCGAAAGATCAATGGAGGGTGCCAACAACGAAAAATTAGACTCGTCACGATTAGTATCACCAAATTTCGATACCTTAGAAAAATTTAAACTTTCGCCCCAATTAGTTACTTCTCGTAAGAACCAAACTTCAATAATACTAAAATCAATCATACTCATTTTTAACCATAAAATCGTCTTTTATCTTCATTATTTTATCAAAGATATCAATTAGTTAGTATACTACAATCTTATTCTAACCATTATCTTGTTTACTTATCTTAAACTTATTTCACTTGTTATTATGAAACCAATACATGTTTATAAAATATAGTGTCTTTTTTTTTTCATTTTATTCTATACTAGTATTATTATTATTTTATAAAATCCATTTAGGCTGGTTATAACTAAACTACTACACGTTTACAAGGTGTGGTGTTATTATTATCATTACTATAATAAAATCTCCATTTTTACTTTTTCCGTCTAGTTAAATACTTTTAAAATTTTAGCTCCACTTAAGAAATTTTTTTTAAAATTTCTTTACCCCTTTAAAATGTATTATCACATGTTACCTAGAAAACTATTCCAATCATTTTCAAGATTTTTTTTAACTTACTACCACAAACTTAAAAAAGATATGTAAGTCACGATATCATATCATACACTTACAAATTATTTTCAAAATCGATTTCTTGTAATTAGCTAGACTTATTTGCAAGAAAATTTAGTAGTTCTCATTAATTAAAATACATACCCGAATGTAGTGTCACACCCCACCATGGCGGAATATGGGGCGCGACATATGGATATCATCACAACAATAGCGTGTCTATAGAGAGAACTATATGAAATAGAAATGTCATAAAATGTGACACAAATGTCATGACAATATCTCAACAATGCAGGAGTCTAGGTAAGTAGGTAAAAGTCTCACCTCTTACCAAAGACAAACAAATAAAACAAACATCAACATAATGATACTCGTAGTATCACTTATTCAATCAAACAAAAGAAATCTATGAAGGAACGGGGATCTCTTTCTAAATGCATTCCTACGCGACTCCAATCCTAGCCACTTATGTTCTCACGCTTAACCACATTAATACCTGAAAGAGACACTAAAACACGTCAACAATAATGTTGGTGAGAGTTATAAGTTTAGACTCGAACACAAAACAAATTTATAAGCTGTGAATAATAACCATCATCAAAAAATATGGACAAGGTGCTTCAAATATGCATTAACAACTAACATTCAAGATCAATCATTCCAAACCAAATCCAAGGCTCCCAGCCTTACCAATCACCATGGTACCATAGGCGCCCATACACCTATGTACCAATCCCAAGGCCCCGCCTTGTCATTATCCTTGGTACCATAGATGCCCATACATCTATGTACCTCCCCAAGGCCCCGCCTTGTCAACATCCCTTGGTACCAAGCCAAAACCACAAAACAAATCAAGAATCACATATCAGTTAATCACATATGTACACACACAAGTGCATCACAAATCATAAAAACCTTCATAACATTAGTTAAAAATTGCACCAGTGTCTCTTCCATCCCATCTGGAAATAAAAAACAATTATAACTCAAGAACATGGGACTATGAAACTCACCTGATTGAGCTTCTCTAAAAATCCGCGCACTAGCAAAATGCTAAACATACAAAGGCACACAATCAAGATATGAACCAAATACTAAAAGGGCTCATCAATATATGATGGATGTCTAATCCCTATTCCTCATTTAAATCTCATTATTATGTTCTAAGAATCCCATTACACCTCTCTAGTAAGACCTTAACTTGGTTAAGTTCATAACCTATCCCATTCACATTTTATCCCAAATAGTCCTGATTTTTATACCCCAAACTATGAAACAAAAGACCACCTAACCAAACTCAGACTTTCTGTAAAGGAATTCCTATGCCCTTACATGTGTTAGCTAACTCTCACTTTTCGCCTCAACCTTAAAGCTACTGTTAAGGCCTCGATATATATATATATATATATATATATATATATATATATATATATATATATATATATATATATATATATATATATATATATATATATATATATATATATATATATATATATATATATATATATATATATATATACTTCTGTCTATCCAGATTTTACTAATTTTGAACATATAAAAAGTTTGTTATGATCAGGGGGTCTGAACCTAACCTATTTGCTTAGCCCTCCTCCAGTATATAACATATAAACTAACTCTCATGTTCGTTTTAAAGTCCAATACTCCTAAGTACCCTAACCATCTTAAACAATTAATTGAAAACCCGCTGATTTCAGAACTGTTTTGACCTCCGACTGTTGTAACATATTCTTGACCCACTTCCCGACCTCCAATTTAGTTCTCGTTTCTTTAATTTGAAAGCCAACTCAATTACATTTACAGGGATACTTGGATCACAAAATAAGAGTTTGTAGAACTCTAGATATGATCAAAACAATTGACCTAAAATTCTGCCCAGTTTTTAAAAAATGAATTTAACATAATTTGTCTAATTAATTACCCATAAATTGTTTAATTATAAACCCTAAATAATCTAATCATTATTATATCATTAAAACGCAGATTTTAATTTAGACATAATCATAGATCCATCATGTATTGATTTATAAATGCAAAAAAACAATTTAATTAAAAAGGGATTGAAGATTTTACCTTAAAAATAATGGAAGATCATTATCTTTGAAACCCTAATTGGCCACCATTGTTAAAATTCGATTATGAGATATTATGGGGGTGAAAAATCTGGTTATTTTGGTTATGGGGTGGGTTTGGTTAAGTCCTAAAGGCCCCTTAATCCCATTACAAGTCCATTGGGTCTGTTTTTGGGCTTTTTGGTTATTTTCTTCCTTCCTTTTCTTTTGGCTGCCCAAACCAAGCCCAAAGCACCTAAGAATATGGTTTTTAACCTTATTTTATAACTTATATCATTCTTAAACTAAACCTCACATTCGGGTTACTTCCGGACCAAAAACCGAAAGCCCCTTACGTTGATTTTTTCGACTTTCTACGCGATTTCCGAACTAACCGTCATTTCTAAAAGTTTCTAATTACGGAAAGAATCTCTAAAACTTATCCTAAAAATATAATATATACTTAATACATACATACAACATACGATACGTACACGAGGCCTTGTAAAAACGATATCCGAACTTTCCCGCAGTTCATTTCTGAACTCATTTCATTTCATTTCCAACCCGTACCAAGATTTACAAATCATGTACCTCATTTCGTCCATTCTCATCCCCAAAATCACACATATAAACACATAAATCACATAAAACACATAGTCACACAAAAAACCCCAAAAATAAGACTAAGTGACGAACCTCAAAACCGGGGTTATCACATCACTCCCTCCTAATAGAAATCTCGTCCCGAGATTTACTCCTTAGGATCATCATTCCCAAAAATATAAGGATACTTGTTCCTCATAAATACTTCACATTCCCACGTGAACTCTAGTCCACGTTCCAAATTCCATCTAACCATAACTACGGTATATAACCCTTTTTCCAACGTCTTAGCTTCACGACCCAAAATCTCTACCGGCTCTTCGATGAAACGAAGACTCGTATCCATACTAATATCATCTAACGGTACATGCAAGTCAGTTCTTGCTAAGCATTTCCTCAAGCTTGATACACGAAATACATCATGCACACTACTCAATTCTCCCAGTAATTCCTCAACCTATAAGCCATTGGTCCAATCCTTTTGAGGATTTCGAACGGACCCATGATTCTAGGTGCCATCTTCCCTCAAACCACATCACTCCTTTCCATGGTGAAACCTCTAGCCTAACCTTACCTCCAATCTTAAATCCCAATGGCTTATGCCTGTCGTCCGCATAGCTTTTAATAACTTGATTTTACTCAGTTAAAAATTAAGTTCGTTGTTGTGGTCTAATCGAATTGATAAAGGGAAGAATGTGTGACTCAGTTGTCTTTTGGTGAAACAAAGATTTGTCGTTGTTGTAAATTAAAAGTGCACAAACATTAAAGTAAAAGGCAGGAAAAATAAATATATAAATGACGAAGAATAAATGACGAGAAATAAAAACGTGACGAGAAATCAAACGGCAAACTAAAACTAAAACTAAAGGCAAGGTTAAAATAAATCTAAGGCAAGTAAGCTAAAAATGCGACTAACAAAAAGGCGGGAAAAGTAATGCTTAAAACTAGAAAAACCTAAGTGCGAAAACTACCCCAAAATTAGCCTTATCCGGAATCCAAAATATGTCACTTATCCGGAATCCAAACAAGTCCTAATCCGGAATCCGTCTCCTATAGCTTATCCGGAAAAACACCTTCTAAAAGTCTTATCCGGAATCCGCGATTTGTTACTTATCCAGAAAACGGGCTAATACTCTTATCTGGAATCCGTGCTAGCTCACTTATCCGGAATAACACTAAAAATCCTTATCCGGAAAACTAATCCAAACTCTTAACCGGAAAAAGGGATGTCAACTCCTTATCCGGAAAACGTGGCACTTGTTTCTTATCCGGAAAGCGTCTCTGGGGCCTTTATACGGAATAAAGCTAAGGTTGGCTTATCCGGATTACTACCTTATCCGGAATAAGAGGTAATTACCTCTTATCCGGAATATGAGCTAGGGGACTTATCCGCAATATGGCAGCTTACGTGGCTTATCCGGAATAAGGGATTAATACCCTTATCCGGAATAAATTTCTGAGCTTAGACCGGAATATCACCACTTGAGCTTATCCGGAATAAG
The DNA here is from genome assembly GCA_025667525.1 of Glebionis coronaria. Lineage (NCBI taxonomy): Eukaryota > Viridiplantae > Streptophyta > Magnoliopsida > Asterales > Asteraceae > Glebionis > Glebionis coronaria. The sequence continues at coordinate 83,872 of JANFOE010000031.1, forward strand.
GTGATAAACCTTATCCGGAATAAGGAGATAAACCTTATCCGGAATACGAGGGTTTACTGAAATCCGAATAGCAGAAAGATGTAAATAAGCTAAAGACTAAATTTAAGCTAGGAACAAATAAGCACTTAACTAAAACTTTTACCAAATCACTTTTAAGAAAAGGCAAATAAGCTAAAATTTAAAAACTTTTAAAAACACTAAATAATAAAAATATTAAAAATCAACTTTTTATAAAAATTAACTAATAAGCACTTGATTAAATTTAAGAAAAACACAATAAGCTATGAAATCAATAAGCTAACAAGATCAAAAACATAAAAGCATAACCAATAATCAAACAAGCATAACAATTAGCACATAAACATGAAAATTAAATCAAGAACAAGAAATGTAGAATGAGAGATTAAAATAAAAACTTGATTAAGATAAAGATTCAACAATTAAAGTAAAAACAAGAATTGAAAGCTTACAAATTTAAGGTGCGAGACAAGTAATTAAAGGTGCAATTAAGTAAATGTGCAAGTAATTAAAGATGGAAGAACTAATGTGTCAAATTAGCCAACAAAAATGAAATTATGACCAATGGTCCTATTTATAGGAGGAGGAGGAGTATGATGGAAGCTTCCTCCTTTCTTTCTTTCTTGTCTCGTCTTTTTGTCATTTAGGTTCTTCGACTTTATCGACTTTGTCTCGGGATTTCTTTAAACTCGTCTTGAAATTTCTTCATAAATAACACTTGAGTTCTTCGGCTTTATTAAACTTCCGTCTTTAGACTTTTTCTTCGATAAATCTTCAAAATAGGCCTTGGACTTCCGTTCTTTTTTCACTCTTGATCTCTTGACTTCGTCTTTTGTCTTTTTCTTCGATAAAAGCCCGTGAAAGCCCGTGTTTTCCTCCCTTTTCACATTTTGATCCTAAATCACAACAAAAACACAAACCACGCATAATTCCAACATTTACGACATAAAATACACGTTATGGTCTTGTTTTCATTATAATTAAGTGGTAAAAGGATGGGTGTTTTCACACCTATCAAATCCCCTACACTTGACCATTGCAATGTCCTCATGCAATGCATTAATTACAAAGCAAGATTACACTTTTCATCACAATCAATCCACATTGTCCTTTATTAAAGAGATAGAAAATAACAAAACAAGTAAAGAAATCAAAGACTTACCTTAGGGTTTTGGAATGTCATGAATGATTATCATCCTCAAGTTTCACGTTCCCCATACCAAGCTTAAAAACGAGATCATTGTTATTTTAAGTTAGCAAACTAACATGAACTCATGCGGGCCAATTATTTACTTAGACTCCCTTATTCCTAGGTGTATCTCTTATATTTTATTCTTGTCTTGAATGATCACGAGGATGCATTGTTGACTTATTTTGATAGTTATTAAGGCTAAAAATAAAGTAGGACGATTTAATCAATAGTTAGCTAAAGGAAAAAATCTTTTAAAACTACTTCTCGGGACCTCATAAAGTTCATATCTTGGCATAACTCGCTTCACGATTTGAGACCTTTCTCGGACCGATATTTGGCAGCGACTTCATACTTCAAATCTTTGAGAGACGTTCATGAAATAATGGTCTTCTCTTCATAATAGGAATTTCTTCACTTGAAGTTTTGAGAGATTCTTCATACTTGGACCACGACTTCTTCATTTTTCTCCAATCTTTACTTGGGATTTTGATATACAACGATCCGCCTCCTTTTAGGACTTGGATCTATTTATCCTCATACCTTGCTAGGGTCTTTTCGGATAGATTTCTCCATGATCTTTAGAGGAGTATTTGCTTTTCGTCGTGTGTCTCGATCCTTCATATTGATTTTTGATAAATGATTCTTCACATCACTTTTGGATCTTTAGCAACAAAATGTAGCCCTCATGCCTTGTTAGGGCCTTTTCGGACTCGCCAATCTTCGCATCCCGCTTCAATAAGTTATGCCTTGGCTATGAACTCTAATTAATACCGAGCAACTTTTAAACGATCTTGGGCTAGAAGCTAAGTAACTTTTCAAATCGTACAACCTTATTTATTGTAGATAAATTTATTAGCAAGCGATGGGAGAATAGGCTTATAATCAACTCACATAAATTTAGAAAGAATACCAAACTTATAATTGACTCTATCATCTCTCGTTCTCCACAATTTAATATCTCAAGGAATGAGACTCGTGGATGCTTAGCCAATTAAATTAAAGTTTTGGGTTTTCGAGTCATCTATAGGATCTTGCAACTTCTTAGACTTTTTCAAGTTTTTAGAATTCGCGTTTTAAAGTTCCCTTGATAAACAACTCTCTAGGATCAATTATAGGAACTTGCGAAAAGTTCTTGTTCTTAACCCGTGAGAGTTAAGACTTTCGCGTTTTAAAGCTCCCTATATAAAAGCCTAGCAAAACTTGACTTAAACACGTTAAGGATACTAGCTAGAGTAAACTTAGATAAGTAAACCCGGGTTGAGTCAAAAGATTCACAATGTTGAAAATTAAAACCACTTTATTAAAATTTATTCTAGTAAAGAAAGAAAATAACTATACAAAGGTAAATCTACTAGGCCAAAATAGATCAAAAATTTTGAAAAATGTCGAAAAATCAATTTTTTGGTTAAAATGAGGACAAATACAAGGAAAAGGCCACTTAACTTCGATAGAAGTCCCCCTACACTTAATATAAACATTGTCCTCAATGTTTAAGCATGTGGGAGTAAACTCCCCTAAACTTAGGACATTGTGCACTTTTTTTAAATCTTGCTAAGGAAGAGACAACTAAAGTGATTCCTATTTGAATATTGGAAAATATAAAATAGAGAATAAAAAGAGTTTAGGATTGAACCGGGAAGACGGAAAAACGGAATCACGGGTCGTCAAAAATCATCAAGAGTGGATCATTGAATGCTCGAATCCCTGAATATGAGAAGAGAGAAAATAGCAAACACCAACGGGTCTCCCCTACACTTAGGATAAAGATAGCTAAAAGATAGATACTTGGGTTGCCTCCCAAGAAGCGCTTGATTTTTGATCACCGAGTCGTGAGCCTGACTCGACCTTGATTATCATGGAAAGAAGCTTGAAAAACATCCACCGGGATCAAATACATAGTTTTCGTCCATCAAATAGCACAAGCTTAAGGCGAACAAGGCAAGCCAAAGAAGAGTAGGCAAGGTTCCCTTATGCAAAGATGGAGCACGGTGGTAGCAAGGGTGAAGTGCAAGCATATCTCCATAAGTTCCAAAGATTTTTTCTTTTTATTTCATTAGATGGATACTGAGATGGCTTAAAAAGTACAATACCGGGATCAAAAACCTTTTCCTTTAGGGGAAAATAACACTCAGGCTCAGCAGATCTTGAAGAAGATCCGATCATAAATCTCGTAATCTCATCCTCAGAAGGAGGATAGAGAGGAGTTAAGATATAAGTGCTGCTGATATCGGTGTCGGCCGGCTTCTTCTCCTTTGAAGCAGATTTCTTCATATCCAAAGTAGGATAAAGACCATAATCATCAAAGTCTAAAGGAGGGGCATCACTCTCATGAGGGAAGTATGTATTGAGAAAAGTAGAAAAATCTTCCTCAAATGAGTAGTCATCCAAAGTAGGATCAACCATGGATGGCGGAGAATTTTCATCATGTGAAGAATCACTCGAAAGAGTATCGGTTTCATCAAAATCATCATAAGTGGGCATGTTTGGATACTCAGAAGTAAAATCATCATAATCATCCCCATCAGAGCTAGAATCATCATCATAAGCATAATAGATCGGTGTAGAATCATAAATTGGTGGGGATCAGAATTGGAGATAGAATCATCCACATCGTCTTGGAACAGTAGATTATCATAGCAAGAGTCGAATAGAGGATTGTTGTAGACGACAAAATCATCAAGCACATTAATCATATTCGCCAATTCTCTTCCATAGGATTTGTTTGTGATCTTCCCCATTTCGAACACTTGTGCATCATTCCCGACCCTTAAGATTAACTTACCATCGGCAACATCAACTAAAGCTTTTCCGGTTCGCAAGAATGGCCGACCAAGTATTAACGGAATACGAGGGTCCATTTCATAATCAACAACAACAAAGTCGACCGGAAAAGTGAAGGTGCCAACTTTAATGAACACATCTTCGGCAATACCAACGGGGTAAGCAAGAGTGCGATTTGCAAGCTCAAGAGTCATCTTCGTTGGTGTAAGATCGGGTAATGATAACTTTTTCCAAACACTTAAAGGCATCAAATTTATACTTGCCCCGAGATCGGCTAAGGCAGTAAATTCGTCGGTTTGGTTAAAAGTACAAGGTAGCACAAAACGACCGTGATCTCCAAGTTTTTCCGGAAGTTCTTTAAGAAGGATTGAAGAGTAATTTTCATTCAAGCGAGTATTAACAAACTCGGCCATCTTCTCCTTCTTATTAAGAAATTCCTTAAACATCTTGACAAATTGTGGCATTTGGGCAAGAGCTTCAACAAGGGTAAAGGTGACGGTTATGCCGACAATCCTGTCGAAAAAGTTAGAAACTTGAACGTCATTCTTAGTCAAAATTCTAGCCTTGTCGAGTCGAGAAGGGTAAGGAATGCTGGGTTTATAGGTGGAAGGTGGGGTTGGTGAAGGGTTCTTCTTAGGTACTTGTTCATGACAAGGCGGAGACGGTAATGGTGAACTAATACTAGGTGTGGGAGTAATAGGGATAAATGGTGGTGGAGGAGGTGTAGATGGTGTAACTGGGGGTGGGATAGATGGTCCTACTAAAGTTGCTCCACTACGGGTAGTAATAGCACTCACATTCGCTCTCGGGTTGGTGACGGTGTTTGAAGGTAGAGAGCCCGAAGTAGAGGGTTGAGTGGTTGGTAAGAAACTAGCCAGCATATTCTTCGAATCATTCGTTTGAGTGCTGAAGGAGGATTGTATATCATTTTGAAGCTCGGATTTAACGTCATTCCCTTGCTTAGTGATATCCCCTTTCAGATTGATAATTTGGCTTTGTAGATTCTTGATTTGCTCTCCTTGAGTTCTCATTAAAGCTTCAACATCTTGATTAATGGGTGGGGCTTGTTGAGCGGGTGGGTGATAAGGATTAGAAGCTCGAGGTGGGATTTGTTGTTTCTATTGTAATTGTTGTTGGGGTTGTGGTTTTGAGGAGGAAAACCGGGTGAAAGAAAGTTGTTACTACGGTAACTTAGCAAATTTCGATCCCCTTGAGGTCGGGTTTGGTAATTTTCTGGTGAATAGTTACCATAAGCCGCATACACGTTTTCCGAATTGCCTTGAGTAGAAGGACAATCAGTGTATGAGTGTGGACTGCCGCATGTCTCACAAGAAATGGCTACCGCTTTAACTTGTTGTTTTTGGTTTGTAGCGATGAGCAAGATATTTTTGTTCATTTCGGCCATCATGCGGGTGAATTCGGTCATATCGGGGTTTGCTGAAGTAGAAGAAACATTGACTCTCGGGTTGTTCCTTGAAGAAGCGGAGGAATCCCAATTTTTGTGATGAGTAGTCATGTTCTCAATAAGCTTTCTACACTCCTCGGGTCTTCTGTTCATAAATGTGCCACCGGCGGCTGCATTAATCGTATCACGATCACGAAAAGTCAAACCGTTGTAGAAAGTATCAATTAAGGTAACGGGGAGCATGTTGTGGTCTGGACATCGATCGATCAAAACATTATATCTTTCCCAAGCATCAAAGAGAGATTCATCGGGTTCTTGCATGAAACCGCTGATTTGATTTCGAAGGCTCGTGACCATGGATGGTGGAAAGTAGCGCGACAAAAATTGTTGAGTCATGTCGTCCCAAGTATGAATGGAATTCTTCGGGAGACGATCAAACCATTTTTCGGCGTGGTGGGGTAAAGTATGTGGAAAGAGCTGTAGGCGAAGGACATCCATAGTAACACCGGGCAACTTCATGCTTTGAGTAATAGTAATGAATTTGTCGAGGTGCTTGTTGGCATCATCATCAGGTATTCCGCGAAATGGATTAGTTTTCACTTGTTGGATCATGTGATGCTTCAACAAAAACTCCGGAGCCGTGATTTGCATCAGCGCAATCGGTCCTCCTCGTCCAAACATTGTTGGTTGACAAAGCTCCTCCATTGTCCGAAGATCGGGCTATGGAAGAACATTGTTGTTGTTATTGTTGAGGTGCGGTGGATTATTGTTGTTGTTCACACCTGCCATAGCTAAATCTTCACGAGTCTCGGGCTCTGGATAAGTTGAAGATCTAGTACGCATACACATGCGAAAGCAAAAGAAAAAGATACCAAAGCAATAGACAATATATATACACTATAAAAATAAAAATAAAATCATTTTGGGTGTTTTGAAATTTTTTAATTTTTATGGATTTTTGGAAATTTTTAAGCAAGCAAAATAACGTTCACGAGTGAACGGATCCCAAGAAGCAACGGGTCTCTCACAGAAAACCGTTAATCTTTACGAAAAGAGCCGGCAGCGGCGCCATTTAATAACTAGATTTTACTCAGTTAAAAATTAAGTTCGTTGTTGTGGTCTAATCGAATTGATAAAGGGAAGAATGTGCGACTCAGTTGTCCTTTGGTGAAACAAAGATTTGTCGTTGTTGTAAATTAAAAGTGCACAAACTTTAAAGTAAAAGGCAGGAAAAATAAATATATAAATGACGAGAAATAAAAATGTGACGAGAAGTTAAACGGCAAACTAAAACTTAAACTAAAGGCAAGGTTAAAATAAATCTAAGGCAAGTAAGCTAAAAGTGTGACTAACGAAAAGGCGGGAAAAGTGTTAGCCTCAAAATATTGAGTCAAACAAGAATGATCGGTCATAGGTTATTATTGTAACATTAGTTAGAACGTTGTAATAGGTAGTTAATTAGTCGTGGTTTACGGGCTTGGATTTAAAGTAATTAAAGTGCAAAAGACAAGCCCGGCCCAATATATAGTCCATTAAAGCGCGCATGTGGGTGGACTATATATACTACCCTCCTAGCATGTTAGGAGGGTTGGTTATTCATTTTTTCTCACTTCTAATCTATTATTCCCAAAGTTAATCCTCTCTCTCTCTCTACTTTCTCTCACTACTTTCTCTCACTACTTTCTCTCTCTAAAATTCATCTCATATCTACCTTCTTTCTTTCTTAAATTCGTATTATATTATCATCATATATTTGGGACAACAATTGGTATCAGAGCTAACCGGGGGTGTTTTGTGTTTGTGTTTGCTTACTTTTTGGTGTTCGTGGCTTATAGTAGATTATTTATGCTCATTTTCATAATTTGTTGGGTTACGTGATGTTTGTTTTGTCCAATTCATGTCTCCATGTGTCTAAATCTGTTCAGTCCATAAATCTCATTTGGTCAAAGTGATGATTTTTTTAATCATTGTTTTAGATACTTTTTATGGTCAGTTTTTTTATAAGTTTTCTGGATTTGTTTTTTGATGAAAATGTCTCAGATCCATTTTTTCTTAAAAACCAAGAAACTGTGTCAAAACCCTTTTCCGATGCCTTTCCCAATGGTTATTCCGATGGTGATTCCGATGAAGCTTATTCCGATGATGATTCCGATGAAGCTTATTCCGATGGTGATTCCGATGAAGCTTATTCACATGATGCTTATTCGGATGGCTATTCCGATGGCTATTCGGATGGTTATTCCGATGGCTATTCGGATAGGCATTCCGATGGTGGGGTGTTTGATTTATTCCGATGGAGTGAAAAAAAAACATTCCGATCATAGTCAAACAAGAATATACCGAGACCAAAAATCATCTTAACCAACTCAAAACCTACAAACCCCAACTCCATCTATATCCTATCCCATCCTCCAACTCATCTCATCTCTTCATGCATCAAGACTCGAAAAAGAAAAAAAAAACCCGAGACTATGCAATAACCAACAAATCCTGAATTGAAATCATTGTCACAAATCACCTAACCAGAAAAAACCAATCAAACTCCGACTCTATTTTTTTCCCTTCGTCTCATAAAAACAAAACACTCTCCATCTCTATTATCAATAATCAAGACTCGAATAGAAACAATACAAAAAACAAGTAATCTCAGATTCGGTCTAACCCAATGAAGATCTTTGAAGATCTTGAGTGTTTGACCATATATCTTCACTGAACCATATGGAGGGTATAAAACTCTCCTTCAATATACGAAATTAAAGAGTAACTAATAACAATTATGTTATAGTTTTTCTTTGTTTCGATTATGACAACATGCATGAATAATACACCTACTTGAGACCCTATTAAGGATCCTGAAGTCGTAGTTCTTCTGATTCGGGGCACGATTTAGATGGGGGTTTTTATTAAGATGATGTTATCGAAATGATCAGAGGGTTTGTGTTTATGATTCGTGTATGGCTATATGTTAAATCTGATATGAATCAAAAGGTATTCGGTTTGGTTTGTGTTATACTAGAAACGATTGATGAGATTTAAGGTGATTTATATTTTAGTCAGATTTTTGGAGGGAGGATGGGAAAGATAAGTTGTATGGGATGTTTCTGGTTATGAGTTTATGAGAGATTGTTGGGAGTGAGTTGATGAGATGGGGGGCGGAGGTAACTAGGTTGAGTGATTAGGTTACTTGACCTAATTGTTAGGTGTGTTACTTATATCAAACTTGGTAGACCGGGTATGCATCATGTGGGCTGGGATGTGAAAGTGTGATATCAGGCTTACTCAATTTACTAATGGACCAGAATTAGTATTGCGTATTTAGGCCATCAAATTGAAAATTTCGCATATCTCTACATAATGGGTTGATGACTAGTGATTGTTATGTCACGTTTCATATATCAGGTCATTTTTGGATTGGGTTATTTTCGATTTTGGACCGTACTAGTTGGAGTTAGGTTGAGTATTTGGATAATTGATATTGGACCGAGATATTGATAGTGGACCGGGTTCATTTTGTTGGGCTATGATGACATTATTATTGATGCCGGGTATTGGTTATGGTTTTGTTCAGCGCATCAGTTGGGCATATGACTAACGTTGGGCTGAAATGAAAAGTTATCTAGACAAATTCTGTCCCTCAAAGACAATTCATTTCATAATTTGTTCTAGCTAACGACATTCACAACACACAACACCAAAGCAAACAAAACACATAACGCTAAAACGATCCGATATAAGATAAAATTTAACGACAACGGCTAGTTTTGATTCTTGAAAGACAAGTGATCACGAAGTGGATTTAGTATTCTTTATTTGAAGTTGAAGTGGGATTTCATGAAGGCGTCTAATTATTTCATCATCGAGCCTTCCTTCTATTTTTCTACCCCTTTTCTTCAAACCCAGTCTATCGATTGATGACTTGCTTGGGCGATAAAATTTTTGATTGAGACTTGAATTATCTAGTTTCCATTGTCAAGGGGTGGATGGTCGATGACATGGATAACTATCATTTGTGGGTGTCACACGCAGTTGCTCGTGTGGATAACTTCAAGAGGTATAAGAGACTTGTTTCTGCACCGTTCTTTAATCGACATCAGTGCAAGCTTAAGTAACAAATTTTGGGGATTGTACTTCAGTTTCAAGTTTGGAATATCAGGTTTACTTCACATGTGGTCACAACAAATAGCCGAATGAATTCGAGGTTGGTAAGTTAGACAGATAGAGATGGAATCAGCAATCAATTCTCACGGGATATTCATGAGCCTCATAATGACAATGGTACTTCATAGTCTAAGCAAAAATTATTTCAAAGTTTCTCAACGACTTTCAAAACTTTTCAAGACATTTGCTTAAGACTAAGAGCTTCTCGAGTATATGGACGTCCGCGATAATGATGCTTCTGAGAGTTCGAAATCATCATGGGGGAAGATCGTGTACTTTGAAGTAATCAGATCAACTTCCAGGGGGAAGTAGTGTACATGGAATGGTATCTACTTACTTTATATGATTTTTATGAAGTATTCTGCAGGCGTGAGAAGAATTGTTGCTAATTTCCTGCATGTTACCCCAAACGGATTATCACCAAAACATAAACGACATGAAACAGTATAAAAGCAGTGTTATTTGGTGTGGTTCTTCTACAAATTTTCGCTGTGCACTTAAACCGATGAGCTAGAAGATTGTTCAAACTACACCAAAGTGTCAGAATCTGCTTAAGATACAGATATTGGTTTGGGGGGAAGCTGATTCAGATCCTTCGTCAAAAAGAAGTCTATGAAGAAAGTTTTTTAAATACATGATGCATGAATTGGGGGGAAGTTAATCCAAATCATGCATATTACAATTGTTCCACAACAATCAAAGACAAAGAGGATTCAAGCTGAGGTACAAGTTATGAAGACCGGAAAGACATCCTCAGCATTAGAAGCGCCTTGGAATACTTTATTTTGTTGTATTTTTACTTGTTAGGAACATTGTAAGTAATTCCGTATGTCTCCACATTGGGGGAAGATTGTTAGCCCTAAAATGTGAGCGCCATTTACGGAATTACATTAGTTTGATATAGCCACACACGCAGGGACTAGTTTTGTTAAGTTAGAATAGTTCGTGCGTGTCAAGGCTATATATACCCCTCCATACTTCCATGGAGGGTTGAGGCTTTTCATTCTTTGTGTATTTCACTTTCTCTCTCTAAATACACACACTACATTCAAGCTTTATCTTTCTCTCTCCAAAAATGTCTAAATACTTCTTTTATCCTCCCTGACCTCCGGATTACCACTTGTTAGCTTGAATCTTATAGTTAACAATTGTTGTCCCAAATATATGATGATAATATAATACGAATTTAAGAAAGAAAGAAAGGTAGATATGAGATGAATTTTAGAGAGAGAAAGTAGTGAGAGAAAGTAGAGAGAGAGGATTAACTTTGGGAATATTAGATTAGAAGTGAGAAAAAATGAATAACCAACCCTCCTAACATGCTAGGAGGGTAGTATATATAGTCCACCCACATGCGGGCTTTAATGGACTATATATTGGGCCGGGCTTGTCTTTTGGACTTTAATTAGTTTAAATCCAAGCCCGTAAACCACGACTAATTAACTACCTATTACAACGTTCTAACTAATATTACAATAATAACCCATGACCGGGCATTCTTGTTTGACTCAATATTTTGAGGCTAACAATCTCCCCTAATGTGAGGTCATACCCTTTTGATATTTGAAGATTAAAGGAGATTACGAATCTCGTCATAAATGAGCCTTGAACGTGTAACAGTAGTTTTGTTCCTTCATGCTGTGATCTTTGAGCCTTTGTTGTCGTCTTTCGACTTTGTGTTTTAGTCTTGAGATCTTCAAATCATCCTTGACTTGTCATTGCCATCTTGCGATCTTGTGTCTTTATCCACATGCTCACACTATCAATTGTTGGATAAGTATTTGGGCATGAATATGTGGTTATGAATCTTTGACTTTGCTGAGTACACCGTGACGCCACCTTCTCGAGACAAAACATAGACACGGACTGAATGGCTTTGACATTCGTCCTAAATCGGTAGCGTTTTACCTCCAGTCGGTGAAGACCGTTATACGATATTAAATATCGTACCTGTGATTAGGTAGATTCAATTAAGAATCTCCTTGACAGGGTTTCGCGGCTGTACTAGCCGTTCTCTTTACTCGATCGTCTCAAAGCAAGACTGCGAACATAAAGAGTGAATCAATCGGATAAATATCCGCTTGATTAAAGTCGTCAATTCAAATTCTTGGAACAAGTTTGATTCATTAAGAATCTTACCATTGTTGCTTTCCAGTTGACACAAGTTTGATTCATAAGAATCTCACAAGTCACCTACCGTAGCGCTGTTTGATGTTGACGCTAAAAGGATTTCCATTCGTCACTGTGAGTATTAATGAATATCACTCTGAATGTTCTAGCAAGACCATAAGGATATTGCGTAGAAACCTGAAACGAGTTTGAATCAATTCAGAATCAAACCACTGTTGCTTTTCAGTTTTACATATGTTCAATTCATAACGAATCTTGCATATGACCTACCGCAGTGCTGTTTGATGTTAACACTGGAAGGATTTCCACTCATCATTGTGAATACTAAGTAGTATCACTCTGAGTGTTCTAGCAATATCACAAGGATATAGCATAGGACTCTCTTGATCTTCATCCCCGTGTCCTAACGAGATTTGATTGATCTCTTGGCTCTAGACTCGATTTGTGCACTTTTAGTGGTCGGAGGCTGGAGCAGATACCACCTATTCAATATCAACTATCTCGGAGTGAGAAAGTCAATATAAGTCGTGTTGATCTCCGTGACAATAAAACAAACTTCCTTTGAGAGAAGCCTGAGTAGCTAGGAAAGGGTTGTGCTTCACATCACTGGGTCCATGATGAGTTGTCTTCATGATGTGTTGACCCGGTTTCTACCTAAGTTGTATGGAGGGCTTCTTTCTTTAGACCCTTTATCCTTACATTTCTTTTTCATTCTTCAACCCCTTCAATGCTTACCAAGACATCATTAATAGCACCTTGTTGTGATTGTTCCAGTGCTATCATCAGTACTTAGTCGGCATTCAGCTACGTTCACATTCTACTCCATCTTTCCTAAGGTCTTCTAATAATCTATTGGATTGTCCCTGGGAAGATCCCTCCGGTTCTGGTTGGATCATAGGACTTAAACCTAACCACCCTTATGACACCAATAACGTCGTGAATTAAAGATGTTGTGGGTATTTGGTCGTAACCATGAAGTTGAATTGCTCCCCCTCAAAAATTGATCCAATGGAATTGTCATTACGAGGATTTGATCCACATTAAACTTTTAAGGATAAGAGTTGTTGAACACACAATTTTTGAAAGATTTTGAGTATCATTGAGAAATTCTTGAAAAAATTGTGTTCAACGCTATTTGAAAAATCAATTCTTTTTGACGAAAAGGTTTTTCTAAAGCATAAACTTGAGTTCATAGACTTTGAATGTCTTGACGAATCCTATCAAGTGTCAGAAGATTTAACTTCTTTTGCTAAGGGTAAGAGTACAAAAGCGTACACTCCCCCGTGAATTTAGATACGGGTTGCAATCTGAAAGTGATTACAAGCCATTGTGTTGAGCTCAAAACGTGGAATGTTTTGTGACAGGATCAACCCAAGATAGATTGCTCTACCCGTTTTTGGAAATATTGTCCAAAATAGACAATTTCCTTTAAAAAAAATAGGAATGACATGTTTTGAAAGATATTTACAACTTTCATTCGAGCTTTATGTACATACCCGTGTCGTTATTGAGCGACATTTCTAGGTGCGTCCATATTATCGATACGGAAAGACATGTCGAGAAAAATATTTTTGGATTTTGAAAGATTTTTTAATTTTGTGTTTTGTTTTTATATGTTTTATAGTTTTGTATTTTTCTTTTTTATTAATATTTACAGGTAGATGTTTGATAGATGAATCAATCAGGCTTCTTTGCCAGAACCTCCAGTTCTGCTGGAGTCAAACATCTCATACCAATTTGCCTAACTAGATACGCAAACCTCTCTTTCGAAAGAGCTTTTGTAAACAAGTCAGCTAATTGGTAATCAGTTCCAACAAAGAGCCAATCTCACACCTAAAATTTCAATTGTTAACTATAAGATTCAAGCTAACAAGAGGTGATCCAGAGGTCGGGGAGGATAAAAGAAGTATTTAGACATTTTTAGAGAGAGAAAGATAAAGCTTGAATGTAGTGTGTGTATTTAGAGAGAGAAAGTGAAATACACAAAGAATGAAAAGCCTCACCCCTCCATGGAAGTATGGAGGGGTATATATAGCCTTGACACGCACGAACTATTCTAACTTAAAAAAACTAGTCCCTGCGTGTGTGGCTATATCAAACTAATGTAATTCCGTAAATGGCGCTCACATTTTAGGGCTAACAAAAAGTAATGCTTAAAACTAGAAAAACCTAAGTGCGAAAACTACCCCAAAATTAGCCTTATCCGGAATCCAAAATATGTCACTTATCCGGAATCCAAACAAGTCCTAATCCGGAATCCGTCTCCTATAGCTTATCCGGAAAAACACCTTTTAAAAGTCTTATCTGGAATCCGCGATTTGTTAATTATCCGGAAAACGGGCTAATACTCTTATCCGGAATCCGTGCTAGCTCACTTATCCGGAATAACACTAAAAATCCTTATCCGGAAAACTAATCCCAACTCTTATCCGGAAAAAGGGATGTCAACTTCTTATCCGGAAAACGTGGCACTTGTTTCTTATCCGGAAAGCGTCTCTGGGCCTTTATCCGGAATAAATTTCTGAGCTTAGACCGGAATATCACCACTTGAGCTTATCCGGAATAAGGTGATAAACCTTATCCGGAATAAGGTGATAAACCTTATCCGGAATACGAGGGTTTACAGAAATCCGAATAGCAGAAATATGTAAATAAGCTAAAGACTAAATTTAAGCTAGGAACAAATAAGCACTTAACTAAAACTTTTACCAAATCACTTTTAAGAAAAGGAAAATAAGCTAAAATTTAAAAACTTTTAAAAACACTAAATAATAAAAATATTAAAAATCAACTTTTTATAAAAATTAACTAATAAGCACTTGATTAAATATAAGAAAAACACAATAAGCTATGAAATCAATAAGCTAACAAGATCAAAAACATAAAAGCATAACCAATAATCAAACAAGCATAACAATTAGCACATAAACATGAAAATTAAATCAAGAACAAGAAAGGTAGAATGAGAGATTAAAATAAAAACTTGATTAAGATAAATATTCAACAATTACAGTAAAGACAAGAATTAAAAGCTTACAAATTTAAGGTGCGAGACAAGTAATTAAAGGTGCAATTAAGTAAATGTGCAAGTAATTAAAGATGGAAGAACTAATGTGTCAAATTAGCGAACAAAAATGAAATTGTGACTAATGGTCCTATTTATAGGAGGAGGAGGAGTATGATGGAAGCTTCCTCCTCTCTTTCTTTCTTGTCTCGTCTTTTCGTCTTTTAAGTTCTTCGACTTTATCGACTTTGTCTCAGGATTTCTTTAAACTCGTCTTGAAATTTCTTCATAAATAAGACTTGAGTTCTTCGGCTTTATTAAACTTCCGTCTTTAGACTTTTTCTTCGATAAATCTTCAGAATAGGCCTTGGACTTCCGTTCTTTTTTCACTCTTGATCTCTTGACTTCGTCTTTTGTCTTTTTCTTCGATAAAAGCCCGTGAAAGCCCGTGTTTTCCTCCCTTTTCACATTTTGATCCTAAATCACAACAAAAACACAAACCACGCATAATTCCGACATTTACGACATAAAATACACGTTATGGTCTTGTTTTCATTATAATTAAGTGGTAAAAGGATGGGTGTTTTCACACCTATCAGCTTTCTTGTCGGTTCTTTGCCATTTTCAACCTGCCACCACCTCCATAGTTTTCCGATCCACCTTCGGTCCAATACGTTGGCCGCTTCTAACTTCATCCCACTATAACGGTGATCCACCTCATCTCCTATGAATTAACTCCAACAGTTTGTACTAAAATTCCTATCACCAGACCTAACGGCTTCTATCCTCTACAAATTTTGCATCATTCGGAAGTTCTCCTGGTGAGACTGTAATTATACATAGTCTCATCATCCAAATCGGGCTTAAAACGCTTAAAATATCATTAAAATACCCAAATATATGCTTGTGTTTATTCATTGTGTATTTTAGGTACGGATATCGTGAATTCACCAAAAGATCACAAGAATGAAGCAAAAACGAACACGGGAAACGAAGCCGCACAAGGAACCGGACCCGAATCATGAATTTCCAAAATTACCCTTGAAGATTGAAGAATTGTCAACTTTCTACCCTCATCTTTGAAGACTTGTCACAAATTACCCTCCACTAATTCATTTGTACAAGATACATCCTTGATATTTGAAGTCATGTGCAAAATTGGCCCTTGAAGAATGGTGAAATTGCATTAAATACCCTTTGAATGGTTTTGATAAACTTTTTGTGGTCAATATACAAGTTTATAAACTTATATAACAAAGGGATTGAAGTTTGGAAGCTGTTTGAAAGTTTATGGGAGTACAAGGGCCTTTCCTGTCCAGACAACAATCTATCCCTCATCCACTCCTACGCTGCCACCTGTCCCACTACCTTCCATCCACCAATCAAACCCCTCCCCCTCGCCACGTCACACTCCACCCAATTAATATAACTAATTAATCAGTTATATTACTCTTTCCCTCTAAACACTTTTTTAAACTTAACCTCCCCCCAAAATAGATTAACCCTATCACTAAATCACCCCTTGAACCCTAAAATTACCAGGATGAATTAAACACAAAACAAAGGGGAAAATTTTAACATACTCTAGATCACTAATTACCCTAACCATAACCAAAACCCACAACCCAGATTCCCTTCACACTCACCATTGGGCCCACCATGAGCTACCCTACTCACGTCTCTATCCCCAAAATCCCCAAACCCCGATAAGATGAATGGCCTTGATAAAAAACGTGTCCTCCACACCAAATGAACGACCAAGATGGCATTCTCACAGCTATATCAAGTACGAGCATCACATGGCACCAGTTTGACTGAAAATTCATGCAAGGACGAAGGGCTTTTGTGGAATTTCCTGAATTAGGGTTTAGGGCTTTTCATTTTTCTGTATTATTTTATCTTTAGTTCCAGAATAGTCCATTAAGTAGTATAAATACCAAGTCAACTTGTGACTTTGGTTTTGTTCCAGTTTTGTAAGAATTTCAAGTGAAGTAAATAAAGCAACTTTTAATTCTTCCATACTGAGTTCCCTTTATTTTGTGTTCCTTAGATAATTTAGTCATTTGCAAATTAGTTTTACAAGTTTCAAGGTTTTGTATTTACAAGATTTTCAGAAAAATTGTATTTCAAGTAGCTTTTGGAAAAGTTTTTTTGAGCTTGATATCAAACCCACATGAAGTAAAAGTTGAGTGGGGGTTTGATTTCAGCTTTTATCAAAGCTTTTGTCAAAGTTTTTAGGAAATTCAAGGTTTATGGTTTGGAAAAGTTGCATTTCATTTTTTTCTGATTTTTAAGCTATAAGCTCATAAACCATAAGCTGCTTAATCCATAAGCCAGTCTTATAGTTTATTACGCTTTTGTATCAGTTCATCCCTGTTTCCTTTTTCTTTCTTGGCAGGTTCACAAGGACTTAGTTCCTTTAAAGATACATTGAGGCGTTTTTTACTGTTTAAGTCATCACCTGGCATTCTCCACATTAAACAAGTTCAGCACAAGCCCCAGCTTGTATGGAGATGGCATTGCAACCATAGTGGGGCCCGGATGTGGGTCCCACAAGGTAACCCCTAGGCTTGATCCCTCTATACTTGCATGATTTGTGTGATTTTTGGTTTTTGTGGATTGTATGTTTAGATGTTAGTTTTAGTTGTTATTCATGTTAGTTTAAGACTTATATGCATGTTTGGGTGTTGGTTAATCAGCTTAAGTAGATTTTGAAAGCACTTGGTTTGTTAACCATTTTCAGAAAATACAAGGGTGTTTGGTTTTGGGTTTTAAAAAGTCTTTGAGTGACACAAAGTTTTTGAAAACAAGTCTATCACACTTAGATAACTACTAGTAGGTATTTTCAGTGTTTGTTTTCAGTTTGGTATGATAAGAAGTGAGTTTGCATAAGTAAAACTTGGTAAAGGTAGGAAAGAAAATCAGTAGGACTGTATCTAAATTGTTTTAGCATGACTTGATTTGAAAACTAATATTCTGTTAGATATTGAGCTAATCTGAGTGTTGAAATTAGTTTGTGGTCTGTTGGTGGGGATTTATGAAAGACCTTGTGAGCCAAAACTCACCCTAAGTGCAAACTACACCAGCAAATTGCCCAAGACCCATTTTCTTATTTACAGCAACTGCATTGAGGCCAATTATGTGATATTTTTGTGAACAAGCTTGTGTTTTTCTTGTTTATGTGACTCCCCACAACCTAACTGGTTGTAGGGGTGACCTTGTTTTCAGTTAAAACCAAGAAACAAGAATTTTATAAGCACAAAAGTGCCCATATCACGTTTTCATTGAAAGCAGTGGGAACCAACTTCCCCCTGCTAGTGTAAAAATTGGTACAGCTAGGCTAAAAGACAAAGCTGTCCACATGTCACTTTCAGTTTCTTCATTTTTTTTGTCTTTAGTGGTGAATTTTTGGACTTTTTCAGTAATTTTAGTTTTAGTATTTTTCTTATTTAATTTCTGATTTTTCTATTCAGTTTATTTTCTTGTCATTGTTCACTTTCTATTTTTTAGATTAAATTGCATTTTAAATTAGTTTTTAATTTTCTGTTTTTGTCTTTTAGTGTAAAATTATAATATTTTTCAGTTCTAAAAATTTCTTAGATTTAGAAAAGAATTTTAAGATTTTTAGTTTAAAAATATTTTACTGTTCACTTTTTAAAGTAATTTTAGATTTAATTTTCGTTTAATTAGTTTTAAATTATTTCTATTTTGTCGTTTAGAGTAAAATATTTACTTTTTCAAACTTTTTCATTTTTCTACTGTTCATTAGTATAGTTTAGGATTTTTAAAATTTTCAAATAATTTTTAGCATTATTTTAATATTTTAATCATTATTTTAGTTTAAAAATTGTTTTTAAAGTTTTAAAAATAGAAAAATAGTTTTGAAAATTTAGGAAAAATACTTTTTAGTCTTTAAATAATATAAGTGAGTTATTAGTTCATTAAAATAAATTTTTTGGGCTTTTTCTTAATTATATTTAATTTTAGGGCATTAATTAGCATTTAAAATTGAATATTTAATTAATAAAAGGTTTTAAAATATATTTATTGGATTTTTATTCTTATTTATATTATTTTAGACTTAGTTTTAATTTTTAATTAATTTTTAGGTTTAATTTTTAATTTTGTCACGTTTTACGTATTTACGTTCGCGTTTTACGTTAATTCGTCGTAGTTTAATCGTAATCGTAGCTCGTCTTTACTTTTTCTCTTCTAAACCAAAAACGTCACTAATCCAAACTTTGATTTTATATAATTTGCACACTTAATCCACACACCTCCTTCGAGAACGAACCCGCACTTATTCGGTTTTACGTTTTTCCTAAAGCGTAAGACTTAATACTTGCCACTCATACGCGTTTTTCCTAAAACGTGTACGAAAAACCTACATCAATTTTTGGCGCCGCTGCCGGGGATGTGTTTTTAGTGTGCCATTATTACTATCGTGTTTGTGTGAGTAGTGCTTTTTTGCTTTTCAATTTTTGGAAAGCGTAAATATCGTACATACTATATTGTAGATATCCCATTATCGTTTTCGTTTTTTTGTGAATATATTACTATATTGTACTACGTAGAACAATAAATATACAAGTACTCCAAAAGCATGAAACCGCAACCTTGATTCGGGATTTCATCACTCGATCATTGTATTCGAATCTAAAGCAAAAGTTTAAAGGCAAAATAGATAAATAATTTCGTGAGGCTTAATTTCAATTAACACAAACTATAAGGTGGGTACAAAGCGGTTGTATTCCACGACCTAAGGGAAAAAGGCTCTTAAGTGCTTAGCGCCGCCTCGTTTCCCCCGCTTGCTTGTGCGTGTTTTGAGAAAGAGGGCCAATCGAGGGTTTGCCGCCCAAGTATTATCTAGGTATATTATATTTGCTTGTTTTCAAGATTAAACCCTCTTGAACGTTTTGGTGTTCCACCAACGTTCTAAAGTCATCGAAGACGTTCACTCCACGTGATCGTTTTCATTCTTTGAGGCTCCTTTAATCGAGAAATCGATTCGAGGGGAGATTTGTAGATTTGTGTCTACGTAATACACAAAAAATCCAAAAAAATAGTAAAAACAATCAAAAACCAAAAAAATTGAAAAATCGAAAAACCGCAAAAAGAATCTTCTTTGCTACCACCCATTCTACGCTTAGTGCATGCGCACTTGATCGAAGGATTATTCTAATTCTAGCGACGCTTCGAATCGACGCAATCGTAATCCAAGGAATCGACGACGTAGACGAGAATTAGAAACCGACGTTCCTAATATCGTTGTTGAAGAAACCTTATACGAGATGGCCGACAATCGTTCGATGATGGAATTGCTCCAAGCGCCCACCGAGGGTTATGGAGACGCGATCGTAATTCCCGCTATCGAAGCGGAGAATTTTGAGATTAAGAGCGGAATGCTTTCGTTGATTCAAGCTACGAAGTTTCGAGTTCGTGAAGCTGATAATCCTCACGACCAAATTCGGAATTTTGATCGTCTTTTAGCCACGAGGAAGTTTAAGAACGTAGACACCGATGTCGTCAAGCTTATGCTTTTTCCGTACTCGCTCGATGGTGCCGCCAAGGATTGGTACGAGAAAGAGCCACCTAATTCGATAACTACGTGGAAGGATCTCGTCTCCAAGTTCGTTAATTATTTTTTCCCACCGTCTAAGACGATGTTTTTCAAAAATGAAATTACGAAATTTGAGCAAAAACCGAATGAATCTTTTAGAGACGCATGGGATCGTTTTAAGGAATTGCTTAGGCAATGTCCTCACCATGGTTTTTCCGAGTTGCACCAAATCGATACGTTTTACAACGGTCTTAATTTTCAAGAACAAGATTCGTTGAATTCCGCCACCGGTGGCAACTTTTTGTGTAAGACTCCGAAAGATGCATTGATAATTATCGAAAACCGATCCAAGGTTTACCAACTCCGCAACGCACCGAGTGTTGCCAATGTCGCCAATGTTAGTAATTCTAATCGCGACATTGAGAGGGTTGATGCGAAAGTCGATAAGTTAACGAATGTGTTTACGTCTTTTCTCGTTGAGATGCAAAAGAAAGACGCTCCCGCTACGGTGAAAGCGGTTGAGACTTCGTGTACGTTTTGTGGTGGAACTCATAATTATTACGAGTGTGCGGCTATGGATGGCCAAACGTCGAATGTGAGTGCGTTAAATGGAAACAACAATTTTCAAAATCAAAATAACGCGGGTCCATCACAACAAGGCAATTATAACCAAGGCAACAATTTTACGAATCAAAACCGTAACAATTTTCAAGGAAATAATCAACAAGGAAATTTTTCGAATCAAAATCAAGGTTATAATCAAGGTCGTAATTTGAATTGGCAAAATCGAGACAACAATCAAAACTCGAATGTTTCAAACAACAACAATCAAGGAAACAATTTTTCAAGTGGGAATCAAAATAATTTTCAAAGAAGTAATCAAAACCAAGGGAACTTTAATTCAAACCAAAATAGTTCGTCAAACGATTTTCAAAATTACATGAAAACGAATGAGGCTAATATGAGACGATTAGAGGGAGAAATTGGTACTTTGAAAAACGACTTTACTAATACTTTGAAACTTCAAAACACGAAGATTGAGCAAGGACAAATTGACATTAAAAAGATGTTTTCGGCTATTATGAACAAAGCCTCGGGTGCTTCGTCGAGTTCGTTACCTAGTGACACCGTTGCAAATCCGAAGGAACAATGTAAAGCCGCCTCGTCTCGTGAGAAAGGTCGTGTGATTACCCCTAACCTTGAAGGATTTCGGGTTGTTCCTTCTTCTCAACCCTCGACTTCTAAGACGTCTTATTGTTCTAAAGTCGATGGGGTGAACGTGGAGACCAAGGAAAAGAGTGCACACCCTCGTGTACCTCAAATTCCATCCACGGTTCAAAAAGAGAGCTTTATAGACCTTACCAAAGTAACCCTTGAAGAAACTTGTGCTTCGGTCCTTCTTAAAAAACCCAAAAGGCATATGCCGAGAAAGGAAGAGGATCCGGGCCAATTTCTATTACCTAGGGATTTTTCCAAGATTGAGGGATGTTTAGCCCTTGCCGATTTTGGTGCTAGCATCAATCTCATGCTTCATTTTCTTTGGAAATTGATGAGATTGCCTAATCTTACCCCCACGAACATGACTATCGGTCTTGCAAATTGTAAGCCTTTAATACCAATTGGAATAGCCGAGGATGTCTATGTCAAAGTTGGAAAGTTTTTTTTTGCCGCGGATTTCGTCATATCCGATTACGAGTGTGACCCTAAATGTCCCATTATTTTAGGCCGACCATTTTTATCGACGGCTCGAACCGTAATCGACGTTCACGAGGGGAGACTTACTATGAGATATGGGGAGGATAAAATGGACTTTTTCACGAGTAAATCCCAAGTGTCTTGTGATAATGAAAAAACCGAGGTTTCAAAACCTAATGTTTCTAAACCTAATGATTTCAAAATGTACACTTTAGCGGAAAGAATGAGGCTTAATGCATGTTTAGAATAAATTAAGAAGAACGGTTTTAAAGATGAGGATTTTAATGATAAAGAATACGTGTACCTAATTCAAAAGGGTATGTGTAAATTTATGAATGAAAATTCACTTTGGGATGAATTCGATGAAACAAGTGAAACACCAATTCCGAAGGGCGACGTTAGTGCCATCACGACAATGACCAAAATAGGCTCGTCTTCACCACCTTCGAAGGACCACGTCTTTGAGGCTTCAACTTCTAACTCCATCGAAGTGCCTCCTTTTCCTAGCCCAACACCCGTTGAGGCGAAAGGTTTTATCGACATCGATCCTCTCGTCTTAGAAAAGTCACCTAAGCATAGTCATTCGACTTGTAAGACAATGGTTGTGAGTGCTCACATCGACTCTTTCTTTGACGATGACGATGGTGATTTTGCCGATATTGATCACGTACTTCAAAATCCACATGCAATTTTTGATTCTCCTAAAAAGAAACATGTGAAGTACGATGATTACGAGTTTGATCCCGAGATTGAGGAAATCATTGAACGAGAGCTAGCTCTTTTCCCTCCACTCCCACCTACGAGTGAGGTCGATCTTTCTAAAATCGAGGATGAACTAAATGAGTTGGAACGTCTTATTTCCGATGACGAACCAACTCATGTGACCACCAAAAATCCAATTCTCGAGGAGTTACCTAATCAACACTCCTTAAATGAGAATTAAGTTTACCACATTCGTGAGGATTTAACTTATCAACAATCCCTACAAATGAATGATGGTTTCGTGCTTGATCGTGATCTTTTCGAGAGAGTTTCTAAGATACTCAAGGAGGGGAATGAAAAACCTTGGTTTGACAAGCCTATCTTTGATGAAGAAATAGATGAGATCGACGTTCATGAGGATGACGAATATGTAGACCCCGAGGGGACGGTGTTCTTTATTGATAAACATTTTGAGAACTTATATAATCCGCCACCCCCTCCCACCAATGACTTAAATGTGAGGATTTTTAGCGCGACTAATTTTGAATTTGACACGCCAAATATTTTCGACATTATCAAATCGGGTTTTCATAAAGATTTTTTGGACGATGAAAAAAGAAAAGATTTAAAAAATGTTTTTAAAGATTTTTCTACAAGTTTAACTCTGTCATCACCGCGTTTTATGAGTGCTACCACCTCGTCTACTCCTTTTGACGATGGTGTGTGTGGATCTAGTGTGGGGGAGGCCCCTTATGTTCCCTCACATTTCTCCACCGAGGACGAGATTCACGATCCCGGAATTGCTTGTAAAGGGAAATCTCGGTCTTCCACCGATGCAATAAATGGAAATCATATCTATTTGCTTGGTGTGAGCCTACCTCGAGTAGCTCATGTTTTTAGTGACTTACCCGTTGCCCCACCTTTCTACTTCTTATCTCTTTTCTTCTACCCCTTTGGGGTTTTACTATCGGTTGAAGTAGCGTTGTTTCGTCTTTCATCCGAAAACAAGGACGCTATCTTTGACCCCGGTATACGTTTATCGGGTTTTTAAAGTACTCCACGTACTTTTGGGCATTGTTTATCATGTAAGCCCCACCAAAAATGACCATTCCATGTTTATCCCTAAATGATCACATTTATGGGGATTCAAGTCGAGCTTTTGACTCGGTTAACAAAAACAAGATGCCTCGTGGGGGATTCTCATGCTTATCCTTGTAAATAGTATCGCTTTCTTAGTTAATGTAACGAGGAGACTTGTGCTCTTCCAACCTTTGTTTCGTGGTTGTTTGTGATTGTGATTTATTAGGTTCATCGTCATCATTGAAGCCTCTCATGTTCGTTTTACAGATCACTCGAGCTTCGATCGTTGCCTTTGGAGATTCTGATATCCGATGATATCCTTTTATGTTCTAACGTTTATCTTATTAGCATAATTCATAAACGGCTTTTAAGTTATTCATTTTACCCTTTCCATGCTCGAGATTAAGCATTCGACTTCGTCTCTAGTATGGGGGTGTTTTCACCCCTAGACTCGAAACATTGAGGACAATGTTTAGTTTTAGTATGAGGGGGTGAGTAGATACTTCACCTTGCTTACGTCATCACGCAATCCAATATTCATCTTTTTGTTTATCGTTTTGTTGCAAATAAGGCTAAAAATGGCCAAATTCCTTGCTTACGTCATCACGCAATCCAATATTCATCTTTTTGTTTATTGTTTTGTTGCAAATAAGGCTAAAAATGGCCAAATTTTTTAAATTTTCTTATTTTTGATAAGTGTTTAAGACACGAATGTAGGTTTTCCGATGGTGAGAATAAGAGTAATTTTAGACTCGACCGTGCGTGTTGAGCACTTAGCTTCGATTCCTTAACTTTTTAGGCTAAGTCTCTTAACTGAGGACGAGAAATGATAGAGTTATTTATAAGTCTCGTAATCGTCAGGATCTCATGCGTAGTAATTATTAGCTTATTCTCCCCAAGCTTTTGATAATAAATTGTTAATAAATATTGATTTAGCGGTTTAGTCACTATTGTTGGTTGCTAATTTGTTTTAGTAGCTTCAATGTAATTAAATTGGGAAAACATTAAGGTATCGCCAGCGTCACGGTTTTGAAGTATTGGCACCCGAATAATCGAAAGCTTCACCTAATAATAAGATTTCAAGTGCTCACCTAAATTAAGCAAAAATTTGAAGCTCACAAGGCCGAAAAATCTATGCCCAAATTGAAAGTGAATCAAGCCTTAATCTTTGAAGCTTTAAAGATCCAAAATTCGCCTTAGCGTGAGGATATACGTCTTTTGCTAATAAAACCACCGATGATGGCGGATAATAAAAGGCAAGGCAAGACCGAAGTCATAATAAAAGCTCCATGGCGGAGTTGAATAAAAGATGGAGGTAAACCTATGATAATAAGGCCCTTCCGTTAGGGGGCATATAAAAGTCTTGGTAATAAGTCTCATGTTCAAAACCGTTATAAAACCGTGTTTATTGATCCTTCTTGTTGACCTAATTTGTTGACATCGTTGTATTAGGGTGAATTATTAATTCGATGATTTTAGTTACACCGTTAAGTTTCTATTTTTAGACCTAATCTCTATTCACGCATAAGTCAATGATGTATCCTCTTGATCATTAAGACAAATAAAATATAAGAGATACCAAGTAGGAATAAGGGAGTTTAGGTTCGTAATTAACACTTATGAGATATGATCGTGTTGCTAACTTATAATAACAATGATCTCGTTACACGCTTAGCATGGAATTGGGTGAAAATCGAGGACGACGAAATTATTTCTAACGAAGAATTCACGTGTTCTTGTTCTATGATCCCAAAAGTCACTTAATTGTGATGGAAACAATACATTATGTCTAAAACACGTATAGTAGTATATTTAAGTTTATGTCTTCAATAAATGTCATCATAAAATGAATTTTGGAAGTGCTATGATACTTAATTCTAGCATTGCGTGGGGACACGGAAATGGTTTAGTATGGGGGAGTGATGAGACTGTAATTATACATAGTCTCATCATCCAAATCGGGGTTAAAACGCTTAAAATATCATTAAAATACCCAAATATATGCTTGTGTTTGTTCATTGTGTATTTTAGGTACGGATATCGTGAATTCACCAAAAGATCACACGAATGAAGCAAAAACGAACACAGGAAACGAAACCGCACAAGGAACCGGACCCGAATCATGAATTTCCAAAATTAGCCTTGAAGATTGAAGAATTGTCAACTTTGGTCCCTCATCTTTGAAGACTTGTCACAAATGACCCTCCAGTAATTCATTTGTACAAGATACATCCTTGATATTTAAAGACATGTGCAAAATTGGCCCTTGAAGAATGGTGAAATTGCATTAAATACCCTTTGAATGTTTTTGATAAACTCTTTGTGGTCAATATACAAGTTTATAAACTTATATAACAAAGGGATTGAAGTTTGGAAGCTGTTTGAAAGTTTATGGGAGTACAAGGGCCTTTCCTGTCCAGACAACTATCTATCCCTCATCCACTCCTACGCTGCCACCTGTCCCACTTCCTTCCATCCACCAATCAAACCCCTCCCCCTCGCCACGTCACACTCCACCCAATTAATATAACTGATTAATCAGTTATATTACTCTTTCCCTCTAAACACTTTTTTAAACTTAACCTCCCCCCAAAACAGATTAACCCTATCACTAAATCACCCCTTGAACCCTAAAATTACCAGGATGAATTAAACACAAAACAAAGGGGAAAATTTTAACATACTCCAGATCACTAATTACCCTAACCATAACCAAAACCCACAACCCAGATTCCCTTCACACTCACCATTGGGCCCACCATGAGCTCTCCTGCTCACGTCTCTATCCCTCAAATCCCCAAAACCCGACAAGATGAATGGCCTTGATAAAAAACGTGTCCTCCACACTAAATGAACGACCAAGATGGCATTCTCACAGCTGTATCAAGTACCAGCATCACATGGCACCAATTTGACTGAAAATTCAAGCAAGGACCAAGGGCTTTTGTGGAATTTCCTGAATTAGGGTTTAGGGCTTTTCATTTTTCTGTATTATTTTATCTTTAGTTCCAGAATAGTCCATTAAGTAGTATAAATACCAAGTCGACTTGTGACTTTGGTTTTGTTCCAGTTTTGTAAGAATTTCAAGTGAAGTAAATAAAGCAACTTTTAATTCTTCCATACTGAGTTCCCTTTATTCTGTGTCCCTTAGATAATTTAGTCATTTGCAAATTAGTTTTACAAGTTTCAAGGTTTTGTGGTTACAAGATTTTCAGAAAAATTTTGTTTCAAGTAGCTTTTGGAAAAGTTTTTTTGAGCTTGATATCAAACCCACATGAAGTGAAAGTGGAGTGGGGGTTTGATTTCAGATTTTATCAAAGCTTTTGTCAAAGTTTTTAGGAAATTCAAGGTTTATGGTTTGGAAAAGTTGCATTTCATTTTTTTCTGATTTTTAAGCTATAAGTTCATAAACCATAAGCTGCTTAATCCATAAGCCAGTCTTATAGTTTATTAGGCTTTTGTATCAGTTCATCCCTGTTTCCTTTTTCTTTCTTGGCAGGTTCACAAGGACTTAGTTCCTTTGAAGATACATTGAGGCGTTTTTTACTGTTTAAGTCATCACCTGGCATTCTCCACATTAAACAAGTTCAGCACAAGCCCAAGCTTGTATGGAGATGGCATTGCAGCCATAGTGGGGCCCGGATGTGGGTCCCACAAGGTAACCCCAACGCTTGAACCCTCTATACTTGCATGATTTGTGTGATTTTTGGCTTTTGTGGATTGGATGTTTAGATGTTAGTTTTAGTTGTTATTCATGTTAGTTTAAGACTTATATGCATGTTTGGGTGTTGGTTAATCAGCTTAAGTAGATTTTGAAAGCACTTGGTTTGTTAAACTCCATTTTCAGAAAATACAAGGGTGTTTGGTTTTGGGTTTTAAAAAGTCTTTGAGTGACACAAAGTTTTTGAAAATCAGTCTATCACACTTAAATAACTACTAGTAGGTATTTTCAGTGTTTGTTTTTAGTTTGGTATGATAAGAAGTGAGTTTGCATGAGTAAAACTTGGTAAAGGTAGGCAAGAAAATCAGTAGGACTGTATCTAAATTGTTTTAGCATGACTTGATTTGAAAACTTTGATTCTGTTAGACATTGAGTTAATTTGAGTGTTGAAATTAGTTTGTGGTCTGTTGGTGGGGATTTGTGAAAGATCTTGTGAGCCAAAACTCACCCTAAGTGCAAACTGCACCAACAAATTGCCCAAGACCCATTTTCTGATTTACAACAACTGCATTGAGGCCAAATGTGTGATATTTTTGTGAACAAGCTTGTGTTTTTCTTGTTTATGTGACTCTCCACAACCCAACTGGTTGTGGGGGTGCCCTTGTTTTCAGTTA
The DNA here is from genome assembly GCA_025667525.1 of Glebionis coronaria. Lineage (NCBI taxonomy): Eukaryota > Viridiplantae > Streptophyta > Magnoliopsida > Asterales > Asteraceae > Glebionis > Glebionis coronaria. Next base: position 111,932 of record JANFOE010000031.1, read on the forward strand.
AAACCAAGAAACAAGCATTCTATAAGCACAAAAGTGCCCAGATCACGTTTTCATTGAAAGCAGTGGGAACCAACTTCCCCTGCTAGTGTAAAAATTGGTACTGCTAGGCTAAAAGACAAAGCTGTCCACATGTTACTTTCAGTTTCTTCATTTTTGTCTTTAGTGGTGAATTTTTGGACTTTTTCAGTAATTTTAGTTTTATTATTTTTCTTATTTAATTTCTGATTTTTCTATTCAGTTTATTTTCTTGTCACTGTTCACTTTCTATTTTTTAGATTAAATTGCATTTTAAATTAGTTTTTTATTTTTTGTTTTTGTCTTTTAATGTAAAATTTTAATATTTTTCAGTTCTAAAAATTTTCTTAGATTTAGAAAAGTATTTTAAGATTTTTAGTTTAAAAATATTTTACTGTTCACTTTTTAAAGTAATTTTTAGATTTAATTTTGGTTTAATTAGTTTTAAATTATTTTTGTTTTGTATTTTAGTGAAAAATATTTACTTTTTCAAACTTTTTCATTTTTCTACTGTTCGTTAGTAATTTAGGATTTTAAAATTGTCAAATTATTTTTAGCATTATTTTAATGTTTTTAATCATTATTTTAGTTTAAAAATTGTTTTTAGAATTTTAAAAATAGAAAAATAGTTTTGACAATTTAGGAAAAATACTTTTTAGTCTTTAAATAATATAAATGAGTTATTAGTTCATTAAAATAATACTTTGGGCTTTTTCTTAATTATATTTAATTTTAGGGCTTTAATTAGCATTTAAAATTGAATATTTAATTAATAAAAGGTTTTAAAATATATTTATTGGATTTTTATTCTTATTTATATTATTTTAGACTTAGTTTTAATTTTAAATTAATTTTTAGGTTTAATTTCTAATTTTGTCACGTTTTACGTATTTACGTTCGCGTTTTACGTTAATTCGTCGTAGTTTAATCGTAATCGTAGCTCGTCTTTACTTTTTCTCTTCTAAACCAAAAACGTCACTAATCCAAACTTTGATTTTATATAATTGGCACACTTAATCCACACACCTCCTTTGAGAACGAACCCGCACTTATTCGGTTTTACGTTTTTCCTAAAGCGTAAGACTTAATACTTGCCACTCATGTTTTTCCTAAAACGTGTATGAAAAACCTACATCATCTCCCAACCTTAATCACATCCAATGGTATATGCAGGATTGCATAACCAAAAGCTTCCCGTAACATTCACATGAAACATCTCATAACCACCACCTCATCCTTGCTTTCCCATGCTCGGTACCAAGTAACTAACCATCCTTCGTACTAACAGGTGCTACACCTTTTCTCTTGGTGGACGTTTCATTGTTCGTGACTACTAACCTCTTGCTCTAACGGTTTTCCCTTCAATATCACCCCACTATCTTGACATCCTCTTGCTCCCTCGATTCATTCTTCCTCTATACTACTTTTCGCTTGTCTTTCCACAATCTTAATTTCCATACCATCTTATATCCCGCCTTCAGCCTATACTTTAGGCGTTTCCTTATTTATTCCCTACATTCTCATCAATGGGGAATATTCCCCTCTCACCGATGACTCTCTCTTTCTAGAAGAATTCTTACTAATATAATGTGTTCTCCAACTATCTCCAAATCTCACGCCAATGCTCTAGGCGTCTTTGTCAATTACCCCTATAGTATGCTCGTACCAACCATTAGTCTATCAACGGTATACTACGCTTGCTTCCCATCGTTTCTTCCCTTGCCATAATCCTTCATAAGGCATTCCATACCTATTAGGTTAACTTTTACACAAAACCTCCTATTCCATCGTATCTGTACGCAATCCTTCCAACTTCTCAAATACGTGACTTCTCATTCCTCTTGAAATATGGGATGAATTAGTCAGTCTATCGACTATCACCCAACTCCTCATCGTACTTATTCCTCCACCCCATTATGTATCCCTTCCACCAACTTCATCCTTACATCACCCTTTCTAAGCTACTCCTATCTATGTAGGAAGTATAGTCTACGTCCCTTTTCTTCATACGATTATCCAAGCCACGCAACATAAATGTTGACGCGTTCTCTGCTTTAGACAACTCAACTCGTTTAACCTACATCCTTCATCCAAACCACCCTAATACGTCATCCATATAGTTCATGTTCGTCTCAGCTTCACTTCCTTCTTCTTATTCCATGTTTCATCAACCATGCTTGCCTTTCCCAGATGGTACTTGGCCTTGCAATTTTCTTTCATCACTTAACTCCACCCATCACCTTTGCCAAATGTTCAATCAAGAGGATTGAATATGTGTTGGAGACGTTCATGATCCGTATAGATCATTCTCTACGTATCGTACACCAAATGCCTCTAGCATTCTAGGCACATCTAACAACCCAACTCTACTAACTAAGTCTTATCTAGTTCTTCTAAATCTTCAGTTCCTGCAACGTATAAGCAATCGCCTTTCTTTGTCGTCCTCGTACGCATCCAAATCCTTGCTCCACGTATCGTCATGCTTCGTGAATTCATCTAGTCCTTCCGATAATGCCAAGATCTACTCATTATTCAATCCACCTCTTCAGCCTCCAAAACGCTTCCCCCATCCTTCTTCACTTCGCCCCTTGTTGGTTCCATGATATGCCATCATCTCTAACTAGTCATCATGGTAAACTTGTTGTAGTATGCTCGTGTCATAACAACTAATTATACGGCTAGACACATATGGGCCTATGGGGTCACACACATATACACTGAGGTACCATTTCAATATATCGTGTTTATCGTATTTACGGTATATAAACAACCTTCGTAACTCGAGATCATTATTGGGCTTCTAACGACTAGTAGTGTACTTAGTTATTAGACTTGTAAAAGTGTATGGCAAGGCCCATACAAAGCCCATTGAGTCCGGCCCATTAAGATGAAAAGAGGAAGGAGTTACATTTGTGATAAATATGAGTTATTAGGTAAAAGCTCAAATTTATTACACATTACCAAAAATCCTCCCTCTTTCCTCTAATTGGGATTTGCACGGTTTTGAGATGTAAAAACCGTGGGTTTATGTTTTGTAATGATATCCATCTTTGAATCTTTTTTATTCAAAGGGTGTTACTAGGTTACGGGGTTTAAGACTAGCATCTATTGGTATACAAGGATGTGTGGTGTGGATACATCATAGAGGTGATCTATTTTGATCACTTGGTTTCATATTTTATTGGTTTCTTGGTTAGATCATGTGTTCGTGATGGTCTCCGTTCGATCTTACCAAATCACGCTACAAAGGTATTCTTTTATGTCCCTTTTATTGATTAATCATATGACTCTATGGATTCATTGATAGTTGATCTTTCCTCTGCGTTTATTATTTATTTATATCATGTTTATATGGATAATCACCTATAGTGGTATCACGAGCCATCATATGATGTCATATGATTATCGGGTATGCGTAAAAGTGGCCAAATCGCGTGTTTTTGGAGGATTAATAAAGAAAAAAAAATTAAAACAGCCCCAAGGGCTTAATTTTCGTGTTAAAACAGACCATAATATGGTCTTATCATCTGTATCTTTTTTATTCCATGGCCACGGGTTGCGCATATCTTAATTAGTTTTGTTGCCGGTACGTATAAAATGACCAAAAAATGCGTGTTTTGGCACGATTTGTGAATCGGTTATAGAACAGCCCTATGGACATGATTTCTATAATTATTGATGATTATAAGGTGTTTAATATGTGGTTTTAATATCGTAAGGTCATCAGTTATACGTACCAATCGGGGCAGATTTGGGCCTCATGTTCATTTTGGGTTCTACTTGCTCTTGATGGTCTTGGAGCAAGTGGGTGCCCACTTTGTGGTTGTGTTGACTTACCCTTAGTTGACTTCTTGGTCCTCGTGATGGCTCACGAGATCAAGCTTAGGTTTTTCATCGGTTCGAGGCTTTGCATACTTGTGGTTGTGTGGTTGCTTATTTGCTTGATATCTTGCTATAACTTGCAAATGTTTTTATAAAACTTGATACCAATCACAAACCATTTATAAAACTAAATCTTTGATTTAGTCTAAAGTTTAAATACGATTTAAAACAAAAATCTTGTTTTCATAATAATTCATAAAATGTTATGGATGTTATTTATTTTATGTATTGTCTAAACTAATAATACTTCCACTTAGGTTTTATATTAGTCTTTAACTTGGACAACTTGACACGCATAAATTAAAACAAGATTAGACTTAAGTTAAGAAATGCTTTTAACTTGTGCTACGATGGATGAATGCATGCTTCCTCGTACACACTTTTTATTTGTAAATCAAACTTTTATACCCGTCTCAAATTTAAGTCATGTCGTCCAATCGTTTGAGATCACTTGCAATTACTTTTTTCATCTTGTGAGACGGATGTAAATTGTAACCCAAGGTGATTATTATCTATGCGTGAGACCTAGATTTATTCTCGCATGTTCTCAAATTGGATGACTTAATCGGTACAACGGTGAGACCTTGACCGAGGCAAGGATGGGACTAAACATGCCAGTTTGACATTTAGTGAAATGTTTGCTTGTGTCATGAGTCCCATAAGGATCTAAGAATTGCACAAGATTTGCAATTGATGAACGTCATCTACCTGTTGAATCTATCATTGCTAGCAGATCAACTGATGTGGTGGTGGAACCTCAATGAGGATCTTAGCCTTTTCGTAAAATTAATTGTTTTTATAAACTTGGGTAGTTAATTTTAAAAGGATAATTATCAAAAATACTAAATATGAACTTTGTATTTCTATTAATGATTTTGTGCAACACAAACCGTAAACAAAGTTTGTTTCCTTTTGTGTTAGAGGAAAACAAACTAAGTCTTCTTTCCTTGTAAGAATAAGACTCATTCCCATCCTTTCTCCTTGTATGAGAAAGCTGTAATAGGAACACTTGAATCTTCTCAATTCTAATCGAACTTAATACACACCTACTCAAGAAATCGCATTGTCTTGTAAGTCAAAATGATTAAGTACGGTTGCATATCTTAAAGTGTTAAGATATTGTATGAGTCTTGATTAGAAATTTAAGCCTCATTAAACCGGAGAGGAAAGGAAATTACTAGCATGTTTTTATATATATTTTCCTTACACAAACAAGTTCCATAAGATTCTACACACCTTTGAGGTAAAGTAGAAAGAGGAATTGCATGCAAAACATTCAAGTTAATGGCATCGATAGAAATCTCATCACAAATATAGTAGAACTTGATACTTTTCTTTGAATATCTATGTACATGTTTACTAGTCTACGAGACTCACATTGGCTATAATGTGTAGACATTCAAAGAACTAGAAAGTTTACAAATTTCTACTTGCTTTTTCACTAGTATAGATACATTCAAAATGTTGTCTAAACTAATGGGAGCAATGCATTTTTTTAACCATAGGACACACTTGTAAAGTTGTCTTATTCAGTGGGAGCTATGAGCTTATCACCTTGTAAGTGACCCACTTAATTTCTAGATTGTCATGAAATAACATCATAGTTTTCTAAGCCGTATTGCATATTATTTTAAAATATAACTAGTCGCTTTTCTGATGTCGCTTCCCAAAATGTTATCTAAAAATAGTTATGCATGATTGCTTATTAAACTATGAAGTTCTACATAACCCTTCTAGACAAGCTTGATTTAAGTATGGGACACACTTGTAATGTTGTCTTATTCAGTGGGAGCTATGAGCTTATCACCTTGTAAGTGACCCACTTAATTTCTAGATTGTCTTGAAATAACATCATAGTTTTCTAAGCCTTATTGCATATTATTTTAAAAGATAACTAGTCGTTTTTCTGATGTCGCTTCCCGAAATGTTATCTAAAAATAGTTATGAATGATTGCTTATTAAACGATGAAGTTCTACATAACCCTTCTATACAAGCTTGATTTAAGTATGAATTAAATCTTATTATATCTGTGATATTTTAATATTATTCATATATAATGTTGTGTCATGCTTAAGTGGGAGAATTGTTAGAGTGTGCAAGGTACAACACAATATGGCTTATGATATTCTACTAGGACTTATACATATTGATGTATGTTGCCTAATAGAGAACTAAAGTCAAGAAATAATAAAAATTACTTCATCGCATTACCTAAATGTTTTAGCTAATAAGCATATGTCTTCTTGTAAAGACATAAATATGAAGTATGTAAATTAACTTGAAAATACTATTGAAGCCAAAAGTAGGCATTCAATAATACTTTATTTCTAGTATATTTATGTCTTCAAGTAAAGACATAAACATGAACTTCCCTGAATTGTTCAAAGACTTATAAAATAAAGTAAGTACTTCACTTGTTGTGTCTTCCTGTTAGGGCATATACAATGAAGTTATTGGATTGTTCAATATCTTATAAAGTATATTTGGAGACCAACATGTTATGTTTTCTTGTTAAAACATGAACATGAAGTTCTTGAACTACTAAAATAATCATACTTTAGAGCATGCAATCGGCTTGAATATATTGTTTATGCAATTTGGATTGGCCAAATTATAAAATATGTGAGCCAAAGAGTATTATGTTATAAAAGGAATTGTGATACTGTCTCATAATTTCAACACTATGTCTCACGTGTAAAATCAAATACTATTGTTATTATTTGATCCTTGATAACATTAACTACTCTCTCTCTTGTATCTTATTAAGGTTAACAAAAATTTGAATATGCCCGTGCTTATTCAATATGGTTCCAAACAAGAAGGTAACTAAGAAAGCATCAATTTATGGAATGGGATGACTCCCAGTAAGTCTTAGTTGAAGTCTTGAATTTGTTAAAATCATGTTAGACGTGTTATTAACAAAACTTGAATCAAGAAAATTCAGTTTATTTTATACATCCCAAACGAGAACAATTCATTGTTGCTCGACATGCTGTGTACTTAGAGAGGGTATCCTCTTACAAGAAGCAAGTAGGAGCCTTTGTGCATCTTTATAGAAAGTAAGAAATAAAATACAACCTTATAAATACACTAGTGAACGACATAATGAGGCTGAGCATGTAAATGTAAAAGCCACAAATTGTTGTAACTCCCATTCGCATATCCGCAAGGATACCTCAAGCACCTGAAGATATGAATGTCATGTCAATGTTGAGGAATATGAGTTAGAGGATCATTTTGAACCTCATAACTATCGATACTCATTTGTAAATTTAGAATCTAATCAATGACTCAAACTATGAATGGTTAGATGTAGTCCATAAAAGAAAATTAATTTTTAAATTTGATTAGCTTTCACTAATCAGTAAGACTCATAGGTTATAAATGGTCTTCTATGAGAAGATAGATATTTTTTTTTGAAAGGCGAGTTAGTAATTAGTGATTCGAGCTTAGAGTGACATCCAATTGGGCAGTATGCAAGCCTCGAACCTTCTCCTTAGGGGATAAACCCCACTCCTGCTTCTTAATTTGGGACCCTGAAGGTTCTTGGTGAGACTCGAACTCGAGACCTCTCCAATAATACCTCCCCAAGGATACCCTTGGTGGCCAACTGAGCTAGCTCAGCTGGTTTATGAGAAGATAAATATGGACACAATTGTACACATTTATCGACACTCTCTTTGAATAGAGTTTAAGGCATGCTCAAGCAATTGATCATGATTTAAGGCTTTCTTTTCTTTACGAGTGTTAAATTAATAAAGATATTAATTACCATACTTGATTTCATGAATATGAAATATGGTAATTCGTGTACAAACTAGAAATCCAAGTGTGGATTAGAGCATGCATCTAGGAGCTGGAATCTTAAGTTTGAATCAAGGATATGATCATGATTAAAACAAAGATAACTCTCGAATACCCTTAAAGCTAGTAGGAGCATATTATTTTGTTTGTTATAAATCTCATATGTTGTTAACGTATTGGAAATATTATTGCATCAAAGCTAGTTTTTTTAATCATTGACTTGGAATATATTTCTATTGAGAGATAAAAGAAGTAAAACATATAACCTTGGGACATATGCTTATTATAATAAGAAATAGGCGGTTAATAAGTCTAAATATGACACATCATTGAGAAAGTCTCAAAGTTCAATCTGACGTGATAAGATTGATTATGTACATGGAAACCTTTAGTTTACCTAGTGGATTCATTACATATGATATGTGATGTATTAAGACTAATGTTGATACTTGCATGAATGCAAGATGAACTGATCACAAAGTATCTAAGTGAAAGTCATTAGAATACTATATACTTGATCATCGTTTACGGATTTTAGCTAAGAAGATTAGTGTTGAGTTTATACACTAATGCTTACTTTGATTGAGATGGTACTCAATACTAGTGATAGTAGGATTTCATCTTCAATGATAATACTACTACCTAGACGTGCTTGATGAAAACCATTGTTGCACTACTCATTAAAAAAATAAGAATACTTTATAGTTTGGGAAGCTGTTAAGAAGATTGTCTTAAATAGGTGTTCTACTTGCTTCAAACAACCTATGTAATGTACTATGGCGATGCTAGTATTACTGTATTAGCACTTGAGCACACATATACAAAATGACAATCATCGTATTATTCAAAATCTTCACTATTTGTGAGTTTCTGAAATAAGTATTCTCAAAGTTCACTCAGATGACAACTCAACAGGTCCTTTTGTAAATTCAATGTCTTGTAGTCAAACATGTTCATCATGCTTGGAACATTGGACTTTGACCTTAGAGTAGTCTCATGTATATCTGTTTATTTTTTGGTATTTGGATAATGGAACGTTAAGCAGTTTTACTAAATAATGAATTGATATACTTGGTAGATCGTCTTCATTTGTACTACTGTGTTCTATATTAGCATGTTTAATCCATGAATAATTTAGTTATTCTAAATTATCCATTGTCAGTTGACGATACGGGAGTATTGTCGAAATAAGACAAATGTGAGTTGGTCATATTCATTAGGAATGAATATTAATTGATGATGCCGCCAAACTCATATGTGTTCATTGGATGAACATTGGATTGACCCAACCTACGAGAATTCACTACATGGATCGTCGTCAATAGTGAATCTCGCAAGTGGTTAAATATCTCATCCTTAGACTTGAGATGCAAGTAGGTTTTGTATGTGTGGAATGTCAATCTTTGATATGGTTAAACGCTGTCCTGAACAAGGCTGCTATTAAGACCATTTTCAGGTGCGATGTGAAACACATGAACGACACATGTAGTCAAAATAGGATTTGTTCCTCCACTTGTATTGGAGTTAGATACTACTGGGCCCCTCGATGAATTATATAGATGTTTGTGTGGCCACACCCAAATGTAATTAAGATGATTCTTGATTAATTTGGTAATCTAGTTCAATATCTATATTGAGAAACAGAATAGTTAAACTTAATAATGACTGTTGATCCATGTCTAAAGTTTAACAGAGTATCTGAAACAAAAGGATGACTAATATCTAACCATTTAAATAAGATGTTTGAGAAACTATCCCCATACGTTTCTAGGGGCATTAGCGTGTTGCTAGACGCTAACTATTGCTTGTATAATTACATGATTATTATGACGTGCGCAAGTGGGAGCTGTTGGAGTATGCTCGTGTCATAACAACTAATTATACGGCTAGACACATATGGGCCTATGGGGTCACACACATATACACTGAGGTACCATTTCAATATATCGTGTTTATCGTATTTACGGTATATAAACAACCTTGGTAACTCGAGATCATTATTGGGCATCTAACGACTAGTAGTGTACTTAGTTATTAGACTTGTAAAAGTGTATGGCAAGGCCCATACAAAGCCCATTGAGTCCGGCCCATTAAGATGAAAAGATGAAGGAGTTACATTTGTGATAAATATGAGTTATTAGGTAAAAACTCAAATTTATTACATTAAACATATTACCAAAAATCCTCCCTCTTTCCTCTAATTAGGATTTGCACGATTTTGAGATGTAAAAACCGTGGGTTTATGTTTTGTAATGATCTCAATCTTTGAATCTTGTTTATTCAAAGGGTGTTACTAGGTTGCGGGGTTTAAGACTAGCATCTATTGGTATAAAAGGATGTGTCGTGTGGATACATCATAGATGTGATCTATTTTTATCACTTGGTTTCATATTTGATTGGTTTCTTGGTCAGATCATGTGTTCGTGATGGTCTCCGTTCGATCTTACCGAATCACGCTACAAAGGTATACTTTTATGTCCCTTTATTGATTAATCATATGACTCTATGAATCCGTTGATAGGTGATCTTTCCTCTGCGTTTATTATTTATTCATATCATGTTTATACGGATAATCACCTATAAAACTTAATACTAAAACTCACACTTGAAAATCTCACGTATAATTCCTTTTTCTAAACCACTCCAAAACCAACACATAATTCGCCTCACTCTCCTTCTTAGACTTTGAGTAGATAAAGATGTCGTCGATACTCCCGATGATAACTCGTTTATATACGATCACGCATACTCGGTTCATTGACTCCATGAAAACCGCTAGTGCTTTGGTGAAGCCAAATTCATAACCGTAAACCCAAAGCGTTCATTCAACATTCTTAACATCATCCCTGCATCCTCTCTTGGCAGCAACACAAGCAAATTTCTACCTCTTTCTACTCACGAAATTCTACACACATTCTAAAAGATCTATACTCGTTCTTATCAACCCATCCAACCGCTTTCACATCACATTTACTACCAGGAAACTCAACCTTTATCTTGCATTCCTTGCAATTTCTAACAACTCATGTCTTTAAAATCATTCTATCAACAATTGCCTTGGAAAGGAACTAGCTACAACTCATCTTGCTCCTTCTATTGGCTCTGTTCATGGTTCTACTTCAAGATAATAGTTAAGCCTACTAAATCTTAAGAAATTTTCGGAAAATTTTACATACCTAACGCATATCACAAGTACCTTTAAAATATCACATTCCCTTCCAACATTATCTATGATGTGTTACTTGTGACAATATCTATACTTTATACAAATCTCTATTCATCTCCATTGGCACTCCTAAGAGACCTCATGACCACATTAGTTCGTCTTTCTATGGACTTCTAACTCTTTCCCCATCACAAAGGGAATTCCAACTATTCTCTTATATGACTATATCAATGCTCTCAATCAATACAAAACCAAAACCACATCTGGAACCCACCAGACACGACCAACGAATCAAAACTACGTATAACTAACGACATTTCACGTGCACCAGTTAAAACAGACCAAAACCACGGAAACTCAAAAGGAAAACTCAACCCGAAACATGTACCAATTCAAATGACTCATGACAACGATAAATGATCCAAGAAACACTTAATGGCAACCAAAACAACTTACGCCCCAAGACATATTATTTAAATCGTGCGCAAAATTGACTTTTCCCAAAAGAATATTTTTCTTTACCTCCCCACATCTATGTGACTTAAACAATCTACAAACACCCTCTAGATGATCTCAAGACTCAACTCAAAGACTAGACTAAACATCCCAAACCATAAGTTTAAAACTACTATTCAACACTCAACCTTAAACCCGACACTTGTACAAACATTTCGACCAAGCTACTGACCTCCCATGACTGTACATCCCGCGTATTTGAAAAGTACGTTCTGAGTACATAATATTAGGCTTTTGAATCACCCAAAAAGCTTTAAAGTAAATAATTATAAATGACGTAAATCGATTAAACTCAATTATATAAACTATTTATGTAGAAAGAAATTCTATTTCGCTTTATTTTATAGAGAGTCTTTTAGAGTTTTGAAATAAATAAGTGTTGATTTAAATTCTTATGTTATATCTTGTTTCAAACACGACTCCAACACCTTACCCTTATTTTACCGAATATAACCAACTATCCAACTCTATAGTCGATTTCCAAGTCTTTTCAATATATACCGACCAAAAGAAATGTAAGACTCAACACAAAAGATTCCATTATCTCAAAAGAAATACCAAGTTATTTCAATAGACATAAAACCAAAAACACCATTTTAAAATGGACACGTGAAATAGGAAACTCGAAGAAAACGCTACACCGGAGGTTGAATATCTAAAAAGAAGCGAGCTAGCCACCCTCCTAAGGATACAATCGATAATTGTAGAGGATCATACATATATAGGCATATTAGGATACATATACTCAAATCCGTCCAACATCTACTATACAAGCATGTATTAATCCTCTTTCATGCAATCATACTTAGGAATCCATTGAAGTTGTGGTACTTGTATAACTATGTTGGCCACCATACTTATACAATTACCCTATCACCAATGCACTCCCTCCTATGATGACACTTATAAGAATCAATACAACACATAACACATAAATCCATCAACTCACCTAAGCACATAACCACATAAACAATAAGGTCAAAAACTCCAACTATTTAAATAACATAGTCAAACTCTTGGAATACAGAAATCCACAGTATATCTAAAACAGCATAGACAAAATCCAAAACAAAAACATAATCAATTATAAATCATGTCGCCCATCATAGTGGAAACAACTTAAAATCCTTCCTATCCACCTATTCCTAGTAACTCGAACCACCACATGATTCCTAGGGAACATGACTAAAACATCAAAAGAAAATACTATACCTCAGGTACATAAAATAACTAAACAAAAGCCAGAAACTACCATGTACCAAATTATGTACTATAATTTACAATTTAAGCAAAATACAACAATGACTAGCATGGACGATTATGGTTCAACCCGCACTAGTCACAACCCGAAAAGAAAATAACATGTGGCTAAGTATGAACTACTATGGTTTAACCCATACTAGTCAAAACTTAACAAACATCGCAAGTAAAAACCAATAACATCCAGAAAAACTTAATATCAAATGCACACATACTCCTACGACGCCTATATGCGAGGAACCTTAAGCTATAGACTAGGCTACGAGAATAGGCAACCTAATTCTCTATAACCATTGGCTCTGATAGCATTCTATCACACCCCACCATGGCAGAATATGGGGCGTGACGTATTGATATCATCACAACAATAGCGTGTCTATAGAGAGAACTATACGAAATAGAAATGTCATAAAAGGTGACACAAATGTCATGACAATATCTCAACAATGCAGGAGTCTAGGTAAGTAGGTAAAAAAAAGTCTCACCTCTTACCAAAGACAAACAAATAAAACAAACATCAACATAATGATACTCGTGGTATCACTTATTCAATCAAACAAAAGAAATCTATGAAGGAACGGGGATCTCCTTCTAAATGCATTCTTACGTGACTCCAATCCTAGCCACTTATGTTCTCACGCTTAACCACATTAATACCTGAAAGAGACACTAAAACACGTCAACAATAATGTTGGTGAGATTCATAGGTTTTGACTCGAACGCAAAACAAATTTATAAGCTGTGAATAATAACCATCATCAAAACATATGGACAAGGTGCTTCAAATATGCACTAACAACTAACATTCAAGATCAATCATTCCAAACCAAATCCAAGGCTCCCAGCCTTACCAATCACCATGGTACCATAGGCGCCCATACACCTATGTACCAATCTGATGGTTGTAAAATTACACTTGTTTAGGAAAACAAGGTAAAAGCGGTACGTATTAAGTGTACGTTTAGGAAAACGTAAACACTTATGACCCTTAATGGGGATCGTTCTCTCGAGGAGGCTAGTGCGTTGTGTAATGAATTGATTGATTAATGTTTTTGATTATTAACAAGAAAAGAGAAGAGAAAATGACGAAGACGAAAAAATAGAAAAATAGGCAAAAACACTACTAGAAAGTTAAGACGTAGAAACGTAAAAACGACAAAATTTAAAATTTTAACCTAAAAATTCCTAAAAATTACTAAAAATCCACAATAAAATTCTAAGAGTTTACAAAAAATCCAAACTTGCTAAAACCTTTTAATTAATTTAATAATGACTTTTTAATGCTAATTAAAGCCCTAAAAATCACTTTTAAATATTAAAAAGCCCTAAACAAGATTTAATAGTTTGTAAACCTCAAAAATGACCTAATTAAGCTAAAAACTATTTTTAAAAATTTTAAAACTAAAAAAACTATTTTTAAACTCCTAAAAACTATTAAAATCTATTAAATCTTAAATTAAATCTAGAAAATAAATGAAAAGCCTAAAAATTAATTGGAAAGTGAAAAAGTTCCTATTTTAATGTTTACAACCTAGGAAAAACGAAAAAAAGTTAAAAATAAAACTTTGAATTTTTCTTAATAAAATAATATTAAAATAATCAAAAAAAATAAAAAGTTCTTAAATAAATTCTAAAAAATTCTCAAAAATCCTAAATATTCTAACTAAGAAGAAAATGCAAATTAAAGCTCCTAAAACCTTTTAATTAATTTGATATTAATTTTTAAAATTTAATAAAAAACCTAAAATCAAATAAAATTAAAAACTAAAGTTTTTGAAAACTTTTTTGAATGTAAACCTCAAATAACTTAATTAAAACCTAAAAACTATTTTTTTGGATTTTTTAATTACTGTTTACTATTTTTAATACACTTTCTAAAATTAAATCTAAAAATAATTCTAATAATTAATTAAATAAAGGGAAAAATAAGATTTTTAAACAGAAAAATCTAACAACCTAATCTAATCCTAGGAAAAATAAGCTTGGCCTAAAAAGCTCAATAAATAAGCTGAAAAAGACTAAATAAGCTACGGCTTATTTAAATAAGCCAAACTGAAAACCACCTTAAGTAAGATTTGAAATGAAACCTTAACGTAAAAACTCATCTAGATCACTGGTTAACACGTTTACTCCCCCAGCGAGGGGTCGCGTGTTCGAGTCCAGGCAGGGTGTAGTTTTTAACTTTTATTTTCTTTTTTTTTCTTTTTTAACAATTGAATCCAATAACTTTTTAGCTCACAAAAACACAAACACAACCTGATTTAATCAAGATTAGAGCAAATTGTAAGCAAAAACGTGCCCAGTTACTTTGTTCTTTCTGATGAACAAGTGACTTTTTCACTTGAGCAGTTAAACCAAGAGGGCTTGGTTTATGATGATTGGTGGTGTTTTATGGGACAAGCAGGCACCCCTATACTCAGTTGGAGTATAGGGAGTCAAAGATTGCACAAATCAACAAGTACTTAGCCACAAATTCCACACAAAAAAGGCACAAGTAGCAAATGAAGGTTGCTGATATGCTATCTAGTGGTCAGTGGGTGTTTGATGCTTTTTACATGCACAATAATGAGTTTCCAAACCACAAATCTTGCACACACTCACATAAACTAGCATACAAACAAATCATAACCCTTAAACTGCATAAGATCTAACTGATTACAAGGTTTGATGCTCAAAATTCACCAAAAATAGTCACTAAAGCAGATTACTGAATATTAAGCTATGTTTTTCCTATTTTTTTACTTGCACTTGCTTCAAATCTTTCCAAAACTGAGATAATACTAGCATACACCCTAAATATTCCTAATGACTACTTATAACAAGTTATTACTCCACAGATTCATCTCAAAATCTTAATAAAACTCAAAACCAAACACTCCTTTAAAAAACTGATTTTGATTTTTACACACCAAATCTATTCTAAACTTGTTCAAACTGATTTAAAAAGCTTATAACATGTCTAATAAAAACAAATGAGCCAATCCAAACCAGTTTAACACACAACTTAGCAACTTTCATGCAATTCCAATAAATCACTAAAAAAAATGAAAATTGAAAAGGGAAAAAGGATTTTTACCTAAGGGACTCACATCCAAGTCCCTTTGTGACAGCTTTGTCACCTCCCATAGGCCCGGGCCTATGCTGAACCTAATCTACAACAATCTTCCAATCCTGTTTAAGAAAAATCAAAAGAAAAGCACAAGCACAAGTACAATCTGTTTTCTTCTCTTTTTTTTCTTAAAAACTTTTCCACAACCTTGTAAAACTTTAAAAACTCGTTTTAAAAACTCTTACAAGTCATAAACCAAAGTGTGCTATTCCACTTTCACTTCACAACACCTTTTGATTTCTGAAACTTATAAAAATCTGTCCAAACCTTTTTATGAAACTTTTTGAAAATCAAACACTCAAAGTGTTTCTTAATTTTTAAATGGAACTCAGAATTAGCAATCAATCACAACACACAACTTTTTAATAAAGTAAAAGGAATCACTTTTGCTCTTCAAAATACCAACTTTAATTTAAATAAAAAAGGAATTACAAGTGAAAAATGCTAAAACTGGAACAAAAGCTTGTCACAAGTCGACATAGCTTTATATAGGGAATGAAAGAACTATCTAGAATGCTGATTAAAAAATTACTAAACAAAAACCCTAATGAACTGGAAATCCAAAAATGCCCCTGGTCTTTGATTCTTCAAAATGGGTCAAAATGGCTCCATGTGATGCCAGCTGTTAGAAGACCAATCTGAGTCGTTGGTTGACTGCTTTGGGTCCAAGGACTTCATCCATCCACTGGTTTGGTCGGGTTTTGGGTTTATGGGACGAAAGTGATGGGCAGGGGAGGTCCCACTGCCCATGTGGTGATGTTGGGAAATGATTTGAGGGTGGGTTTAGGTTAGTTTCGGGTTTAATGTGGGTTCTGGATAGTTTGGGTTAAAAACCCTTTGGTTTGAGTGGTAGAGAAGATTAGGGTTTATGGAGTATGAACTGGTGATTAGATCCAAATTAGGGGAATAGTAACTGTTTTAGAGGGAATTTTAGGTTTATTAATATTATTTCAAAAAATAAGTATTAATGAAACCGGGTATAAGGGTGTGGGTTGGTTGGGTCGGGCAAAAGGGTTTGGTTGGGTGGGTTTGATGAGGTGTCAACATAGGAGTGGTGGATAGCTGGATATGGGTTTAGTAGTTAGGCAAAAACAGTCCTTGTACTCTCAACTTGTTTCCATTTCTTTTCCAACAGCTTTTACTCCCTTTTTTCCTTTGTTATATCTTTCAAGCACTTGTCACTTTTGGCACATTGTTTTTCAAAGCTTGTTTAAAGGGCTTTTTATGCAAAAATTGCATTCTTCAAGGACCAAATGTGTATATACTTGAAATATTAGGGACCCAATGTGTAATTTGAGTGTTCACGAGGGTATAATATGACAAGCCTTCCAAAGTAGAGGGACCAAACTTGCCAATCTTCAATTCTTCAAGGGT
Organism: Glebionis coronaria; assembly: GCA_025667525.1. Taxonomy (NCBI): domain Eukaryota; kingdom Viridiplantae; phylum Streptophyta; class Magnoliopsida; order Asterales; family Asteraceae; genus Glebionis; species Glebionis coronaria. Next base: position 129,059 of record JANFOE010000031.1, read on the forward strand.
CTTTTTGGAAATTCATGATTCGGGTCCGGTTCTTCGTGCGACTACGTTTCCCGTGTTCGTTTTTGATTGATTCTTGTGATCTTTTGCCATTTCCTCAATATCCGTACCTAAAATACACAAGTAACAAACACGAGCATATATTTGGCACATTTGATGATATTTTATGCATTTTAAGGCCGTTTTGGACGATGAGACCATGTATAAAAGCAGTCTCATCACTCCCCCATACTAAACCATTGTCGTGCCCTCACGCAATGCTAGAATAAAGTATCAAAGCATCTCCAAAATTTAATTTTATTCTCTTTATTGAAAGATAAACTAACTATACTACACTATTGCTACTACTTGCGTTTTAGACATAATGTATGATTTTCATCGCAAAATGGGACGTTTAGGTTCATAGAATAAGAACACGTGAATGCTTCGTTAGAAATAATTTCGTCGTCCTCGATTTTCACCTTAATTCCATGCCAAGCGTGCAACGAGATCATTGTCATTATAAGTTAGTAATGCTAACACTACTCATATGCCCTAATCACGTACTTATCCTCCCATGATTCCTAAGTTGTATCTCTTATATTTTATTTTGTCTTAATGATCACGAGGATACATCATTGACTTATGCGATAATAGAGATTTAGGTCTAAAAATAGAGTCCTAACGGTGTAACTAAGACCATCAAATCAATAACCCCTCCTAATAGACAACGATGTTAAAAAATTAAGTCAACAAGAAGAATCGATAAACACGGTTTTATAACGGTTTTGAACATGAGACTTATTACCAAGACTTTTATACGCCCCCTAACGGAAGGGCCTTATTATCTTTGGTTTACCTCCATCTTTTATTCAACTTCGCCATGAAGCTTTTATTATGACTTCGGTCTTGCCTTGCCTTTTATTATCCGCCTCATCGGTGGTTTTATTAGCCAAAGACGTATATCCTCACGCTAGAGTGAATTTTGGATCTTTAAAGCTTCGAAGATTAAGGCTTGATTCACTTTCAATTTTGCATAGATTTTAGGCCTTGTGGGGCTTCAAATTGTTTGCTAGATTTAGGTGAGCACTTGAAATCTTATTATTGGGTGAAGCTTTCGATTATTCGGGTTGCCAATACTTCAAAACCGTGACGCTGACGATACCTTAATGTCTTTCCAATTTAATTACACGGAAGCTACTAGAAAAGACTAGAAACCCAACAATCCTAACTAAACCGCTAAGTCAATATTTATTAAGCAAAAAATATTTACAAGCGAAGGGAGAATAAGCAAACAACGAGAACACATGAGTTTTTGAAAGAATACGAGTACTCTACGTTTAGCATAGTAACTTATAATTAACTCTATCATTTCTCGTCCTCATTTAAGAGACTTAGCCTAATGTGTAGTTAAGGAATCAAAGCTAAGTGCTCAACACGCACGGTCGAGTCAAAAATTACTCTTATTCTCGCCATCGGAAAATCTACATTCGTGTCTTCAAACACTTATAAAACATGAAAAATTTTAAAATTTGGCCATTTTTAGCCTTATTTTGCAACGAAACGATAAACAAAACGATAAACTTTGGAAAGCGTGAAGGTTTGGCAAGGCAAGTATCTATTCACCCCCCCATACTAAAGTTAAACATTGTCCTCAATGTTTCGAGTCTAGGGGTGCAAACACCCCCATACTAGAGACGTAGTCGAATGCCTAATCTAGCATGGAAAGGGTGTAACCATTAAATTAATAGCCGTTTATGAAGTGTGCTATAAACCTAAGGTTAGAACATCAAAGGATATATCATATGGATATTGGGAAAGGCCTCCAAAACAAACGATCGAGTGCTCCCATAAAACGAACACGAGAGGCTCCAATCGTGAAGATCATGATCTAAAAACCACAATGCACAAACAACCACGGAACAAAGGTTGGAAGGGCACAAATCCCCTCACATTAACTAATTAGAAAGCAATAATATGTACATGGATAGGCATGGGTCTCCCCTACGAGGCACCTTGTTTTTGATAACCGAGTCAAAAGCTCGACTCGAATCCCCATAAATGTGATCATTTAGGGATAATCATGGTGTGGTCAATTTTTGGTGGGGCTTACATGATAAACAAGGCCCAAAAGTACGTGGAGTACTTTAAAAACCCGATAAACGTATACCGGGGTCAAAGATAGCGTCCTCGTTTTCGGATGAAAGACGAAACAACGCTTCTTCAACACAAACCCCAATGGGGTAGAAGAAAATAGGAGAGAAGAAATAGAAGGGTGGGACAATGGGTAAGTCAAAACATTGAGCTACTCGAGGTAGACTCGCACCAATCAAATGAAAAGATTTTCCATTTATTGCATCGGTGGAAGACCGAGATTTCCCTATATAAGCAATTCCAGGATCAAATATCTCGTCCTCGGTGGAGAAAGGGGAGGGAACATAAGGGGCTTCCCCCACACTAAGTCCACACAAAGCATCATCAAAAGGAGAAGACGAGCTTGTAGTACTCAATAAACGCGGTGATGACGGAGTTAGAATTGTAGAAAAATCTTTTAAATTAAATTCAAAATCTTTTCCTTTTTCATCTTTTAAACTCTCCTTGTGAAAACCCGATTTAATTATGTCAAAAATATTTGGTGTATCTAAAACAATGTTAGTCACACTAAAAATTCTCACATTTTGAAATCTTTTTGGTTTAGGTGGTGGCAAGTTTTCAAACCTTTTGTCAACAAAGAAAACCTCCCCATCGGGATCAACGTATTCATCATCCGAAGAATCACTCGAGATTGGATTCATAGGCTTAACACTCTTAACCTCCACCGGCGGAGGGGACGGAACTTCATTTTTCTCAACAACTCTTAAAACTCTATTGGAAATCTTTTTGCAAATGCTTTTGATGGGATTGACATTGTACAAAGATGTGATGGAATACACATGAGAAAGAGTGGAGTTTTGGGTTGCATTAATGACGAGTTCTTCCTCATTGAAACGAAGAGTGATTTTTCTTGCATGCACATCGATAAGTGCTCTCGAGGTATCCAAAAAATATCGACCTAAAATTAACGGAACTTTAGGATCGATGGGAATATCAACAAAAATGAAGTCTACAGGATAGTAGAACTTCCCAACTTTCACAAAGACGTCCTCGGCAACTCCACAAGCTAGAATCGTAGAATGATCGGCCATTTCGATTGACATTCTTGAAGGAGTGAGATTTGGAAGATTGAGCGATTTAAAAATCTCAAGAGGCATCAAATTAATACTAGCACCAAGATCGGCGAAGGCTTAGCATTCTTCCATGTCTTGGATAGCACATGGGATTAAAAACTTTCCAGGATCACCGACTTTTTGAGGTATGCGGCTTAGAAAAACCGAAGAACAACTAGACGATTTTTGCAATTTCTCTTTGTTATTCAACATACTTTTGAAGTTCGCGGCAAATCGAGGCATCATGACTAAGGCGTCGGCAAAACTTATATTAAAATGCAAATCACGAAACATTTTCATAAAGAGTTCAAATTGATAATTATTTCGTTCTTGTGCCTTTTCCTTGTTTCGTCTTGATGGGTAGGGTAAAGGTGGTGTGGGTTGGGGCAAATTAGGCATAGGCATCGGCCTTGGAATCTCGGGTTCCATGATTGGTGAAGGTTCAACCGTAGGTGTGGTTTGAGCGGTACTTCGTGGGATTGTAATGTGCTCCTTTCAACCACAACCTCGGGTTCTTTCTCTTTTTCCTTCTCCATAGAAGTACTTGGACGAGAAATGGGTTCTTTGAAAGTTTTACCACTACGAGTGGTAATAACCTTCAATTCTCCTTTCGGGTTCACGATGGTATCACTAGGAAGACCACCCGAAGAAGAGGGCTTACACATGATAGCTTCAAACATTTTAGCCATACGGTCTTCAAACTTAGATTGCCTAGCATCCGCTTTTAACAACTCTTGCTTAATCTCATGTTGTCCTAATTCCATCTTTTGTTGATTTTGTTGAAGACGTTGGACATTTCCTTCCATTTTGTTTGCATGAGTTTTAAGTTCATTAGCAAGTTCATTTTTAAGCTCGGTTTTCAATTCGGACCTTAAGCTAATCATCTCACGTTGCATGTTATCAAACTTAGCATCATTAGCCTTTGCATAATCTAAAAATTCTCCTTGCAAATTTTTAGTGTGAGCATTTTGAAAACCTTGAGTAGGAGTTTGAAAATCACGGTTTTGGTTTTGGTTTGAAATTTGCCCATTACCACTTTGATAATTACCCTTGTTATAATTTCTTTGATTTCCTTGGTAATTTCCACCTTGGTTGTTGTTTCGATAGTTATTAGCATTTTGATTTTGTGGAGCTTGATTTTGGCGAGAACCTTGACCGATTTGGTTATAAGTTCCCGTGGCTACAAAAGCATTCGAAGTGTTACCATCCGCGGTAATGCACTCGGAAAAATCATGAGCTCCACCACACGAAATACAACTCTTAGCAATCGCTTTAACCGAAGCAGAATTTGAAGCTTCTTGAGCTTTCCAATGAGACATAAGAGTCGAAAACCTATCGAAAAACCGATTCTCCTCATTTGCTTCATCTTGCAAGGCATTAATAGAACGAGATGATGACGAGCCCAAATTGGCAACACTCGGTGTGTTACGAGGGCTATAGACCTTAGACCTATTTTCTATGATTTTCAAAGCCTCATTGGTCGTTTTGCACAAAAAATTACCACCCGCGGCGGCATTTAAATAATCTCGTTCATGATCATTAAGCCCATTATAAAAAGTGTCAATTTGATGCAATTCGGAAAAATCATGGTGTGGGCATTCATGTAACATTTCTTTTAACCTTTCCCAAGCCATTGAAAAACTTTCATTAGGTCTTTGTGTAAAACGTGAAATCTCGTTTTTCAAATGTGTTGTCTTAGATGGTGGAAAAAATTGATTCACAAATTTAGACACGAGATCGGCCCATGTCAAAATCGAATTCGGCGGTTCTTTCTCAAGCCATATCTTGGCGGGTCCATCTAACGAGTAAGGAAACAACATCATCTTAATGGCATCGTGTGGTACATCCTTAAACTTGCTTGTCGCGGTGAGACGATTAAATTGCCTAATGTGATAATGTGGGTTGTCATTTTCGTGACCGCGAAACTTGTTTGCTTGAAGCATAGACATTAAACCCGTCTTGATCTCAAAGTTCTCCGCAAGGATGGCGGGAATTACAATGGCCTCTCCAAAACCCTCGGTGGGTGCTTGAAGCAACTCCATCATAGTACGATTAGCCATGATAGCTTCTTGTTCTACGATAGGTTCCTCACTTGGAGACTCCTCACTAGAATGAGTTTTAGTAGGAGTTTTGTTCTTTCGTCTACGTGCACGTTTTGTTTGATTACGAGTGAGCATAAACGTCACGTACAACGTGGAGACGAGCAAAGAAGATTCTTTTTGGTATTTTGTGTTTTTTCAATTTTTTTTGTGGTTTTTGATTGTATTAACCTTTTTGGAAATTGGTGAATATATTAAGTAGACAATGAGTCCACAAATCTCCTCCTTAATCAAATCTCTTGATTAAAAAGGCCTCAAGGAATGAAAACGATCACGTGGAGTGAACGCCTTCGATGACTTTAGAACGATGGTGGAACACCGAATCGTTCAAGAGGGTTTAATCAAATGAAACCAAGAAAATATATATGATATGTAGTAATACTTTGGGCGGCAAAACCCTCGATTCACTCTCAAAATCAAATACGCACAAGCAAGCGGAGGAAACGAGGCGGCGCGAAGCACTTAAGAGCCTTTTTCCTTTAGGTCGTGAAATACAACCGCCTTATACCCACCTTATAGTTTGTATTATCAAGATTAAGCTTCACGAAAGTATTTATCTATTTTTGCCTTTTTTCTTTGGTTTGAGATTCGAATACAATGATCGAGTGATGAAATCCCGAATCAAGGTTGTGATTGCTCACGTATTTGGAGTACTTGTGATTTTATTGTTCTACGTATACAATATAGTAATAATATTCACACAAAAACCGAAAAACGATAATACGTATTAATAGAGTGCTATTAATACAAATACTATTATGGCTAATATAGAAAACAACAATTGTTCAATCAAAACACAACACGCCTCCCCGGCAGCGGCGCCAAAAATGATGGTTGTAAAATTACACTTGTTTAGGAAAACAAGGTAAAAGCGGTACGTATTAAGTGTACGTTTAGGAAAACGTAAACACTTATGACCCTTAATGGGGATCGTTCTCTCGAGGAGGCTAGTGCGTTGTGTAATGAATTGATTGATTAATGTTTTTGATTATTAACAAGAAAAGAGAAGAGAAAATGACGAAGACGAAAAAATAGAAAAATAGGCAAAAACACTACTAGAAAGTTAAGACGTAGAAACGTAAAAACGACAAAATTTAAAATTTTAACCTAAAAATTCCTAAAAATTACTAAAAATCCACAATAAAATTCTAAGAGTTTACAAAAAATCCAAACTTGCTAAAACCTTTTAATTAATTTAATAATGACTTTTTAATGCTAATTAAAGCCCTAAAAATCACTTTTAAATATTAAAAAGCCCTAAACAAGATTTAATAGTTTGTAAACCTCAAAAATGACCTAATTAAGCTAAAAACTATTTTTAAAATTTTAAAACTAAATAAAACTATTTTTAAACTCCTAAAAACTATTAAAATCTATTAAATCTTAAATTAAATCTAGAATATAAATGAAAAGCCTAAAAATTAATTGGAAAGTGAAAAAGTTCCTATTTTAATGTTTACAACCTAGGAAAAATGAAAAAAAGTTAAAAATAAAACTTTGAATTTTTCTTAATAAAATAATATTAAAATAATCAAAAAAATAAAAAGTTCTTAAATAAATTCTAAAAAATTCTCAAAAATCCTAAATATTCTAAGAAGAAAATGCAAATTAAAGCTCCTAAAACCTTTTAATTAATTTTATATTAATTTTTAAAGTTTAATAAAAAAACCTAAAATCAAATAAAATTAAAAACTAAAGTTTTTGAAAACTTTTTTGAATGTAAACCTCAAATAACTTAATTAAAACCTAAAAACTATTTTTTTGGATTTTTTAATTACTGTTTACTATTTTTAATACACTTTCTAAAATTAAATCTAAAAATAGTTCTAAGAATTAATTAAATAAAGGGAAAAATAAGATTTTTAAACAGAAAAATCTAACAACCTAATCTAATCCTAGGAAAAATAAGCTTGGCCTAAAAAGCTCAATAAATAAGCTGAAAAAGACTAAATAAGCTACGGCTTATTTAAATAAGCCAAACTGAAAACCACCTTAAGTAAGATTTGAAATGAAACCTTAACGTAAAAACTCATCTAGATCACTGGTTAACACGTTTACTCCCCCAGCGAGGGGTCGCGTGTTCGAGTCCAGGCAGGGTGTAGTTTTTAACTTTTTTTTTTTCTTTTTTGACAATTGAATCCAGTAACTTTTTAGCTCACAAAAACACAAACACAACCTGATTTAATCAAGATTAGAGCAAATTGTAAGCAAAAACGTGCCCAGTTACTTTGTTCTTTCTGATGAACAAGTGACTTTTTCACTTGAGCAGTTAAACCAAGAGGGCTTGGTTTATGATGATTGGTGGTGTTTTATGGGACAAGCAGGCACCCCTATACTCAGTTGGAGTATAGGGAGTCAAAGATTGCACAAATCAACAAGTACTTAGCCACAAATTCCACACAAACAAGGCACAAGTAGCAAATGAAGGTTGCTGATATGCTATCTAGTGGTCAGTTGGTGTTAGATGCTTTTTACATGCACAATAATGAGTTTCCAAACCACAAATCTTGCACACACTCACATAAACTAGCATACAAACAAATCATAACCCTTAAACTGCATAAGATCTAACTGATTACAAGGTTTGATGCTCAAAATTCACCAAAAATAGTCACTAAAGCAGATTACTGAATATTAAGCTATGTTTTTCCTATTTTTTTACTTGCACTTGCTTCAAATCTTTCCAAAACTGAGATAATACTAGCATACACCCTAAATATTCCTAATGACTACTTATAACAAGTTATTACTCCACAGATTCATCTCAAAATCTTAATAAAACTCAAAACCAAACACTCCTTTAAAAAACTGATTTTGATTTTTACACACCAAATCTATTCTAAACTTGTTCAAACTGATTTAAAAAGCTTATAACATGTCTAATAAACACAAATGAGCCAATCCAAACCAGTTTAACACACAACTTAGCAACTTTCATGCAATTCCAATAAATCACTAAAAAAATGAAAATTGAAAAGGGAAAAAGGATTTTTACCTAAGGGACTCACATCCAAGTCCCTTTGTGACAGCTTTGTCACCTCCCATAGGCCCGGGCCTATGCTGAACTTAATCTACAACAATCTTCCAATCTTGTTTAAGAAAAATCAAAAGAAAAGCACAAGCACAAGTACAATCTGTTTTCTTCTCTTTTTTTTTCTTAAAAACTTTTCCACAACCTTGTAAAACTTTAAAAACTCATTTTAAAAACTCTTACAAGTCATAAACCAAAGTGTGCTATTCCACTTTCACTTCACAACACCTTTTGATTTCTGAAACTTATAAAAATATGTCCAAACCTATTTATGAAACTTTTTGAAAATCAAACACTCAAAGTGTTTCTTAATTTTTAAATGGAACTCAGAATTAGCAATCAATCACAACACACAACTTTTTAATAAATTAAAAGGAATCACTTTTGCTCTTCAAAATGCCAACTTTAATTTAAATAAAAAAGGAATTACAAGTGAAAAATGCTAAAACAGGAACAAAAGCTTGTCACAAGTCGACAAAGATTTATATAGGGAATGAAAGAACTATCTAGAATGCTGATTAAAAAATTACTAAACAAAAACCCTAATGAACTGGAAATCCAAAAATGCCCCTGGTCTTTGATTCTTCAAAATGGGTCAAAATGGCTCCATGTGATGCCAGCTGTTAGAAGACCAATCTGAGTCGTTGGTTGACTGCTTTGGGTCCAAGGACTTCATCCATCCACTGGTTTGGTCGGGTTTTGGGTTTATGGGACGAAAGTGATGGGCAGGGGAGGTCCCACTGCCCATGTGGTGATGTTGGGAAATGATTTGAGGGTGGGTTTAGGTTAGTTTCGGGTTTAATGTGGGTTCTGGATAGTTTGGGTTAAAAACCCTTTGGTTTGAGTGGTAGAGAAGATTAGGGTTTATGGAGTATGAACTGGTGATTAGATCCAAATTAGGGGAATAGTAACTGTTTTAGAGGGAATTTTAGGTTTATTAATATTATTTCAAAAAATAAGTATTAATGAAACCGGGTATAAGGGTGTGGGTTGGTTGGGTCGGGCAAAAGGGTTTGGTTGGGTGGGTTTGATGAGGTGTCAACATAGGAGTGGTGGATAGCTGGATATGGGTTTAGTAGTTAGGCAAAAACAGTCCTTGTACTCTCAACTTGTTTCCATTTCTTTTCCAACAGCTTTTACTCCCTTTTTTCCTTTGTTATATCTTTCAAGCACTTGTCACTTTTGGCACATTGTTTTTCAAAGCTTGTTTAAAGGGCTTTTTATGCAAAAATTGCATTCTTCAAGGACCAAATGTGTATATACTTGAAATATTAGGGACCCAGTGTGTAATTTGAGTGTTCACAAGGGTATAATATGACAAGCCTTCCAAAGTAGAGGGACCAAACTTTCCAATCTTCAATTCTTCAAGGGTCTTTTTGGAAATTCATGATTCGGGTCCGGTTCTTCGTGCGACTTCGTTTCCCGTGTTCGTTTTTGATTGATTCTTGTGATCTTTTGCCATTTCCTCAATATCCGTACCTAAAATACACAAGTAACAAACACGAGCATATATTTGGCACATTTGATGATATTTTATGCATTTTAAGGCCGTTTTGGACGATGAGACCATGTATAAAAGCAGTCTCATCACAATCCCAAGGCCCCGCCTTGTCATTATCCTTTGGTACCCTAGATGCCCATACATCTATGTACCTCCCCAAGGCCTCGCCTTGTCAACATCCCTTGGTACCAAGCTAAAACCACAAGACAAATCAAGAATCACATATCAGTTAATCACATATGTACACACACAAGTCCATCACAAATCATAAAAACCTTCACAACATTAGTTAAAAACTGCACCAGTGTCTCTTCCATCCCATCTAGAAATCAAAAACATTTATAACTCAAGAACATGGGACTATGAAACCTACCTGATTGAGCTTCTCTAAAAATCCGCGTACTAGCAAAATGCTAAACACACAAAGGTACACAATCAAGACATGAACCAAATACTAAAATGGCTCATCAATATATGATGGATGTCTAATCCCTATTCCTCATTTAAATCTCATTATTATGTTCTAAGAATCCCATTACACCTCTCTAATAAGCCCTTAACTTGGTTACTGTAACACCCCCAAATTTATACAACTCAATACAGCGGAAGACTAGTTGGTGTTACGGGATAGCACATTACTCACATCATAGACAACGCATGAAAATCGCGTCGTTTATTAATAAAGCATTTCCATTCATAAATATCAAAGTTACATCGGTCCCAAGTCATTACATTTCTTACAAAGTTTTACAAAGTATTTGAATGGAAAATATTGTTTAGGTGCGGGCCATGAATTCCTGTTGTCTTCCCGAGAATTACCTTCAAGTACCTGAGATAAAACATGTTAAAAGAAAAGGTCAGCGATAACGCCGAGTGAATTCATAGAGTTTAATAAATTCCATCAATATAATATCAGTATAAAAGTATTACTGAAAATCATTTTGTACAAATCGTTTTGATAGGCCATGAAATAGCCAAAATCATTTTATACAAATCCTTATCGAAAATCATAATATAGGCATTTGCCTTAAAATCATTATACGAGCCAATGTCGTAAAAACATCATACAATACGTTTTACAACGTTGTATAGATTAAATAAAAACCGTTATATGAATATGGTTATGAAAACCAAAACACGAACATAATATCAATAGTATGACCCTGTATTGCTAGTCAGGCAATACATCGTAGTTCGGAGCGTCTATTAGTATTTTGTTAATTTGGATTATTATAAGCCGCATGACATTGTTACCTTACTAAACCAAAACGGGTAGCTAACCCGATACCAATTTTGCCCATCTAAAGTAGCGTGTCGTCACAAAGGTCACGCTATGGAAATCTTCTCATACATAAATTCGCTTACCAATCAATGTGGCACGACGGGGATCAACCGTCAAGGCGCGAACTGGGGTGATCGTCCCCAAATAGTACTATTAAATGCATAAGCGTCTACCAAATCCCGGTAGTTCACAATTCATGCTAATGGGACTTTTAGTGACATAACCTAACTTTAATAATCCATTTAATTTCATCTATCGGGTCCTTTAATCATTTATCGGGTCATACAATCGGGTCATTCAATCATTCGGGTCCAAAATCAGTAAACAAACAATCGGGACAAATGGTGTCCTATTTTATAAAACTAACATGTTATCTCCCTCGCGGGTTTATATAACATTTATAAAAACATTTAAAAGAGTGCGAGGCTATGAACTCACGTTGATATGGGAAGGCGGTTATCGGCGATTCGGACGTACGGTACGTGCTTCAATCACGGAAACCTAGACAAATAATACTCGTCTTAGACTTTTGTCCAATGACTTTATAAAAATAACAATTATGTATACATATGATGATTATATATATATGATGATCAAGTGGGTTTACATATTCTCGTTTACTCATTTTAGAGTTATGTGTTGATAACTTTTATACTAGTTTTCTCGTTGTACCTATTTACGTGTTTTAGGTCCAATAAGCCTATTATAAGTTCTTAACTTGTATTAATCCTTTTTGTACTTATATTATCAGTACATACACTTTCAAGTTGGGCCCAAATGGGTTAAGCCCAATAAGTTCTTTTTATGGGTGTTTATCTTATGTAGTCCAATTATTAACCCAAGTATTAGTCCAATATGTTTACTTAGCTCGTTAATGTCCGTATGCCCTAAAGTTCGGGTTTTATCGGTTTTTACTTGTTATACATGTCTATATATCAGTATATAAGTTTTATAAAGTTTTCATTAGACGGGTCCAACCATCTAAGTTTTATTTAACAAAAACGTTAATTTTACGGCGATAGCCGAAAAAGTCGGAAAAATCATGTTTATAGTTTTTATAACTTATAAAACATAACAAGTTACCATTTTTATAAAATGTCCACTTATTTATCATTGTACATATTTATATAAATAAAATCCAAGAGTTAGTGGGTTTTAACTTTACATTTTATACAATATAATTTTGAGTGCTTATATAATAGTATTATACTTTATTTTCCAAAAATCTGATTTTTATCTTTACTTTCACCAAAACTGCCATATCTTGAGTTCTATATGGAGATAGAAGCTCAAATGTTTATCACATAAACTACATGATATGTGCTACATTTAACTCTACTATAGCTACTGTTGAATCATCTTCTAAATATTTTCTAAAAATCATCCAAAACAGTAACTTCAGATTTATACCCTAAACTTGTTTTGATCATATCTCACTCATTACAATGATTCCATTGCATGGCCAACTCTCACATGTGTACAAGACTCATAGCTTACTGTAAATGGATTCTACTTCATCATTTTATCAGTTTATAGCATGTTTCTTTACTGTTTTATACAGCCATGCAAATTAATCAAGATTTTAACCTTGTTTCTTATAGTTTTTCACCTTTTTATCCATGATTATCAACAACAAATCCCCACATATCATTTTTATCATCATATAATCATCATATACATATACAATAGGAAATAAAATACATGTTTACATAATCAAAATAACAAGAAGATGAGGAGGACAATCTTTATACCACCATGATGATGTAGGTTGATCAAAACATGGATTTTTGATGGAGGAACTTGTGTTGCACCAAGACCATCTTCAAGACCATCATTCTTCATGAGAACCTTGTGGAAAATCAGCCCTCCTACTCCATGAAAACTCCTCCTTGGATGTTATAAGCACCACCAATCAATAGGGTTTCAAAAGGGCTTCAACATATGCAAGTATAACATAGGATTTCATGGTTGTTTTTTATCAAAATGGTGTTTTTGGAAGAAATGTGGGACGGCACATATGAGAGAATAGAGAGGAAATTGTGAGTTGATTGCATGGTGAAATGGTGGTATGTGTTTAGCTAATGGTTTTGATGGAAGGTAGTGGTAAGTTAGCTTACATTGTAAGCTTACAAGTTACATGTGTTGTAACTAGTTAAGCACAAGATGACACCTCATGGTGTTACTAGTTAACTTAGGCCGGTTTTGGGAGTCGGGTGGGACAAGTGTCCCACTTGTCTCATCCCATTTATTTACGGGTACTCCTCGATTCTAGTTTCCTCGATTTGCGTGCCCTCGGGTCGTTTTACGAAAAACGTTTTTATAAATTATGAATCGACGTCACAAAACGAATCCAATAAAAATTGTCTCATCAAAAACGGAGTTCGAAAACATAAATACGTAATCCTAAGGTTTCCGGTTTAGTCGTAAAGGACGTTAAAAAAATCGTAAGTCCTAATCTCTTCTCGTAAATTTGTGAGTTTATGAACCAACACAAATTTAAAACTCCAAAATAATATTTACGGATAAATTTATTTTCTGAAATGTCGGACTGCCACCAAAACGGTGTATGTAAACGTAAGCACGTAACGTTGAATCCTCCGGTTTAAACGTAGTCGATGCTACTTCAAGACGTAAATCCAAATTTCTTCCCAAAAATAAGTGAGTTCATATTGTAACATTAAAATAATATTTTCAAGTAATATTTGAGAATAAAATATCAATCGTAAGTTGACGGATTGTCACAGCATTTACCCCTAAACAGGATCTTTGTCCTCAAAGATCATCTTACCTTACTACTCGCTTCTTATAGAGTTAAAGCCATGTGGGTATTTCCTCCACATTCGGTCTTTTCTCACAAGTGCAATTCGTTACAATACGCGAGTTTCATCAAACATAACTACGGGAATAAGATCAGGCTTAATGTTGACTTACTTTCTCTATCCATGATGTTCACGGGTTTCTGATGAATGCAACTTTTCGCCGATCTAAACTCTACTAAGAATAATCAGATTCTCACTTGATAGATATTCCATCAAGTTCGATATACGAAACATAATTCACGCAGTCTTTGAAGTCCTAGGGTAGATCCAGCTTATATGCCTTTCAAACCAATCTTTTATACCATCTTAATGGTCCCATACAACGGGGACTTATATCCCATGATTTGTCAGATCATGAATTCATTTTTCCAAGGTTAAAAATTGTGGCATAACTTTGCTACCCATTTGGCACTTCAAGATATACATTTCACATTCACATAACCTCTTGCCCACTACCGGCTGTCAATAATCAAATCCTAATTTCGATATTCATTTCAGATTTCACGGGTCGGGTATTTTGTAAGGATAGGTTCGCCATCATAGGAACCTTAAACCTAAAAGACATGTCCAACTCACAATGGATGTATGTCGGATGTCTTCATCTCAACTCTTGCTTACAGATGCTCTAATATTTAGATTCTAACAAGATTCGATCTCAATCCTAATACGATGATTATCAATGATAATCTCTCCAAAGGAAAACGATTATACGGTCTATTACCAAAGGTCATTCATTCATACATAAAACAACACTTATATTACTCTGTATCGTTACTTTACCTCGTCCCTTCGATTTGGGGGTGGTACATAGTACTCTCATCAAGGTTCGTTCTCAATGATTTCTGATCAAATCTCTAGAAATTCGATGCGAAGCGGGGATCTTGATATAGATGATCGATACAGGCATGCTATGTTTACATAACTCTTTTGCATTTATCATTAACGAGAATGATATTAGCAGATTTGGTCAGTCTGTCGACGATGACCCAAATCGAATTAAATTCAGATGATGACCTTTGCAATAGCTAAACGTTTACTAATGTATGAGGCGATCTCTGCCTTCATAATCGCCATTAGTACAACTTCTTCAAACAAAGATACTCTTAGTCATAAAATGACATAAATAGAATACTTATACTTACAAATTCCATCATACTATATCTCACAATCTCCATATTTAAACAATCACAAGCGGTCTTTAAAACATTTAACGTTATTGGCTTCTCAATCTAATGGTTCACATTAGCCGCGAACCCCTTTTTATTATCTATATTATCCTTTTTACAAGTATTGTTTATTTTATTTTATTTTTTTTTTTTTCGTTCGGCAATTTATTTTGCACGTTCATTATTAAGGAACATGTCCTAACTGGTTCTTTATCTTTTCTACATAATGCGTTGGTATCTATATTCACCTCTCATGATGTTATAATTATCATGTTCATAATTTACTCAGATATTCTTTCTATATTATGCGTAAGAAAATACGTTCACTTTCCTCATGAAATAAATATCATAACCGTATTTATTCAAAATTCTTTCTTCATATCTTCTATGTTTTAGTTTCGTCTTTACTATCATTTTTATCCGTTTTACTCAATCCGTCGTCTAAAGCGTCGATAATTATTATAATTAATTAAATAATTATTAGTTAATTTTTATGAAGCGTAAACGTAAAAGTTTTTAATTTCTTAGTTCGACCAATTATATAAAATGTTCAAAAATAAATTTGAGTTTAATTAACAAGATTTTTGTTGATTTATCGAAAATAAATAATAAGATTCGTATATGTTTGAAAACTTTTTGGTTATACTGTGGTCAAAATTTTCTTAGTTTGAAAAGCGTAAATTATCGTTTCAAATTTCAAGTCGTGTTTTAAATGGCTTTACTCAATCCTTCTTAAGTTGTCTTAAGGTATACATAAACATTTACCCCTAAACAGAAGTTTAGTTAAATGGTTTGTGTATAAGGGAATAATCCCTTAAAAATCCTTTGTTAAAACATTTGTCAAAATATATTTCCATTTCTTTTTGGTAAAATCTAAAGTCTTAAAGGGCTCTTAATTTGAAGAGTCAATTTATATTCCATTATCTATTAATCACATGGTAAAATAATGTTAAAGTTAAGTCTTTAATCTCATGTTAATTATTTAAGGTACATGTTTTCGTTGTTCGGCCAATTCAGGGCAACCTATAAATAATTATTAACTCCTTCTTATTCTGATAAACAAACATATAGTCCTTAATGATCACGAGCATGAATTTATCAAATTACAGCCTACACACGTGATTCATCATAATTATGAATACTACATGTGCATTGTCAATCCAAACGACATCACGTGAAACTCATAACGTTCATTACAAGTACCGGATGTAGTGATTGGAATAGATAATCTTTTTTTTTTCGCGGACGCGAAGTTGATGATAACCATGCCATGGATCAAATCTTTAAAACATACGCTAGAACCTTGTAAATGATCGAACAATTCTTCCATTTCGAGTTATGGATATCGTTTTCGATTGTCAATTTACTCAGTCACAGTAATCTATAAATATAAGGAAAGATAACACCATAGCTCTTCAGGATGACAGGCTTGGTATAATAAAATCTTTCTCCGACAACTTTCTCAGTTGTACGGTAATTCCTTTAATTTAGATGGTGCTGACGTACAGTGCTCAAGCCACAAGTGCAGCACCGGAAATATAATCAATACTAATTTCAACTTGCCTTAATGGCGAAAGTCTAGGTAATTCATCAACAAATACTTCCTAAAGTTTCAGATAACGAAAACATCTTTTAATACATTCATATTAGGTTCTTTCTAGATTATAATATCTATGACTAATTCACAACTATTTACGGTATAATCCCAAGTCTAAATACAGGATATAGTCATCCATCAAGAATTATTTAGTTCACTTTTGATAATCAACATCTTATCATTTAGGGGAATTCTATTCGAGTTCCCATCAATTAAGACAATTTCGTCATGTCATAATCAATCAATCCATTCTACTGGCATTACTAACTTTCCAGTTTCGTTGCCGTCGATAAGATGTGAACTTCTCAAAAGAC
Source organism: Glebionis coronaria (assembly GCA_025667525.1). NCBI lineage: Eukaryota > Viridiplantae > Streptophyta > Magnoliopsida > Asterales > Asteraceae > Glebionis > Glebionis coronaria. Next base: position 146,050 of record JANFOE010000031.1, read on the forward strand.
TAATGATAACTCATAATCCTTCACAAAGTCAAGGATATCTGGAGACACAACTACTATTAAAAGAGCAAGGTCAACGTATAATCTACGCGATAGAATTTCAAATCAGATACAGACGAAAACATTTAACGAATAGGAATATATCCCATGTTTTCATAATTTGAGTATGCATTCGAAAGCTCCTCGGATCGTTACCCAGGTCATTCAAATGAAATCAAATCAAAAGAAATGATAAGATCGTCGATACATCCAGTCGGGTATCAACACTCGGTAATCAAATACTTTTCCTAAAAATCTCACTACGGGAGAATTGGACAAGAAAGAATTGTCAATTGTCAAATAAGACAATTTCCACAGATGAGTAAATTCAACTCAGAAGAATAGGTGCTACAGACACATGTGTAGGTGTCCCTAACACTATGTCCTTATTTTTCACTTCTTGCAGATCTCATTAAAATTTAATCTTTCACAATCTTCAAAGATAATGTAGTGTTTATTATTCAGTTTTATGGTGACTACTAATCAGCCTTGCATAGTCCATTCCAAATTGTATGTAGGCGCGCAACTATATACAATTTCAAGATTAACGATGCAATACTCAGTTCGTCAAAATTTTATCATCATGTTTATAATAAAAACATTTTCATGCTTAATAAGAATCAAGAATAAATTTACAAAGATTTTCTTTATCATGAAAACAATTAAGTTTTTCCAAAGTGTTTTATAAACAACTTCATTTCGATAACAATCACTTACAAATCTTACTTTGAGTAATCCTTTTAGTGATGAAAAATCAATTTTTCTCAAGGAATACTGTTTTATCTTTATAAAAACAATGAGCGATCTGCAAAGGAGTGATGAAAGCTTGTTCACCAAGAATTAACTACGATATAATAGGAAATGAGCTTAGCCAAGAAATCATGAGGTTCATGACCTTGATGGCATTCACGAAGAATAATTCACAATGTAACTCAAATCAAGATGAGTACTTGTTCAATGGTTGCATCACTAATGCGTACATTAAGATGAAGCAAGAAAAGATAGATAACATCAATACATGTAGAATTTAGCGATCAAGGGTAGTCTTTTTATTAATCACAAACAAGTCAAAATTGTACCGTAACACATTACGTGTCACTATGTCATACAATTCTCAGAACTCATCCTACCAACTGATGTCTCAGTTAAGTTAGGGATTTTTAAAAGATACCACAATGAATACTAATCTACAAGAGTCATTAGGTGTTCCACATGTCCCAGAAGATCCATCGGTCTTAATTCAGAAGAAGATTTCTTCAATTTATTTCTTGGACACTGGGCATCCTCGTTAGTGGACAATGGCCTAGGAACAACACTTAACCCAAACTAACAATCAATTAAAACCTTATAATTCAATCACAGAACTTAACGATTTCTATTTATAATCTCATATTCCATACAGGTTAAATTTTACTTTATTCAAGTTTCAACCAATTTTATAATCAAGTCGATATCCTACTTTATTTTCCAATACTTTCAATCTTATTTATAAACCTTAAAAGGGCAATAAAAGCTCGATATGATCAACACTTAATTTACAATCCTATTAGCTCTTACAACAACAATTATCAAATGAGTCATTAATATGAAATGACTTGATCATTCAACTTAGACTTCTCGGAAAGGTATTAGTGGCATGAGGCTTTTGAGTAATGGTTCCAATAACAGCCTCAAGTGCAACATTCACCCTTTCGATTTCAAATTTAAGAATTGGATGACAACGAATCAGATGACATCTTTCTAGGTGGTAACGTTTTGTCAAACTCCACTCTATAAGAAAAGATCGTCATGGCATCGATATCAGGTTTAATCTCGCCAATTCTTTTTCAATATCACAATCAACTAATATCTACATTTCTACGAATATCAACCATTTGTCGGGATCATAAATATCCGCAACTTGGTTTAGATCTAGGATAGCTAGAATTCCTACGAGAATAGCTTCGATTAATTTACTAGGGGATTTAGGGTTACTTGTGACAATCTACGTCGTATAAATACCTCGTATAAAAATCGAAATAATCATCAAACAATCATGTAATAAAATTACATCATATATATATAATCCAAGTTATATATATATTAAAATAACACTTCTCAGTCTTGGCCTTGTCGGTAACTCGGGAATTCTTCGGCACCGTTATAGTCAAAAGATTTTTAGACATTTTGTGAAAAATGTTTATAGTTAAAAGATTTTGAAATGTTTTATTCCAAACCTTAGTTTTAAAAATCTTTCGTTCTCTATAACGAGAGCTCTGGTACCAAACTGTAACACCCCCAAATTTATACAACTCAATACAGCGGAAGACTAGTTGGTGTTACGGGATAGCACATTACTCACATCATAAACAACGCATGAAAATCGCGTCGTTTATTAATAAAGCATTTCCATTCATAAATATCAAAGTTACATCGGTCCCAAGTCATTACATTTCTTAAAAAGTTTTACAAAGTATTTGAATGGAAAATATTGTTTAGGTGCGGGCCATGAATTCTTGATGTCTTCCCGAGAATTACCTTCAAGTACCTGAGATAAAACATGTTAAAAGAAAAGGTCAGCGATAACGCCGAGTGAATTCATAGAGTTTAATAAATTCCATCAATATAATATCAGTATAAAAGTATTACTGAAAATCATTTTGTACAAATCGTTTTGATAGGCCATGAAATAGCCAAAATCATTTTATACAAATCCTTATCGAAAATCATAATATAGGCATTTGCCTTAAAATCATTATACGAGCCAATGTCGTAAAAACATCATACAATACGTTTTACAACGTTGTATAGATTAAATAAAAACCGTTATATGAATATGGTTATGAAAACCAAAACACGAACATAATATCAATAGTATGACCCTGTATTGCTAGTCAGGCAATACATCGTAGTTCAGAGCGTCTATTAGTATTTTGTTAATTTGGATTATTATAAGCCGCATGACATTGTTACCTTACTAAACCAAAACGGGTAGCTAACCCGATACCAATTTTGCCCATCTAAAGTAGCGTGTCGTCACAAAGGTCAGGCTATGGAAATCTTCTCATACATAAATTCGCTTACCAATCAATGTGGCACGACGGGGATCAACCGTCAAGGCGCGAACTGGGGTGATCGTCCCCAAATAGTACTATTAAATGCATAAGCGTCTACCAAATCCCGGTAGTTCACAATTCATGCTAATGGGACTTTTAGTGACATAACCTAACTTTATTAATCCATTTAATTTCATCTATCGGGTCCTTTAATCATTTATCGGGTCATACAATCGGGTCATTCAATCATTCGGGTCCAAAATCAGTAAACAAACAATCGGGACAAATGGTGTCCTATTTTATAAAACTAACATGTTATCTCCCTCGCGGGTTTATATAACATTTATAAAAACATTTAAAAGAGTGCGAGGCTATGAACTCACGTTGATATGGGAAGGCGGTTATCGGCGATTCGGACGTACGGTACGTGCTTCAATCACGGAAACCTAGACAAATAATACTCGTCTTACACTTTTGTCCAATGACTTTATAAAAATAACAATTATTTATACATATGATGATTATATATATATGATGATCAAGTGGGTTTAGATATTCTCGTTTACTCATTTTAGAGTTATGTGTTGATAACTTTTATACTAGTTTTCTCGTTGTACCTATTTACGTGTTTTAGGTCCAATAAGCCTATTATAAGTTCTTAACTTGTATTAATCCTTTTTGTACTTATATTATCAGTACATACACTTTCAAGTTGGGCCCAAATGGGTTAAGCCCAATAAGTTCTTTTTATGGGTGTTTATCTTATGTAGTCCAATTATTAACCCAAGTATTAGTCCAATATGTTTACTTAGCTCGTTAATGTCCGTATGCCCTAAAGTTCGGGTTTTATCGGTTTTTACTTGTTATACATGTCTATATATCAGTATATAAGTTTTATAAAGTTTTCATTAGACGGGTCCAACCATCTAAGTTTTATTTAACAAAAACGTTAATTTTACCGCGATAGCCGAAAAAGTCAGAAAAATCATGTTTATAGTTTTTATAACTTATAAAACATAACAAGTTACCATTTTTATAAAATGTCCACTTATTTATCATTGTACATATTTATATAAATAAAATCCAAGAGTTAGTGGGTTTTAACTTTACATTTTATACAATATAATTTTGAGTGCTTATATAATAGTATTATACTTTATTTTCCAAAAATCTGATTTTTATCTTTACTTTCACCAAAACTGCCATATCTTGAGTTCTATATGGAGATAGAAGCTCAAATTTTTATCACATAAACTAAATGATATGTGCTACATTTAACTCTACTATAGCTACTGTTGAATCATCTTCTAAATATTTTCTAAAAATCGTCCAAAACAGTAACTTCAGATTTATACCCTAAACTTGTTTTGATCATATCTCACTCATTACAATGATTCCATTGCATGGCCAACTCTCACATGTGTACAAGACTCATAGCTTACTGTAAATGGATTCTACTTCATCATTTTATCAGTTTATAGCATGTTTCTTTACTGTTTTATACAGCCATGCAAATTAATCAAGATTTTAACCTTGTTTCTTATAGTTTTTCACCTTTTTATCCATGATTATCAACAACAAATCCCCACATAACATTTTTATCATCATATAATCATCATATACATATACAATAGGAAATAAAATACATGTTTACATAATCAAAATAACAAGAAGATGAGGAGGACAATCTTTATACCACCATGATGATGTAGGTTGATCAAAACATGGATTTTTGATGGAGGAACTTGTGTTGCACCAAGACCATCTTCAAGACCATCATTCTTCATGAGAACCTTGTGGAAAATCAGCCCTCCTACTCCATGAAAACTCCTCCTTGGATGTTATAAGCACCACCAATCAATAGGGTTTCAAAAGGGCTTCAACATATGCAAGTATAACATAGGATTTCATGGTTGTTTTTGATCAAAATGGTGTTTTTGGAAGAAATATGGGACGGCACATATGAGAGAGTAGAGAGGAAATTGTGAGTTGATTGCATGGTGAAATGGTGGTATGTGTTTAGCTAATGGTTTTGATGGAAGGTAGTGGTAAGTTAGCTTACATTGTAAGCTTACAAGTTACATGTGTTGTAACTAGTTAAGCATAAGATGACACCTCATGGTGTTACTAGTTAACTTAGGCCGGTTTTGGGAGTGGGGTGGGACAAGTGTCCCACTTGTCTCATCCCATTTATTTACGGGTACTCCTCGATTCTAGTTTCCTCGATTTGCGTGCCCTCGGGTCGTTTTACGAAAAACGTTTTTATAAATTATGAATCGACGTCACAAAACGAATCCAATAAAAATTGTCTCATCAAAAACGGAGTTCGAAAACGTAAATACGTAATCCTAAGGTTTCCGGTTTAGTCGTAAAGGACGTTAAAAAAAATCGTAAGTCCTAATCTCTTCTCGTAAATTTGTGAGTTTATGAACCAACACAAATTTAAAACTCCAAAATAATATTTACGGATAAATTTATTTTCTGAAATGTCGGACTGCCACCAAAACGGTGTATGTAAACGTAAGCACGTAACGTTGAATCCTCCGGTTTAAACGTCGTCGATGCTACTTCAAGACGTAAATCCAAATTTCTTCCCAAAAATAAGTGAGTTCATATTGTAACATTAAAATAATATTTTCCAGTAATATTTGAGAATAAAATATCAATCGTAAGTTGACGGATTGTCACAGTTAAGTCCATAACCTATCCCATTCACATTTTATCCCAAATAGTCCTGATTTTTATACCCCAAACTATGAAACAAAAGACCACCTAACCAAACTCAGAATTTCTGTAAAGGAAACACTGTGCCCTTACATGTGTTAGCTAACTCTCACTTTTCGCCTCAACCTTAAAGCTACTGTTAAGGCCTCGATATATATATATATATATATATATATATATATATATATATATATATATATATATATATATATATATATATATATATATATATATATATATATATATTTATATATATATATATATATATATATATATATATATATATATATATATATATATATATACTTCTGTCTATCCAGATTTTACTGATTTTGAACATATAAAAAGTTTGTTATGATCAGGGGGTCTTAACCTAACCCATTTGCTTTGCCCTCCTCCAATATATAACATATAAACTAACTCTCATGTTCGTTTTAAAGTCCAATACTCCTAAGTACCCTAGCCATCTTAAACCATTAATTGAAAACTCGCTGATTTCAAAACTGTTTTGACCTCCGACTGTTGTAACCTATTCTTGACCCACTTCCCGACCTTCAATTTAGTTCTCGTTTCTTGCATTTGAAAGCCAACTCAATTACCTTTCTAGGGATACTTGGATCTCAAAATAAGAGTTTGTAGAACTCTGGTATGATCAAAACAATTGACCTAAAATTCTGCCCACTTTTTAAAAAACGAATTTAACATAATTAGTCTAATTACCCATAAATTGTTTAATTATAAACCATAAATAATATAATCATTATTATATCATTAAAACTCATATTTTTATTTAGACATAATCATAGATCCATCATGTATTGATTTATAAATGCATAAAAACAATTTAATTAAAAAGGGATTGAAGATTTTACCTTAAAAATAATGGAAGATCATTATCTTTGAAACCCTACTTGGCCACCATTGTTAAAATTAGACTATGAGATATTATGGGGGTGAAAAATCTGGTTATTTTGGTTATGGGGTGGGTTTGGTTAAGTCCTAAAGGCCCCTTAATCCCATTACAAGTCCATTGGGCCTGTTTTTGGGCTTTTTGGTTATTTTCTTCCTTCCTTTTCTTTTGGCTGCCCAAACCAAGCCCAAAGCACCTAAGAATCTTGGTTTTAACCTTATTTTATAACTTATATCATTCTTAAACTAAACCTCACATTCGGGTTACTTCCGGACCAAAAACCGAAAGCCTTACGTTGATTTTTTCGACTTTCTACGCGATTTCCAAACTAACCGTCATTTCAAAAAGTTTCTAATTATGGAAAGTATCTCTAAAACTTATCCTAAACATATAATATATACTTAATACATACATACAACATACGATACGTACACGAGGCCTTGTAAAAACGATATCCGAACTTTCCCGCAGTTCATTTCTGAACTCATTTCATTTCATTTCCAACCCGTACCAAGATTTACAAATCATGTACCTCATTTCGTCCATTCTCATCCCCAAAATCACATATATAAACACATAAATCACATAAAAAACATAGTCACACAAAAAACCCCAAAAATAATACTAAGTGATGAACCTCAAAACCGGGGTTGTCACATGTAGACACACATCAAAAAAAACTCAAAATGTCGTTGGAACTCCATCAAACTCTAGCACCATAAAACACGAGCAAAAACAAGGTACATTCAAGTTATAATAACTACTGAACGACCATATCATAACTTAACACATACTAGTATATATACATCCGCATATATACTATTAAATCACCCAAAACATACTCGTTACCATACATGTCCGATCAATCAATCACGTCATACACTCGTTTTTTCCATATGAGTTATCACCATCTTACAACAAGGCATCAAACCCACCACTAAAACCAGTCCATATCGTGTGACCACATAATCACACAACATGAGTATAACCCAAAACATATAACACAGTAAAATAATAGCCATATTGTAGGCAACCATTACATAAACCCATATATTATACATATACCCAAAATCCACATGTCATCATATACAAGCATGTACTAACCCTCTTTTATGCAATCAAACTTAAGAACCCATTGAAGTTGTGGTACTTGTATAACCATGTTGGCCACCATACTTATACAATTACCCTTTCCTCAATGCACTCCCTCCTATGATGACACTTATAAGAATCAATACAACATATAACACATAAATCCATCTACTCACATAAGCTCATAACCACATAAACAATAACGTCCAAAACTCCATCTATCATGATAATATAGTCAAAATCTTGGAATACATAAATCCATAGTCTAGATAAAACAACATAGACAAACTCCAACACAACATCATAATCAGTTATAAGTCATGTAGCCCATAAGAGTGGAAACAACTTAAAATCCTTCCTATCCACCTACTCCTAGTAACTCGAATCATCATATGATTCTTAGGGAACATGACTTAAACATCAAAAGAAAAATACTATACATTAGGTACACCAAATAACTTACTATGGTGAAAGTAATTTATATATCAAAAGCAAAACAGAAATTAACAGGTGACGAAGTATGGGCAACTACTGTTCAACTCATACTAGTCAAAATTCACAAAAAATTAAATTTAGGAAAATACAATCAAGACCAGAAGTAATCCTATGACGCCTATATGCAGGGATCCTTAAGCTATAGACTAGGCTAGGCAACCTAATTCTCTATAACATGTCTCTGATAACATTATGTCACACCCCACCATGGCGGAATATGGGGCGCGACGTATGGATATCATCACAACAATAGCGTGTCTATAGAGATAACTAAATGAAATGAAAATATCATAAAGGGTGACACAACGTCATGAAGATATCTCAAACAATGCAGGCGTCTAGGTAAGTAGGTAACAGGTCTACCTCTTGCCAAAGACATACAATTAACAAATAACAAACATATAGGTGTCTACAAAGTATCACTTATTCAAACATAAATAAAGACTAAGAGGAAATGGGGTTCCTCCAAATGCAATCTTAAGCCTTCCAGCTAGCCACTCTTATTCTCACGCTTAACCACATTCTCACCTGAAAGAGACACTAAAACACGTCAACATGAAGTTGGTGAGATTCATAGGTTTAGACTCCAACGCCAAATCAGTTATAAGTTGTGAATAACAACCATTAACCAAAGAACATATGGACAATGTGCTACAATTATGTATTAACAACTAGCATTCACGATTAACCAATCACCACAAATCCAAGGCTCTAAGCCTTACCAATAACCACAATTCCAAGGCTCCAAGCCTTACCAATAACCATGATCCCATAGCGCCCATACACCTATGAACCAATCCCAAGGCCCCGCCTTGTCAACATCCCCTTGGTACCAAGTCAAACCACAATAACTGAGACGGTATGTGTCCCCCGATCTAAATCATAAACACAATCAAGAATCACATAGCAGTTAATCACATAAGTGTACACACAAGTCCATCACAAACCATAAAAGCATTCACAAAATTCTTTACAAAACCATATAGTGTCTCTTCCATCCCATCTGGAAATCAAATCATAAAAAGACATGGGACTATGAAACTCACCTGAACAAGCTTCTCCAAGTTTCCGCGCTGTAGCAAAAATCTAAACACACAAATATATAAAATTAAGACATGAACCACATACCAAAATAGCTCATCAATATATGATGGATATCTAACCTTCTCCTACAACTTAACCCCATTTATATGCCATAAGCATCTCATTACACCACTCTATAAAGCCCTTAACTTAGTTTAGTTCATAATTCGTCCCGTTAACATTTAACCCAAAATAATCCCGTTTTTCACACTCTGTATTATGAGCCAAACGTCCACCAAACCTAAACCACATTCCTTGAAATGAAAACCCCATAAACTTATATGTATTATCTAAAATCTCAGCCCTTGCCTTAACATGAAAGCTAATCTTAAGACCCCGATATACAACTTATACTTTCGCCTATCCATATTTTACCGATTTTGAACATATGAAATGTTTGTTATGACCAGAGGGTCTTACCCTATCCCATTTGCTTAGACCTACTCCATATATTTTATTTAATATATAATATAAATCTCATGTTCATTTGAAGCTCCAATTATAACCCTAAGTACCCCAAACAATTCAAAACTTAAAATGAAAACAAGCTGATCCAAAAACTGTTTTGACACCCGACTGATGTAACCTGTTTTTGACCCACTTCCCGACCTCCAATTTAGTTCTAGTTTCTTTCATTTGAAAGATAATTAAATTACCTTTCCAGGGACATAAGATTTAAAATTTAAAATTTTGTATAACTTTAGATATGATCAAAACAATGGACCAAAAATTCTGCCCAGTTTTTAAAAACGAATTTAAACATGATTAAACCCTAATTACGATCACTGATCTTAATAATAACCAAAGTAATAAACTCATATGAACCCTAATCTCACTAATCTCAGAAAACACACAAACCCTAATCCATCATAAGATGAACTACATGATTAAATTGATTAATATCATTAATAGAACAAGGGTTTTGAAAGTTTTACCTTAGAAATCAATGGAAGATCTTTATTTTGGAAACCCTAATTGGCCACCATTGTTGAATTTCGGCTAGGAGTTGTTATGGAGGTTAAAAATCTGATTATTTTGGTTATAGTTTGGGTTTGGTTAAGTCCTAAAGGCCCCCTAATCCCATTACAATTCCATTGGGCCTGATTTGGGCTTTTCCTTCTTTCTTTCTTTTAGCCGCCCAACCCAAAGCCCAAAATCCCTATTTGGCCAACTTTTATACTCCACCTACTGTTATTTACTCGTAACTAAACTTAGTGTTACCCTCGGGTTACCTCCGGGCAAAACCCGAAAGCCTTACTTTAATTTTTTGTCTTCTTACGCGATTACCGTAAAATACATAATTTTATGGAAACTCTTAAAATAAGTTAGTGACTTAATAAGTAAGTCTAAAATAACCTAAATCTAACACGTAAATTACTCTCGAAACTAAATCCTTAGTCCGAGACCTCTAAACGCTAAACCGTCACATCATAAATATACGATTTACTATAATACATATACGTACATATAAAAACTTAAAATAACACTGTTTCATTTCATAGTCACTACCACGTGAGCTCATGAACATAAAATAACCACACATCGTTTCACTTACAACGTATCCCGTACCCGTAAACGATGTCCAAACCACTCTATATTCACACCAATTAACACATAAACACATAAATACACATAATTTCACGAAATATGCACAAAATAAAACTAAGTGACGAACCTCAAAACTGCGGTTGTCACAAGAGGTGTAGTTGAGACACTGAATTAATGAGCTCCTCCAGATGTAATATCTCAACGGAAGACCTCAAAGTCCTACTCCAAGCCCAATTAAACCATAAACCGGGAGGTAGAAGTGTCACGTCAAGAGGGTAGCTAAGGGTTGAAGCATGAGCAATAACAAAAGAAGCAAATGGTACATTTATGGTAGTAGGAGTGCGATCACAAACTAGGTAATTTGGATTTAGATAAAGTCTGAAGAGACGAGGATACGTTTCATTAAGAGTTGACCCTCCTAACCATTTATCCAACCAGAACTTAGTGCTTTCACCATTTCCAATCTTTTTAGAAAAGAGATCAGACAAGTTAATGCAATTGGGAATGAGATCTTCCTTAAGTCTTGCAATTTGGAACCAAGGACCTGACTTTATTCTAACAGAGGATGAATCTTGGAGACCTCCCGAAGGACCATGTAAGGATCGTAATGATTTTGACCAAATGGAATTCTCTTTCGTTAAGAACCTCCACCACCATTTAGACAATAACGCTTGATTGCAAATTTTAAGAATGCCAATACCAAGACTGCCTTGATCTAGAGGAGAAATGTCTTTGTCCCAAGGCAATCCAAGGTATCTTTTTCTCATCCGAGCAACCACCCCAAAAGAAATTTCTAATGCTTTCAAGTTTCTTAGTGATTGATTTAGGGGCTTTAAAGGTGGAGAAGAAATATACCCCCAAGCTACCAAGCACGACTTTGTAAGAGTGAGCCTACTACCTATGGAAAGCGTTTTAGCTTTACAATTGGACAACCTTTTCTAGAATCCGTCTATTAGGGGGAACCACTTCGAGCATCTAGTCATATTTGAACCAATAGGAAGGCCTATATATGTGCATGGCAAGCTACAAGGTTGACAACCTATTGCAAAAACTAGAGAGTTTACCTCTAAATAGGATACCCCAACTCCATAGAATCTGCTCTTGTTAAAATTAACTTTTAGACCAGAAGCTAAGTGGAAACAAGAGAGAATTCTAGATAAGTTCTTAGCATTTGACAACGATTATTCCCCCATTATAAGAGCATCATCGTCTTATTGAAGATGAGAGATATGAATCTTGTCGATGCCTACCTCAACACCCTTAAATAAATTATTTTCCTTAGCATCCAAAAGAGCAACATTTAAAACTTCAACCGCCAAAATAAAAAGGTGGGGAGAAAAGGGATCACCTTGTCTAAGGCCGCATTCAAGTTTGAATTCAGGTGTAGGTGAGCCATTGATAAGGACCAAAGTGTAACTAGAGCCAAGACAAGCAACAATCCAACTTCTCCAGTTTAATCTAATTGGTAGGCTGAAATACTTGCTAAATTCGGTGCCTAATCTTACGTTACAACTTCTTGTTGGACCCATTTCTCATAAATCAAGAAAATACTCACACACAAATCTATAATCGTAGTTAGATAGTTTATTGGGATCCCACGTATTGTCCTTAAAATAGGGAATCAGATGTCAACCTTGTCGATTATTAAAGCTTTTCTAACCTATAGTTTATGCGACTTGATAGTCTATTAACTTTTGATTCGTTAACAACTGTGATCCAGGTGGCAGAGCATTACAAGCAAGTTATACAGACAGACATAAGCGAACCTCAACTAAAACATGCTAAGCCTCATCCTCGTGTTCGGTACCTTCATACACCACTGTCTCTATCAGACGATGACCTTATTGACCTTATCGGTGGTGAAATTAGCGTGGATCTTGTGACTGTTGCCCAAGCTGTACATTGGTTTGATTTGCCAAGAGGGTTAATACACAAATAGGTTACTAAAGTTTGCCTAGTTGTTCACCTAAGTTACTGAAGTATTTTTGGTAACAATTAGGTTACACAAGTATACGGATTATTCATACAGGTTACTGAATATTTAGAAAATTTATCTCCATGTTACTCCTAAGGTGGGAAACAGGTATTACCGGTTTCATTGTCTACAAAAGTTTCATATGTTACAAGAAAGTTACTATAGTTCACGAGTTTAACAAACGGGTTACTAAAATTTAGAAAAAGTTACACTCAGTAAATAATTACACATATATTTTCATTCCTCCATACGTATTCATCCGTTTTCGTGTATTTTCATATGTTTTGTACGTTATCATCCGTTTGTATCTATTTATCCGTTTACGTACGTTTACAATAGTTTTTTTATTTATATATCTATGTCATTTGCATTCTTTTCACTAATCAATCAAAAAACATTTTAGAAAACACAAAAATGCATCTCAAACCACAAATTACATTTTTTTAAAAGAATATTAATCTAAAAAATTTAAAAGTAACCAAAAAAATTCTAAACTTATAAGATTTAACTTTTTATTATGATTTAAAAAATTAAGATTTTAAATATTGTAATGAGTCGAAAAAAATTAATATTTGTATATAGAAAATTACGAAGTACAAAAATAATTTACATTTTTTAAAGATTTTTTTCTAATTAGAAAGTAGCAAAAAAATATTCTTAAGAAAAATTAAGGTTCAACTTCTTTTAAGATTTTAAATATTATAATGAATCGAAAAAAAGTTACACCTTCTTAAGATTTCGAGAATTAAGATTTAACCTTTTTTATGATTTTAAATAAATAAGATTTTTTAATGTACGAAAAAAGTTCCATTTTGTAAAAAAAGTTGAATAATAACGTGAAGAATTAAAAAAAATAAAAATATAGTTAAAAATAATAATAGTTAAACGGTCATTAAGTAAAATGATAAACGTTTCAAGGTTTTATAACCACAGGAAGTAGCATGTAAGAGTGTTACAACATAATGAGATTTATTTGCGTTCGTTAATCATAATGAGTCTTTACGTTTATAGTATATAAAATATCTATGATATTTACCCGCAACTTACATTATAAAAAAAGAAAAAAAGATTTTGTCATATAGAAATGAAAAGTCAACTGATAATAGTTTAATCGTGTAAATAAAGATGAAATTATATTCAAAAGGCATATGACTTGACACGTTAATACATAAACTGTAACAACAGGTTGCAAATACTTAAGTAACTTGTATAACAGGTAACCAATACAATAGTAACTTAATTGTTAAAAAAATACTTTAGTAACTTAGGTGAATATTTATGGCAAGTTTAGTAACTTATTTGTGTATTAACCTTTACCAAGGTTCTACTCAGGGGGTGTTTGGGATTGCTTATTTAAATAGATTATTCGTTTTGAAAATGAATAGTCAGATAATCAGCTTTTACAAAACACAGTTTTAAAATATAGTGTTTGGATTTGATTATGTAATAATTAATTTTTTTAGTATTTGATAAATTATATTATTTTTTAGTTAAATAGGTAAATGACCAAATTAGACATCACTTTATAATGATGAAAACTGTATTTGCAAAAACAAAAAGGTATACTGGAGGTTACTTATGTTAAGTTGACAAAAGTTGTATTTGAATTTTACAAAAGTAAGTGGCCAGGTGCTTTTGGATAACGACGTTTTGAGGGGTCCAAATTGGAGATAATCACTTTTCCTTTTCAATTGTCCAAACACTATTTTTTGGATTATTTCAGTTCCAAAACGTGATAAGCAGAAAAGTAGGCTATAAACGCAATGCCAAACACCCCCTCAGTGATCAACCGCGTTTTGAAACAAAATAGTGTGTTTGCCGTGTGGGGATACAATGGTTTTGAAATAACACCTGAAATTGACGTTGTGCTTAATAGGTTCCATGACACTACACTTCCTTATTGGAACAAAATATAAAGCATCTATTTGATAATTACCAAACATTGCCTTTTCCATTTGAAAGTGTCGGGTTGGGTTCTGAAGGGAGTCCTTTGAAACTCGATATACCTAAGGAACTTATGTTTGAAGGCGTTTTGGGTATGCTGAGGTCTTGGTCTGCTGTTGCGACTGCTAAAGAAAAAGGTGTTGATTTCTATCAAAAAATGTGGTTCAACACGCCAACCTCTGAAAAGGGAGGGTTTTATCGTTTGAGTCTGTGTGGCGGTGGGCTCAAACCCGTGGATTAGTCGACCAATGAGTCGGAAATCACGGTTAAAAAAAATTGTGGTTCAAGAACTTGAGAGTGTGTGGGGCGGTCCAAGTTGGTTAGGCGTGTTGTGTTCAAGGAATTTATGCTTGCAGGCTATATTAGATAACTTGAACAACTCAAGGACGATATAAGCTTTTTGAGTAAATAGATAATACACCCAATGTGTTAAAAATTGGGTTGATTCGGCCGGTTGAACCGGTTAACTCATGAACCGGTTTAAAGACCGAGTCGGATGTGATCGTGTTTTTACTTGTTTGAGAACCGAATTGAATCGTTTGTTTTTTGTTGATCTGAGTTGACCCGATTTGATAAACCCGGCCGGGTCAGGACCTTTTTACAAAAAAGAAAATCAAATTTTTTTTTCCATAAAAGCATAAACATTTCTAAATTTTACTGATAATTAAGGTGATGATGACTAGTGTTAGTTAAACTAAAATTAAAGTTAACTTAAAACACAAACTAATATCGTTTTATTATGGTTTAATACAAATTATAAATATAAATTAATTGTATTTTATACATTTGCTATAGCGTATAAATATTGAACTAAAAAACATAAATATTTTTCATACATTTGCTATAATGTTATAAATATTGAACTAAAAAAAATAATATTTTTCATTGATTGAACTCAACGTAAAACAAGTTATAAGATTATACAAATATTATGTATTAATATATAAAAAATATACATATATATATATATATAAAACCAGAGGCGGAACCAAGATTTATAATAAGGTGTTGCACAAATATTTTTATGATTATTAGTATTAAATATGTCTCACATTAGGTAAAAATGGGTGTTGCACGTGTCGCAAAAACATCTATTTTTTAAAGCATTTACCCTTCGTGACTTAAAATAGAGTGTAACCCGTGCTACACTCGCCTCCCATATGGGTCCGCCCCTGTATAAACCGGGTTGACCCGTTTGAACCGATTAAACCGTTTGACGCGTAAACCGGTCATTAGACCGAATCAACTAAAAACCCGGGTTTTAAAACATTGAATACATCAATTATGTAACACCCCATTTTGATAAATGGAATATCACAGGATAATTATGGAATGTCATCAAAACATACAAGGTAAATGTCTAAAACATTAAATGACCATAAAAGAATCCGGAAACAAACATCGGATCTGTTTATTTGTTAGATCTAACATGACATTTATTTTATAAACAAAACATATAAACATCATAACACATGCGGAAGCGATTAGGATCAATTAACACAACATGCATATAACTAATTGAACATTAAAACTAAAAGGGTATTTTACCTTGCAAAGCTTCCTAGCAAAAGAACACTTCAAACCAATCAAAGATTAACCAAAGGAGGTTAAATCTATGCTCTTGTACACACGCCTCAAACAAGCTATTCGACAAGCTAGGTCACACGAGCAGAACCGTGTCGTATTGGTGGAAAAACGAACCGAGTATGCACAAGGCTATAGTCGGCCAAATATGGTGTTTGGCAAGGTTTCAGAGATTATTTTCCTTCACTATGAATGAGCAAAGAAAACAAATGAAAGCCTTTGTATTTATAGTTTGTCATAAGCTAGGGTTTGAAGACAAACTATATATAGAGAATATATTGTTTGCTTTAAAACAAAAACTAAAAAAACACAAACACACACCCCATAGGGGCCGGCCAAACATCCCCTTAAAATATAGGGAACCAAAAAATATTTTTTCCATTTTTATAGTTAACGTCCGTTAGTCATTTTCCATTAAATACTTAACGATCGTTAGTCACGGTTTTTAAAACTCGTTAATAAATTACATTTTAATAAATAAAATATAATTATTTAAATTAAATAGCTCTAAAAGTTTGTGTGTAATCCCATAGTCTCGAGTTCGATCCTAACACACGACTATTTAAGTCCATAAACTAACAGCTCCCAATAGGACTATTTCATAAATATCGTGATCACATCGATTAGCGTCTAGCTACACGTCGATGCCTCTAGTATGATCTCGAGTAAGGTCTCCTGGACAAAACCTTTTAATGATTAAACATCATTATTATTATCCTTTTGTTTCTTAATACACGTTAATAAGGATATGGATCTCAGTCATTCCTTAATTAACAAAATGCTTTCTCGTTCGTTGATTATGAAAGATTACCAAATATCTATTTGGGTGCGACCACACATACATCTTCAATTAATTCCACGAGGGGCCCAACTGTATTAAATCTCCAACAAAATATTGAAGGAAACAAATCCCATTTTGACTACAAGCAAAACTCATGAATTTTGCAACACCCCTGAAATCAAATCCGTATAGCCACCAGTTACGTATAGCGTTAGATTGATTCATAGAATTGCACTAGATCCACAACGTTTCCTGATATCTCAGGTCGAAGGATAACTATTTATGATATACTTAGTGACAAAGATCCATAAAGTAATATCACTTTAGTTGGGATAAGTCCTATATCTCGAATCATCGAATATCATCTAAATTTGGTATGTAATCACATCAAGTATTCTTTCAAGAAATACTCCCACCAAACTTTAGATTTGTCTTAATTTAATAATATTACCATATTATTAATCGACAACGAACAATTTAGAATAAAATTAATATTCATGGATATAAACATGCAAATATAGGATACATAATTAACTAACAGAAATAAACGTAACCCAAACTTTATTTCATCAAGGTAATAATGTTTAACACCCCTTATCCAAATACTAAATCAGAGATTTACATGAAGTCACTAGCTAACATAAGTCCTATTCCCTTAGCATGCTCGATGACTTTCCTACCAGACAATGCCTTAGTGAAAGGATTAGCTAAGTTACTATCTGTGTGAACTTTCAACAAATTAATTTCACCGGGAGCAACTTGCTCTCGAACATAGTGAAATACCCTCAGAAAATGTCTGGCACCTTTCATGACTCCAGGTTCATTGGCGAATATGATTGCGACAGAGTTGTCGCAATACATATCAGTAGGATTGTTTATTAAAGGCATCACTCCCATATCATCAATGAATTTCCTAATCTAAACAGCCTCCATTGCAGCTTCTGAGGCAGCTACATACTCGGCCTGGGCAGCATGCATAGCTATTGTTGACTGCTTACGGCTCTTCCAGTCTACAGGTCCTCCATTGACGACAAAGACATAACCAGTTTGGGACTTCGTATCATCTTTATGACATTGCCAAGAAGCATCACAGAAACCTGTTACATTCAGTTCTATGTCTGGTTTACCCACATAAACAAGAAACATGTCTTTCGTATTCCTTAAATACTTAAGAATGTGTTTAACAGCAGCCCAGTGGAGCTTACCAGGTTTCTGCTGATAACGACTGACTAAGTTCTGAGAAAACGCCACATCGATCCTTGTGTATCTTACAGCATGCATGATAGATCCTACAACCGAAGCATAAGGAACTCTTTCCATGTATTCCTCCTCTTCAGGAGTTGATGCATCTTTCTCATGACTTAAACCATGATCAACATCCATAGGTTGATAACCTTTCTTGGAGTTGTGCATGCTGCACCTTTTTAATATCTTGTCAAGATATGCACTTTGACTAAGTCCAATCAACCGTCTTTTCCTAACACGATAGATCTTGATACCCAATATGTATGCATATTCTCCTAGATCTTTCATAGAAAAACATTTACCAAGATAATCCTTAACAGCTTTAAGACTTGGTATATGACATCCCATGATTAATATGTCATCAACATATAAGACCAAGAAAACTACATTACTCCCACTAGCTTTGCGATATACACATGGCTCATCACGATTCTGAACAAATCCAAACTTCTTGATTTCTTCATCGAATCGTTTATTCCATTGTCGCGAGGCTTGCTTCAGACCATAAATGGATCGTTGAAGTTTACACACACGATTTGGATATACAGGATCAACATACCCTTCAGGTTGCTCCATATAGATGTCCTCAACTAAGCGACCATTCAAGAAGGCAGTTTTAACATCCATTTGCCATATCTCATAATCATAGTACGCGGCAATAGCTATGAGAATCCTAATAGCTCTAATGTCGGCTACCGGCGAGAAGGTCTCGTCGTAGTCAACACCATGTGTTTGAGTGCAGCCCTTGGCCACCAAACGAGCTTTGTAGGATTGTATCTTTCCATCCATGTTAGTTTTCAACTTATAAATCCACTTAATTTTCACTACTTTAGTACCAGGAGGTGGATCCACTTTCGTTCAAACTTCGTTGACATCCCTGGAGTGCATTTCCTCATCCATAAAACCTCTCCACTCTTTGCTCTTAGGATCAAGCATAGCAGATTTATAAATTAACAGGTTCATCGAAGTCACCTGGTTCATTATCTTCAACCTCTATGTTTAGACTTAGACAGTTGGGTGCTCGAATAGTCCTTTTAGACCTTCGGATAGGAACTAATTTTGATGGAGGACCCAAACTTTCTGGCTCTACGGGAATTTCACTAGTAATTTCAGAAGGTGTTGTATCTTCATGATCATCTTCCAGATCATAGTTCCTCCCACTGAATTCTTGAGATACAACTTCTCTTTTAAGAAAATTTCCATATCTTGCAACAATAACTTTGTTTTCAGGTGGGAAGTAAAAGTAGTAACCCATAGTTTCTTTAGGGTATCCTACGAAGATACACTTCACAGATCTTTGATGAAGTTTATCAACTGAGTCACGTTTCACGTACGCCTCACAACCCCAGACCTTAAGATAAGATATATTAGGCTTCTTGCCATGCCATATTTCATATGGTGTCTTACTTACCTTCTTTGTGGGAACCATATTAAGAATACGAGTCACAGATTCTAAGGCATAGTCCCAAAAGGATAATGGTAGAGTAGTAAGATTAAACATGCATCGTACCATATCCAACAATGTACGATTTCTCCTTTCAGATACACCATTTTGTTGTGGAGTATAAGGAGAAGTAAGATTCTGGACAATTCCACTCTTAGCAAGATAATATTTAAACTCTTGACTTAAGTATTCGCCACCTCGATCGGATCGAAGAGCTTTAATCTTCTTTCCAGTTTGCAACTCTACTTCAGCTTTAAACACTCTGAATGTTTCAAACACCTCAGATTTATGCTTAAGTAAATAAACAAAACCATATCGGCTGAAATCATCCGTGAATGTTAAGAAGTAGCTAGCACCTCTCTTTGACACATGTCTAATGGTCCACACACATCCGTATGTATAAGACCAAGTAGATCTGTGGCCCTTTCAATGTTAGCATTAAAAGGTTTCCTTGTCATTTTCCCAAAAATACAAGATTCGCATTTATCCAGTGATTCATCATCTTACCCAAAAGTCCTTCTTTCGAAAGCTTTTGCATGCGAGTTTTCCCAATATGGGCAAGTCTACAATGCCAAAGATAAGAAGAATCCAAGTCTAACTTTCTCTTCTTATTGATGCTAAAATTAGAATTATTATTATCATTGGTGACATGATCATTCATATCAATTTCAAACACACCATTCACAGCAATAGCAGTAAAATTGAAAATGTCATTCAAAGAAACACAAATTCCATTATTAGAAACAGTATGGTGAAAACCAAGGTCTATCAAACAAGAAACAGAAACTACACCTCTAACAATAGAAGGTGCATAATGTCATTTATTCAAACTCAGTACTAAACCGGAAGGTAAAACTAGCTTAAATGTTCCTATGGCTTCAACCGCTACTTGTGCGCCATTGCCCACTTGCAGAAATTGACCACCATAAGATAGCTTCCTTTAAATCTTAAATCCCTTCATGGTATTACAAATGTTAATACCACATCCCATATCATATACCCAGGAATTAGATTTGTATGATAGATTAAATAATTCAATCACAAGTAAGTTACCTGAAGTTAACGCACCAGGCTCAAACTTCTTCTTACTTGTACGCAAATCCTCGAGGTAAAGAGGGCAGTTCCTCTTCCAATGTCCATCAGCATGATAGTAGTGGCAATCTTTATCCTTTTGAGAATCATCCTTCTTCTTTGGAAGATGCTTCTTAGGTTTGTTCTGATAAGTCACAACTTTCTTGTCCTTATCATGTTTTCCTTTGCCTTTATTCTGCTTATTCGATTGCGGTTTTGGCTTAGCAACCCTACCCTTTTGTATTGCAAGTACTTGAGGCGTAGGTGCATGTGCAGGTGCTTTGTCCTTCAAACCCTTTTCATAGTCAATGAGCATTGCGTGCAAATTACTCAATGTCTTCCCCTCACAATGCATGTTGAAGTTTCTGACAAACTCATTAAAGTCCTTGTTAAGGGACCTAATGATCAAGTTGATCGACATTGCATCGTCATAGGGTTTCCCTAGCACAAAAAGCTGATCCAGCATCGCTTTCATTTTCAAGTAGTGTGCACTAACGGGTTGTTTTGCTTGATGTTTGCAGCTGTGCAGTTCATCTACAAGATCGTAGAGCTCAACAGCTGGTGTCTTTTCAAACATATTGCAGAGCTCAGCAAGCATGTCCATTGGAGTATAGTACTCGAATTGTTGCTTGAGAGAAGCATTCATTCCGCTAAGCATGATACTGGCTACATCAGAGTACCATTTGTAATCAGCTTTGAAAAAAGCATGGTCCTCTTTGGAAGCATCTTCAGCAGGCATGTGAGGAGAAGGATGGTACAACAATTCAATAGTATCAGTCACCCTCAAGACAATCCTTAGGGAGCGATATCAATCATTGAAGTTCGGGCCAGTTAGCTTCTCGCCTTCAAAGAAAGTTTTGAGGGCAGAAGACACATGTTGAGAGTTGTTTTGGGGATGAGCCATTCCTACAGAAAAAGTTCATGTATTAGTATTTTCGATAATCAATACTTTCAAGAAAATAAAATAACCCAAGTTAATAAATTAACCATAGTATTTTCCTTGAATTACTAGTACCCATGGTGACATAAATGTACTACATCAGTTGATCTGCTAGTAATAAATGTATTCAGCATGGCAACTTGTCGAATAATTTAATTGACAAACTCATTTTGCAATTATAGTATTTTAAAGGACTTACATTGCAAGTTTAATAACTTTGCATTGTAAACATGTTTAGTCCCTTTCTAATGCCTTGAGTTTCAAGATATCACTAACTAACTCAATTAAGTCTTCTAATCTATTGAACGTAAAACTTTCAATCGAGTTCTCACTCATATGAATAGTTTTCTTTCTATCACAATCTTAATCCAAGGCTCTCACTTGACTAAAATTGCAACTTCAAGTGTTCTCAGATGGCATTCAACTTAAATTATGGGTATTATTTTGACATGTCAAATCAAAAGTTTATGTATGGAGAAGCATGCATACAACTCCATAGCATAAATTTTATAAAACTTTTTATAGACATTTTCTTGAAGATTAAATGACCACATTAAACAATTAAAAAGTGCTAGATTATTTGTTCAGTAACCATTATTCATCGATGCCATTCTATAATCATTTGGGGAACGAGAGTACTTTAATTCGTGAACCCAACACACTCAGCCAAGATGAAATATTGAGATGGAACACTCTACGAATAAGGATACTAACTTATAATTAAAGCACTAGATACATTCAATAATAGGTCTCATTTAAACTTCTTAACAAATCTATTAGTTTTATATAGTTATTTAGTCAATCTATATTTTTGGAAAAAATACCCATTGTTTACAACATTCTTTCAAAAAAAAGTTAAACAAATGGCATATTACAAAATATATTAGACAAGAATAACTCTAAGCATAAATATCATAAATATATGCTCTAAAAATAAATCACATAGCCACATGCATTTATTTATGGACTAAAATCTTTTACAACTAGGGTTTCAAATAGAATATTAGTCTTTCCTAATTAAAGATTTTATGATTTTATTCAAAAATAAAAGATATACCAAATATTCGTAACGTTTACCACATGGCAAGTTTTTATCCATGACAACATGCATGTAAATCATGGATCCACATAATCAACTAAAAATCATGTAAAGATTATGTCTAAAACATATAATCACTTAAATATAGTAAAGATTATATTGTTTTTATAGAATCGTTACCCAATTAATTTAATTACATGAACTAACAATTTAATCAAGTAATTAAACCTAAAGATCTAACATGTAAATAGGGTTTACAAGAAAATCTTTTCTTAATTTAGCAAAACACAAAAAAAAATCGTGTGATCTAAATAATTAGGTCCAAATTTTTTATCCAAAAAAAGTGTAAACCCTAGATCTCATGTTTTTATCAATACAATTATTATGATCATTAGGTGTTTAATAATTATTGCAATGTTAAAATGACTCGTGATGCCACTGTTTATTTGTTAGATCTAACATAACATTTATTTGATAAACAAAACATATAAACATCATAGCACATGTGGAAGCGATTAGGATCAATTAACACAACATGCATATAACTAATTAAACATTAAAACTAAAAGGGTATTTTACCTTGCAAAACTTCCTAGCAAAAGAACACTTCAAACCAATCCAAGATTAACTAAAGGAGGTTAAATCTATGCTCTTGTACACACGCCTCAAACAAGCTATTCGACAAGCTAGGTCACACGAGCAGAACCATGTCGTAGTGTCGGAAAAAACGAATCGAGTATGCACAAGGCTATAGTCGGCCGAATATGATGTTTGGCAAGGTTTCAGAGATTACTTTCTTTCACTATGAATGAGCAAAGAAAAAAAAATTAAAGCCTTTGTATTTATAGTGTGTCATAAGCTAGGGTTTGGAGACAAACTATATATAGAGAATATATTGTTTGCTTTAAAACAAAAACTAAAAAAACACAAACACACACCCCATAGGGGCCGGCCAAACATTCCCTTAAAATAGAGGGAACCAAAAAATATTTTTTCCATTTTTACAGTTAACGCGCGTTAGTCATTTTCCATTAAATACTTAATGGTCGTTAGTCACGGGTTTTAACACTCGTTAATAAATTACATTTTAATAAATAAAATATAATTATTTAAATTAAATAGCTCTAAACGTTTGTGTGCAATCCCATAGTCTCGAGTTTGATCCTAACATACGACTATTTAAATACGTCCATAAACTAACAGGATCCACATAAGCTCCACACACGAAATGCATAAATATAGAACGTAATGAAAAGACTAAACAATGTCCATCAAAGCAAAAATATGTAAATGCATTAAAGAATGAAGGAAAGCTGGCGTCTCATTCCATGCACCTACTCTTGGATATCCTAGCTTTGTCGTTTAGTACCTGTCGTATTAGGACATGGAAAGAGAAATACGGCTGAGCAATACGGCTCAGTATGCGGATATATAACATAGAATGTAAAGCATAAACATAAGCAAGTAATGAAATGAAATGAATAGCAGCGGAATAAATGTATGTCCTGGAAAACCTGGTTTAAGTTCATAAGAGTGGTTTATATTTCTGAAAAGACTTATGTTTAGTTTATATTGAAATATGTATTTTAAATATGCCCGGAGCCCATATAGATCATGTTATATCAACGTGCATGAATACTTAGAGGGGTGACCTCGTCATGCAATTAGAGGGGCTGCCTCTAATTTAATATATAAAATGAGTGGAGGGATCAGCTCCTGTAACAGATGCAAGGCACACACCGCATTTACCATGAAACATACTACTTGTCCTAGGATGCACCCATTCGCCCTACATGATAATAATAACATAGGCCAAAATACTGTAAAGGGACGCTGCGAGCAATCACTCTCACCATAGAAGAGTCATAACAGTGGTGCCTCTAGTGCTATGGTTATGGAACCCCCATAACTAGGTGAAACTGGCATGCATGTATATAGCTCAGGCAATCTAAAATAATCATACATATACTGATGTGTTTAAGACACTTAAACTACTGGGGAAAACAGATGGCTACAAACGGGGAATCTTACTATAGGAAGAAAGATGTCCTTACTGAAGGACGGAATATCCGTACCTTATGTCCAGTAAATGAAGACGAAAACGAACGTAGAAGATCAGTCCGACTTCACAACAGCTACATAATGAAGGGACATGGATAAGAGTCGGTCTTACTTATCCATACTTATTATTTAGTTTACTTGACGTGTTCATACTTATTATACTTGTTCTTGTCTTGTCTTATTATTCATGTTTTAATCATGTGTTTCTTATAGTTTCATGTGCTTCATGTTTTAAGTGTTATAATACTTGTTATAACATAATGAGTAACTTTTTAAAAATAGCAAGTTTCTATATATAGTAACTTTCCAAAAATAGTAGGTTTCTATATATAGTAACTTTCTAAAAATAGTAAGTTTCCTTAAATAGTAAGTTTCTAAAAATAGAAAGTTTCCATAATTAGTAAGTTTCCAAAAATATAAAGTTTCCATAATTAGCATGTTTCTATAAGTAGTATGTCATCATATTTAATGTATTACCATAAATAGCATGTTACCATATTTAGTGTTTCCATATTTATCATGTGGCCAAAAATAGTATAATTCCATAATTAATATATTTCCATAATTAATCATATGCTTATTTTATATCATGTAGAATTATACTATAAACTTTAATAGTAAATAAATACTTAGCTTATTATTAATTAATAATCTCATGTCATGTTATAATAAGTTATTATTAATATTACATAATTCATGTTATTAAACTTTATTATAGAAGATATTAATTAATTAACCTAAGTTTTAATTAATTAAATCTATGTTCATGAATAATTAAATTATTAATTATTATATCATAAGTTTATTCAAATAAATATACATACATGTTATATCTTGATTTTATTTAAATAAACATAACCTAACTTTATTTTTATTAAACCAAAATTAATTAATAAAATTAATTAATTAAAACATAGCATAACTTATTTTTTTCATGTCGGTTTAATTTACGTGTCCTTGAAAAGTCAAGTTCCCGAGCCCCACCGCGAGACCCGACAACCGAGCACCACAACCCGAGGATTGCGGCCTCGCTGCCATGACTCATCTGAGCCACAAACAACTCACCGAGAGCAAAAGCTCCCGGCTCGCTGCTGTGTTCGAACCAAACAGCCCTCAACCGAATTTGGGGTTCCCCCTGCCTGTGTCTAGTACCCACCAAGCACCCACCATGGGTCTCGGTTCCCACAGTTAGGCCAAGTTCCCCCCTGTGGGTCCTTGGTCATTGCGGCTGCCAACCACACCACCACCACCGCCAGCCTATGCTTTGCGGCTGGTGGTTTAAATCCAACGCCGACTCCCAAGGGGTTGCGGCTGTTGGTCACGCGACACCACCGAGACCTTCATGGTCTCGGTTGGGCTGCGGTCAAGACAAACAAACACCCCAAAACCATTATTTGTTTTTAAACTTGTTAGATCCATGATTTAATTACATGTTCTTGCATTATTTTTAATATTCATACATAAATAAATTAAAAACAAATAAAGAAATGGGATTCGATATACCACACGTGATTTAACAAGATGAACGAACACAATTCTGTATCAAACAAAGATAAAAAAAACGATATTCCTTGTGGTGTTGGGTGTTAGCCGCGACCAAGAAAAGAACATGGAGGAAGAAAAGTGTTTTTAGGGTTTTAATTCTTCTGTGATTTATGTTTTGTGTTTCCTTATTGTATGTAAATAAGGTTTTAATAAATGGGTTGGGCCTTTGGCCCTTCTTGCTTGCTTTGGACGCCGGACCCGACGCACACACACAACAATTCTTTCAATTTTCGTGACTTAGAATATTATAATGCGTTCGTTTTTTCATAACTTGTAAACCTTAAATATTATACGTATATACTTATCGTGCATTTATAATCGTGTTTACATACATAATACTTACGATAATTAATTAATATGCATTTTTCCGTATTAAATATTCGTGATACATGGCGTATATTAATTAATTATAAAATTCAAATTTAACCGTAATTTCGTGCATTTAATAATCTTAGGATTTTTAAAGCGGGTTTTACAAATTAGATAACACTTATTTCTTACGAAAAATAATTAGTATATATGTATTACAATTATAGATGACTTTTACCCATGTGAGACCCCCGAAATAAGGAAAGGAAACACGTAGGCAACATGGGGGCCACGTCATGATACAAGAAACAATGAAATACTGTTGACACAAGGTTGACGTAATAAAACATTTACATTATATCATAAAAGATCAGAGTTTTAAAAAAGGGTCCCAAAGTTTTATAAGCAGAAAAATATATTATTTTATCATGGTTTTGTAACATATAGTTACTAAAAATACATAATAACTTCTGACAGCTTTTACCAAAACCAAACTTTAAAAGTAACACAGAAATCTCCAAGCTGCGATAATATCTTGCGGGCTCCCATCCAAGCAAAGCTAAGTATTAATACCTGAGATTAAACATGTAAAATCGTCAACACGAAGTTCAGTGATATTCATAGGTTTAGTAATAAAGGTCTGGAACACAAGCATTCATTTGTAAAATAAGTAATGGGGGGATGACTATGTACATTATCCATAGTCATGATGTATATTATTGCTATTTAGCTCATGACACCGAAGCTTAACAAAAGGTAAGTTCCCCTAGTGAGTATTCAGCCTAAATACTCAAGTATAAACAAATGTAATGCGTCAAAGTAATACAAGACGGGGATTGTCAATCCCGATGGATCCATCCACAACATTCGCGCTTGCAAATTGTGAATTATTAATGGTTCATGATATTGAGGGGAAACTTAGTGGCTATGTAAACTAAAAGCAATAATATATTATATTCATCTGGCAGCATACAGTTCGGGATAGCATACAGTTCAGGATAGCATACAATTCAAAAGATTGTATTCCAACATGAAAATCTCACCCCGCGTTTTAGAAACATTTTATAAATAGTAAAAGAGTCTATGAACTCACCTTAGCGATAGCGATATCAATCGAGATGATAAAGACAAGAGTAAAACAACGAAATAGGATAAGACGGGAGGCTGGAAGCTTCAAACGCCGGCTAAAATAAAGGCGCGCGTCTTAGAAATATATATACGTTTATTTTTTTATAAACACTATTACTTAAAAAATACCTAAATTATAACTTTAGGACTAGTTTTAAAAATTATAAAATGAAGAAGGGTCAAAAGTGTTATATTCAAGATCTACAATATTCATTTGTACTTAGCTAAATAATTTAAGGGCCAAATATGTAAATATGAAATTAGATTGCATGAAATAGACGTGAACATGTAACTTATTCATTCTCATTGTTTCAACTTTCATTAGAGAATTAAAAGCCATGGTTCTTCAAAACTCCTAGTATGTCATTCGAATATTGCAACATATAGCAAATCGTAATATTGACATGATGTTGAGTGATACCTTAGATCCGCATAAGGAGTGATTTGAAGCCGCGATGCGCTACTATAAATATCGTCGAATACAAACTCAAACCCACAACTAGAGAACCAGAAACTCTTAACCGAATACTAACGATGAGATAACTAAATCTCGAACTATATCGACTTGAATCAAGGTCGTGTTATGAACCCGGATCGAAAGATATACGAAGTTAGAACATACGGCATAATAAGATGTCATGTATGGACATACTTTCATTCATTTTCACCTTCACCAAGGCCCTCTATAAACATGACAGGTGCGACAGCTTCTCTATCTCGATGGATCGTGGCGCATGAATGTTGTGGCATTCATGTGAATAAACCAACACCTTTTACATGAACATCAGCCGATTGAATCTCGAAGCTATAAGGAATACTACGTATCTTTACTTGAGTATAAACTGGAAGACTTACATGTTTACAACTGTGATTTTGCATCCTTCTCCAAAAAATGAACTAGACTTATGGTAGTTAAATAATAGAGGAGATTTCTATGTGTCCATCGAAAATGATATTTGTATATGTGAAACGAACGTGTAAACATAAATATGTGATACGTGTTTTATTGGATAGCGCAAATGAAAGTACAAAAAGCTGATATTTTTGACTAAATGTACTAGAGATATATCTTCAAGGTTAATGATCAATTTTTCTAGGGAATTCTCGGATCACTCGCCAATCCTTCTCGGATCACTCGCCAATCCTGCTTCCTAACCCGACAAATGATTTTGGTCCTACGCCATTCAAGTTTTTCAACACATGGCTGTCTCATAAAGATTTCAATGATATTTTAACGGGTTCTTGGTCCACTCAAGTTAGTGGCCACCAAACTTGCTCAGCTGTCCGTTTTAAGTTAAAGCTTCAGAACCTCAAAAAGGCAATCAAAATTTGGAGAATCATAGTAAAGGAATCTGAATCAGCCGCCGCTACTGCTCTTCGTGTTGGAATTAAAGAAATTGATCAAAAAGCAGAAGTAGCACCTCTTACCTTAGCTGATGTGAATATGAGAACAAACAATGTTATATTACTGGCTAACATTGAACACCAAAGGCTCAAAGATTTAAAGCAGAAGGCCAAGATAAAATGGACTTTGGAGGGTGACGAAAACTCGGGATTTTTTCATGGTATGATCAATAGCCGGAAAAATCGATCAAGAATAAATGGTCTTGCTATTGATGGGTCTTGGATAATAGACCCTGCGTCTATCAAATCCCATATTTTTCTCTCTTTTCAGTCTAAGTTCAAAGAAACGAATCACAACAGACCCTCGTTTTCATGCAATCTCTTCAAGCAACTATCGAACGTAGATAATACATTTCTCGAAAGCCCTTTCACCTCTCAAGAAATCAAAGAAGCCATTTGGAATTGTGGCGGGGAGAAAGCACCTGGCCCTGACGGGTTCTCGTTCAAGTTTATTAAAAAACATTGGAACACCATAGGTGACGACATCGTTGCTTACGTTAAAGACTTCCACCCCACGGCTTTCATCCCAAGAGGTTGTAACTCTTCTTTCATAACTCTTGTCCCTAAAGTTGATGATCCGATTACCATTAGTGATTTTAGACCAATTAGCTTAATTGGTTGTCAATACAAAATCATTGCTAAAATCCTAGCAAATCGCCTTGCACTTGTTATACCATCCGTTATTGGTGAATCCCAAATGGCATTTATCAGGGGAAGGAAAATTACCGATGGTCCTCTAATTGTTAACGAAATAATTGCATTGGCAACAAAACATAAGAAAAGGCTTCTGCTCCTCAAAGTAGACTTTGAAAAAGCCTTTGATACACTTAGTTGGTGTTTCTTGAATTCCATCATGAACCAAATGGGGTTTAGTGCAAGATGGAGGAGTTGGATTAACTCGTGCCTTGATTCGGCGTATGCCTCGGTCCTTATCAATGGATCGCCAACTAGGGAATTTAAGATTGAAAAGGGTCTTAGACAAGGTGATCCGCTTTCACCCTTCTTGTTTATTTTGGCGGTTGAGGCTCTAAATGTGGTGTTTTTAGAAGCAAGAAATAAGAGAATATTCATGGGAGCTGAAGTGGGA
Source organism: Glebionis coronaria (assembly GCA_025667525.1). Classification (NCBI taxonomy): domain Eukaryota; kingdom Viridiplantae; phylum Streptophyta; class Magnoliopsida; order Asterales; family Asteraceae; genus Glebionis; species Glebionis coronaria. The sequence goes on from JANFOE010000031.1 coordinate 176,530, forward strand.
ATAGACAAGGTGCCTATCTCTCATCTTCAGTTTGCAGACGATGCTTTAATAGTTGGCCAATGGAGTTTACCCAATGCAAAGAATCTATCTAGAATCCTCACATGTTTTCATCTGGCCTCGGGTCTTAAAGTGAATTTCAACAAAAGTAAACTTTTTGGTATTGGGGTTTTAGATCATGATCTTAATTCTGTAGCAAGCTCCATTGGATGTCAACCAACACACCTCCCTTGCATTTACTTAGGTCTTCCAATTGGAGCTAATATGTCAAGATGTAGTAACTGGTCACCATTGGTTGAGAGGTTTCGAAAACGGTTTTCCAATTGGAAAAGTAAGTCACTTTCTTATGGTGGACGCTTAACTCTTCTAAAGTCTGTCCTTGGTAACCTTGGCGTTTATTTGTTCTCCATGTTCAAAGCTCCATCCACCATAATTAAGAAACTTGAAAGTACTCGTAGAATTTTTTTTGGGGTGGCAACTCAGATGAAAAGAAGATGGCTTGGATAGCTTGGGATAAAGTTATTGCTCCTCTTAATCAAGGAGGTCTAGGTATCGGAAGTTTAAAGATCTCCAACCAAGCAATGCTAGTAAAATGGTGGTGGCGTTTTTTTATAGATGATAAAGCGTTATGGAGAAAAGTTATTGTATCGATTCATGGACAATATGGAGGTCTTAGGTCTGTTCTTTCTCACTCTTATAAAGGTGGACCTTGGCATCATATTGTTAAGCTGAAAGAAGACCTTGACCCTTATGGAATAAACATTGAATCAATCTTTAAACAGAAAGTTGGTAATGGTCAAGCAACACGTTTTTGGCTTGATCCCCGGATTGGAGGCCCTTTGCTTTGTGATGCTTTCCCTAGATTATTTCGGCTGGAAACCAATTCAGAATGCATGGTGATTGATCGAGCTCCCAAACCTACTGGCATTCCCATCAACTCCCTTAGCACAAGCACTTCTCATGCTCCACGACTTTAATTTTTTTGGGCCTGGTCAAGACCTATTCGATCACTTGCCGAACAAAGTGAGCTTCAAGAGCTTAATTCTTTACTTTCTAATCTTTGCCTTTCATCATATCAAGACTCTTGGGAATGCACCGTAAGTGACAACAGGTTGTTCACAGTCAAGAGCTTTCGTTGCCATATTACAAGTCTACATTATCCTCTTAACCCGCAACCTTTTAGGTGGAATAAAATTCTCCCTATAAAAATCAACATTTCAACATGGAGGATTCAACACAAAAGACTTCCCACCCGTTCTAATCTTGATCGAAGAGGTATAGACTTAAATTCCGTAAGGTGTCCCGTGTGCGACAATGACATTGAAACAGAAGAACACCTTTTCACATCATGCAACATAGCAAAAGAAACTTGGCTTAAAGTGTTTAGTTGGTGGAATATCCGTAACAATCCAATTGTTTCTTTACCAGATGCTGTGAACTTAGCATATCGAGTCTCATTGACCGCAAATCAATACATTCACTTTGACGTTGTTGTTCAAACAACACTTTGGTTCATTTGGAAGGTCAGGAATGAGATGTGTTTCTCCTTAAAGCGTCCATCAAAAGATCTCATCTTCAACGATATCAAGCTAGCCTCCTTCAATTGGATCTCATGTAGAAATAGAAAGTCTAGTTTGAATTGGATTGAGTGGTTCAACAGCCCTCACATTGCTTTATGTAACTAATTCTACTTTGTCCTTCTAGCATCTTGCTAGGTTTATCTTTTTAATAAATTTTGCCGTTCGAAAAAAGGATCAATTTTTCTAGTGTATTATAAATTTATTTCACAAACGAAGTTTTGTATATAGCAATTTAGGTTCCATGCGTTAAGTTAAAGTAGATTCTAATATTATATTAAGCCCATGTTTTGACATAAACATTAGTAATATGTGATGTGTGGCGTGATATATGAACAGATGGGGTAAGATTTATATTAATCTTGTCTCGTAATTTGTAAAACGGGTATTATTGAAGCCCGATGTTTTAAAAGTTACGCGATTTGAAAGATACACGCGAAACACGAAAAATAAACGCTCAATATAAAATAAAAACATTGATATTCGGTGAAAACATTTATATTTCGATACAAAATGATGGCTTATTATTTTATAAACATTAACGCGTTATATAAACGAATGACATTTAAAGGTTTATCATGAATTTACGAAATCCATAAAACGAAAATTAAAACAACGACAACAGAAAATATTTCTATGTCATAACGAGAATATTTACAGGGCTCGGGTTTCGTGAAAATACTTTTCAAAAGTTAAAATGTACAACAATTATGATAATATGGTTTCCCGACACGACAATACGTTATTAAAGCGAAATCGTCGAAAATATTAATTATAGAAACCATCGATAATAAAATGTTAAATTTTGGGCATCCGTCGGTATCGCGATCACTAGGAATTCTCGTTGTTCATTGATTTTGAGTAAACTCGTTGTAAAACGCACGCGGGTGATCTTAAATCAAAAACTTTGATTTAAATAAAGATGGAAAGATAAAATAAGAATTTTATAATTCCAGATAAAGTATTTATCAATGATCAGAAAATACTTCAAAAGTATAATTTATTAAAATTGTCATGATCTCAGGATTCGCATATAAGAATACAAGAAAAGTTGGTAAATTCAAGAAGCACGAATAAAGGAATAAAATAATGATGGGCAAGTACGGGTTCTTACAGTCTTCCCCCTAAAGGAACTCTGGTCCCCCAGAGTTCTCTTGTAAATAGTAGAAGATGCAACAAGTGGAGGTACAAAGTGTAGAACCAATTCATTGCTTCCCTGATAATTTCTGCACCACGACGTACCCTCACGATTGGAAATCACTACGCTTCAGTTTCTTAACTCCTTTTCGAATAATTTTTCAAACTCGGATTAGAATAATGACCTTTCAGTATAGAGAAATATCAGGAGATAGAATGAACACATGAAACGCTTAAACGGACAAAGTGCGCTAAAATGAATCAGGATTGTTAATCAACAAGGAATCGCAAATCGCGCAAACTGTAAAGCGTGACAATCCTAGAACGTAACAATCTAGTTACAAGAGAAATAGAAGTGAAAAATGATTTACGTACAATCATTTAAAATACAAGCTGTTACAATCAGTTGTCTAGGATTTTGGTATTACTTTAAAACTCAGTTTAAATATTTTCTTGATTAAAAGAAAATTTTACAAGGTGTAGTGATTTAAAATCAAACTATCTATATTTAATGAGTAAGTTGTTGCTATAACTTTTTCTTGATCAAAATTTTCAAAAAAAAAGTAGAACAGTCCAAAATGGTTATCTTGTTTGGTTTAAGAACTTCTGAATGGCTGCATGAAATTATTGTTAAAGACTCAAGTTTATCGTTACCATTAGAGAAAATTAGATTTTCCATGTTATTTAGAATCATTGCTAGAAATTATAAATTTATTTAATAATTTTATTATATTGAAAGTAAAGTGTGATAAAATCAATTACTTTAAAAGATACAGCTTAACATATTCTATTTTTTTTAAAAGGTGACAAGACAGCAACGAATATGAGACATATAAAGGTCAACAATTTGTATGCAAGCAATAACACAAGGGAATAAAACATAATTCGTATCAATTCTTAACGAATATGATAGAATAATTCCATCGATGATAAGAAAATAAGAAACAAAGGATTTAGCAAGTGATTAATTCACGAGTGTGGTTAGTGTCACCAACAACGGCTTATTAGGTTCTCGGCGATCGATACACGATCGAAAGAGAAAAGCCACACAACAATTTTTCGAATCAAAGAAAACTTTTTAATTAGTCACTTGTGTATGGTTCAAGTAAAATGAAAAACATTGGCAATTAGAGAACGAAATCAACACATGGTTTACATGAGCGATTTTCGAGGCAATAGAGTCTGACACACATCATGAGGAATATACGATATCACTATTCATGTACGGTCATAAATCGTTATTCTCGTCCGGAGACATTTAGATGGTATACCAAAATTTACTCAACGAAAGTTGGTCGATGATAAAGTATAAAAACACTAGAACTTCCAAGTACGATATCAATAGTCAGTAGCTAGACGAGCGGTAAATAGAACTATATCATGAGAGAAAATAAGATAATAAGTGAAACAAAGTTTGTTGAGTAAAGAAAAATGTACTCGCAGACTCGTAATTCGTTCAAGAAAAGAAAAAGGAACATATGCATTTGTCATGAACTTGTACTACTTGCATAAGGCATAGAAATTTTCATAATATAATTTTTACAAGATTTTAAGGTGACTAATATTCAGCCTCGCATGGCTCCTTCTAAATTACGCATAGATGATCAGGCCATGCATAATTTAGGACTAGAAATGCGATGCTCAGTTTCGTCAAACTAGTATTACGTTTCATATATTTAAGATATATACAAAATGTCATTTGTAAAACAGAATTTAATATGATTTATAAAAAATTTCACATGTAAGTATTTCGCTTGATATTTAAATCAACAACTTTATTGTTACAAGAATTCTCTTATAAGACCAACGTAAAAATAATTTGTGAAAATACGTCGTAAAACAATGTCAATTAACTTTATAAGGTATTTTTCAAGTATTTTATAAGGCCCAGTAGTACAAACTAGTAAAATTATTCGTAAAAACAATAACAATTTTATATATATAGTGACATGATGATATCTTATAAAATAGCGAGTGGGTTACACGAGAGTTGTAAAGAGTAATTAATTAAAAAAACCGATTAAATGCTTACATGATGCTAGAATTTCAAAAGGTTTAGCATGAATCGTCATAAGACACGTGTTAAAAATAATGACGAAAGATGTGAAAATAAGAACTTCAAGTCTCGATCCAAATCGTTGGTACCATAGAGGAAAAGAAAGAAAGATTACATAATTGAGCATATAAAGAAAAATATAGCATAGAAAATGGTTTTAGAATACCAACGATAATCTAAGAAACCAAACGGTGCATGACATCCATGTCTTAGATTTCAAGATGCAAGGTAGAAACGTCTCTTTGGCGACATGACTCTCCAAAACACAAGATATTTAGGGAGAAAAAAGAACCTTTAATGAGTTGCGTTCCCGAAGCAGGAGGGAATTATGAAAAAGTATTATAAAAGTTTATACAAGTGAAATCGTATTCCAATCAACCGCCACATTATAAAAGATGAATTATAAGCTGATGTTGGTGTTTCCAAGGTACAAATGAACGATACAATTCGGAATCGATACGTATAACGGTTAATGAAATAAATCTTCGAATGCCGTGCAAAACGGTGATATATAGAAAATATATCAACAAAAGATTACGAAAACCCATGATGTTATTCAACACGATTTCAAGAAATGCTTTAGAATGTGTTACTCACATGGTGTCATTTTGTATTTTCGGGGGTACATTGAGCTACGCAATGGTCTATATACTATTTTTTATTATTATTATTATTTTTTTATTTTTTATTATTATTATTATTTTTTTTATTTTTTATTAGTATTATCATTATTATTTTTTAAGACATCCAATCACAAATGTTCGGAAAAAAATTTGGATATCTAAATAAGGAGTTAAACAATGAAAGCAACGCGCACGGTAGTAAAATGAAAATCGGAAGTTTTAACGAAAGCAACACTTATTTAATCCCAAACAATGGTATCACGAGAATACACACAACATTTAAAAGTATGTCGAGAAAAATAGGAGGTTCAAAACGAACAAGTATATGAGGTCGGTCATTTCACGCATAAGCTGAATAACAATAGTACTCACAAAAGTGAGTATGAAAAGTCGGAAGCATACGCGCTCCGAATACAAGTACGTAATGCCATAACAATTTAGAATTATTGCAACAAGATCAATTCATAAGAACAAGAATTCAAGAAATGTAGTAATAGCATATGTAATCAAGTAATATCCAATGATAATTCAGGAAGCACAAAGGCTTCAAAAAGAGATAGTAATTATCGTCATTATGGTAATGTAATATTTTAAAATGTAATCAAGAGATGAAATACTACAACGATAATTAAAAGTAAATAATAAGGATTAGAGAGTTACCCGCGCAGATATCGAACAACAATGGTAGATTCTGTGTTTGACACTTAGAAATATGAAACATTTGAACTTTCGGTATAGACTAAGTTTTAGAAAACGACTTAGTTCCCTATAACCATCGCTCTGATACCAATCTGTGAGACCCCCGAAATCAGGCAAGGAAACACGTAGGCAACATGGGGGCCACGTCATGGTACAAGAAACAATGAAATACTGTTGACACAAGGTTGACGTAATAAAACATTTACATTATATCATAAAAAATCAGAGTTTTAAACAAGGGTCCCATAGTTTTATAAGCGGAAAAATATAATATTTTATCATGGTTTTGTAACATATAGTTACTAAAAATACAGAATAACTTCTGACGGCTTTTACCAAAACCAAACTTTAAAAGTAACACAGAAATCTCCAAGTTGTGATAATATCCTGCGGGCTCCCATCCAAGCAAAGCTAAGTGTTAATACCTGAGATTAAACATGTAAAATCGTCAACACGAAGTTGAGTGATATTCATAGGTTTAGCAATAAAGGTGTGGAACACAAGCATTCGTTTGTAAAACAAGTAATGGGGGGATGACTATGTACATTATCCATAGTCATGATGTATATTATTGTTATTTAGCTCATGAAACCGAAGCTTAACAAAAGGTAAGTTCCCCTAGTAATTATTGAGCCTAAATACTCAAGTATAAACAAATGTAATGCGTCAAAGTAATACAAGACAGGGATTGTCAATCCCGATGGATCCATCCAAAACATTCACGCTTGCAAACTGTGAATTATTAACGGTTCATGATATTGAGGGGAAACTTAGTGGCTATGTAAACTAGAAGCAATAATATATTGTATTCATCTGGAAGCATACAGTTTAGGATAGCATACAGTTCAGGATAGCATACAGTTCAAAAAATTGTGTTCCAACATGAAAATCTCACCCCGCATTTTAGAAACATTTTATAAATAGTAAAAGGGGCTATGAACTCACCTTAGCAATAGCGATATCAATCGAGATTGTTAGCCCTAAAATGTGAGCGCCATTTACGGAATTACATTAGATTCAGATAGGCAAAACGTGGAGGGACTACTATTGACAAGTTGTCAAAGTTACTCCTTGTTTAGCCTATATATACCCCTCTATACTTCCATGGAGGGGTGAGGATTCTCATTGTCTATTTTCACTTCTCTCTCTAAAATAAACACACTCCTTTCACCTTGTAATCTTTCTCTATCTAAAATGTCTAAACACTTGTTTTATCCTCCCCGACCTCCGGATCACCCTCTTTTTAGCTTTGAATCTTATAATTAACAATTGGTATCAGAGCTAACCGGGGGTGTTTTGTGTTTTTGTTTGCTGATTTTGATGGTGTTCGTATGGGTACGATGTCTTAGTCTATTTGTTTGATCTCAAACAATGTCTGTTGTTGCCTAAATCAGTCCAAGTCACATTTTTTTTATGTTCCATCTGTCCTAAAGTGGTTAGTATTTGGTTTTAGTCTGTCTTGTTGGGTTATCTTTTTAAATTTGTCCTATCAATTTCATTGTTTTTACCCAGAAAACATTGTTTTTTTTATCGTCCATCAGTTAAAACTTTTTGTCTTTCTTTCTGTATCTATCTATCTGATGTGTCTTGTTGCTGATGGTTGAAAAAAAACCTGATCTCACCTTCTGAATCGAAAAAAAAGGGGAAAGATCTGAAATCAACCAGATCCACTTTTTTTAAAAAAAAAAACCCAAGAAAATGGGTCAAAACCCTTTTTCGATGGTGATTCCAATGGTGATTCAGATGGTGATTCCGATGATCCTTATTCCGATGATGATTATTCCGATGGGATTATTCCGATGCATCTAAATCCAAAAACATTCCGACAAATGGTTGTAAAAACATATTCCGATGGTCAACCACAAACTCATACAATGATGTTAAAGATTCTGCATTCCGATAGAAAACATATTCCGATGACTCATCTAAACATTATAATCATGACCAAAAACCAAAAAAAATAAAAAAAATACCGAACCATAAAACCTTTTCAAACCGACTCTCCTAATCCCAAAACTCAAAACCAACAAACCCCGACTCTATCTGCCTAATCCCATCGTCACACATAACCACCTCTATCTCATAAAACCATCAAGTCTTGAATAAATAAAATATGAAAAAAAATCAAAATGATCTGAGTTTCTGATTTTCATGGTTTGCTATTATAGCAATAACCCTCAAAGATCAATTACTCGACAGAAAAATCATTATCAATCATATGTTTTAATGTACGAATCGAAACAAGAAGCATAAACTAGAAAGTTTAGCCCTTACGTTCTTCGAATCGATCGAACAAAAAGACAAACATGCACAACAAACCAAAACTACCCGAGACCATTAATAGATCTTGAAGCTGATACTTATGTGTCTTCGATTGTATAAAATGCAATGAACACATGGTTTTTTTGAATTCGGATTACTTGGAGTGATAAGCAGATATGGAGTTGTTCACTTCAATTAGGCTTTGTTCGTATTGAAAAATGGTATGATGATGATTCAATCTGATGAATGGATGTTCTATAATATCTGATAATGTTTAGTAAGATGAGACTAAAGATGTGTTTGGTGGACTGGAAGATATGAGATTGGAGTGTGATTCGGTGGAGAGGCTGCACATAGTTTTGGAAGAGTAATAGATGTTGGTGGCTGGTATGAGTTGATAAGCAGAAAGAGAGGCGGATAAACTTAAAAATGTGATTAGCTTTCCTAAAGATTAGCGTAACATGGGACTTCTACAGTGTGTTTTAAATGGATCGGGTATTTGGAAAAATCTAGGCTGAGTCAGCAGTGCTTGTTTCCTTATGTATATCATTCACTATTGATTTTGGACCTGATTTTGATGGATTATTCTACTTGGGCTGGAAATTGATAAACTGGTATAATGGTTGGTCTGAAATTTAGTCGATCAGCGCATCAGTTGGGCATATGACTGATGTTGGGCTTAAATGACAAGTTATCTAGACAAATTTTGTCCTTTAATGACAATTATTTCATAATTTGTTCTAGATAACGACATTTTCAAACACAACACCAAAAGCAAACAAAACAATTAACGCTAAAACGATCCGATATAAGATTCACTTTAAACGACAACGACTAGTTTTGGTTCTACAAAGACAATTGATCACGAAGTGAATTTGGTATTCCTTATTTGAAGTTGAAGTGGGATTTCATGAAGGCGTTTATTTATTTCATCATCGAGCCTTCCTTCTATTTTTCTACCCCTTTTCTTCAAACCCAGTCTATCGATTGATGACTTGCTTGGGCGATAAAATATATGATTAAGACTTGAATTATCTAGTTTCCACTGTCAAGGGGTGGATGGTCGATGACATGGATTACTATCATTTTTTTGGGGCTTTGTTGCAGTTCTCAGTGTCACACGCAGTTGCTCGTGTGGATAACTTCAAGAGGTATAAGAGACTTGTTTCTGCATCGTTCTTCAATCAACAAAAGTGCAAGCTTAAGTAACAAATTTGGGGAATTGTACTTCAATCTCAAGTTTTGTATATTGGATTTACTTCACTAGTGGTCACTACAGATAGCCGAAAGAATGCGAGGTTGGTAAGTTAGACAGAGAGAGATGGAATCAGCAATCAATTCTCACGGGATATTTTTGAGCTACACAACGACAATGGTACTTCATAGTCTAAGCAAAAATTTTCAAAGTTTCTCAATGACTTTCAAAACTTTTCAAGAAATTTGCTTAAGACTAAGTACTTCTCGAGTATATGGACGTCCACGATAATGATGCTTCCGAGAGTCCGAAATCATCATGGGGGAAGATCGTGTACTTTGAAGTAATCGGATAAACTTCCAGGGGGAAGTAGTGTAAATGTAATGGTATCTACTTACTTTATATGATTTTTATGAAGTATTCTACAGGCGTGAGAAGAATTGTTGCTGATTTCCTGCATGTTACCTCAAACAGATTATCACCAGAACCTAAACGACATGAAACAGTATAGAAGCAGTGTTATTTGGTGTGGTTATTCTACAAATTTCCGCTGTGCACTTAAACCGATGAGCTAGAAGATTGTTCAAACTACATCAAAGTGTCAGAGTCTACTTAATATACAGATATTGGTTTGGGGGGAAGCTGATTTAGAAACTTCGTCAAAAAGAAGTCCATAAAGAAAGTTTTTAATACATGCTGCATGAATTGGGGGGAAGTTAATCCAAATCATGCATATTACAATTGTTCCACAACAAGCAAAGACAAAGAGGATTCAAGCTGAGGTACAAGTTATGAAGACAAGAAGAATTAAAAGACATCCTCAACATTGGAAGCGCCTTGGAAGACTTTATTTTGTTGTATTTTTACTTGTTAGGAACATTGTAAGTAATTCCGTATGTCTCCACATTGGGGGAAGATTGTTAGCCCTAAAATATGAGCGCCATTTACGGAATTACATTAGATTCAGATAGGCAAAACGTGGAGGAACTACTATTGACAAGTTGTCAAAGTTACTCCTTGTTTAGCCTATATATACCCCTCCATACTTCCATGGAGGGGTGAGGATTCTCATTTTTTATTTTCACTTCTCTCAGTAAAATAAACACACTCCTTTCACCTTGTAATCTTTCTCTCTCTAAAATGTCTAAACACTTATTTTATCCTCCCCGACCTCCGGATCACCCTCTTTTTAGCTTTGAATCTTATAGTTAACAGAGATGATAAGGACAAGAGTAAAACGACGAAATAGGATAAGACGGGAGGCTGCAAGCTTCGAATGCCAGCCTAAAATAAAGGTGCGTGATAGGTGTGAAAACATCCATCCTTTTACCACTTATTTCTTGCTAAAACAAAACCAAAACGCGTATTTAATGTCATTTGTTTGGAATTATGCGTGGTTTGTGTGTTTGTTGTATTTTCAAAGTCAACCGGATAAATATTGAAGAAAACATGGGATTGCACGAGGTTTAATCGAAGAAAAAGACGAAAAGACGAAGTCTATAGTCCAAGAGATGCAAAAGATTTGAAGTCAATGGGCCTATTTGAAGATTTATCGAAGAAAAGGACCAAGGATGGAAGATTTACATATGTCGAAGAACTCAAGTCTATTAAACGAAGAAATTAAAAGACGAGTTAAATTTATTCGTCGACAAATCCCGAATCAGAATCGAAAACGTCAACTTTACTGAAAAGACGAGAAGACGAAAAGAAAGGAAGAAAGCCCACTCACCAACCAACTACACCTCCTATAAATAGGACATCCCTTTACAACTTGGAGACTAGTTTTTCATTTCCAGTTTATTTCCCTTTCTTGTTTCGTAGGGAACCAACACCACTAAGGTGTTGGTGATTTTTATTTTCCTTGATTTCATCATAGATTTGTATGTTTTAATCTTTCACTTTGTTTGTTTAACATTAATCTTTCAATATAATCTTTCATTTAATCTTGTTCATCTTCTTCTTGTTGATTCAAAGCTTTTTTTGTTGAGTTTGATCTTCAAAAGTAAGTGGGTTTGTGTTTTTGTTGTTGGGATTTGATGTTTATCATTAGTAAATGATTATTGGTTAGTTTGGTTTAAATCTTTTGGTTTAATTTGGTTAGATTTGATTAAATTCGTGCTTAGCTTTCATTTTCTGTTTCACTGTTCTTCATCAAACCCAGATTCCGAATCAACTGTTTCTTACTTTTTATTCCGAACCAACACCAATGTTCCGGATGAAGGATCTTAGTTAAAACATTTCGAACCAGCATTTTTATTCAGTTATTCCGAATCAGTCTGTTCATCCGGAATAATCAATATTCCGGATGAGTAGCAACATTCCGAATCAAGGTTTTTAATTTTATTCCGAGTCAGTCTTTGTATTCCGAACGAACATAAATATTCCGGATGAGTAGTATATTCTGAATCAAATGTTTTTAGTATTTTGTTCCGAATCAGTGTTATTCTGGGTCAGTTTTATTCCGAATCAATTTTATTCCGAATCAGTGATATTCCGGATCAAGCAAAATGTTCTGGATGAACATATATTCGAATGAAGGAAATCTTCCTAATGAAGCTTTTGTCCAAATGTTCCGAATGAAGGTTTGTATTCCGAATGAAGCATATGTTTCGAATAAAGGTTTCTGTTTAGTATATTCCGGATCAAGCATAAACATTCCGAATCAGTGACTTTTTCTGAGTTTAGGTATTTAACTGTTTTATTTTAATTCAAGTTTTATTTTTATTAATTGCTTTTAATTAATTGCTCTTAGTTTATCTTTATTTACTTCACGCGTTTACCTTTTTAGTAGCATAGAAAACCAATCCCCTTTTTAGTAACCAAGAACAACTATTCCACTTTGAACCGTGATCGATTCGAGAAGATACCGAGAACTTACTTGAACCCCATTCAAAATGTATGTATCAAATGGAGCCGCTGCCGGCTCTTCTCGTAAGGATTAACAGTTTTTTGTGAGAAATTGGATTTTGGGATCCGTTCGCCGTGAACGTTACTTTTTCATCATTAAAAATTTTCAAAAACCCAAAAAAATATAAAATTTTCAAAAATACAAAAAAAATAAAAAACATAAAAAACCAAAAATATTTCTTGCTTTGTTAGTTCTTTTGCAGGTGTATGCGCACTCGATCAACGTCTTATCAAGAGGGCAATGAACCTCTACCGGACAATCTTCCTATGATCGAACTTTTGCAAAGACATGTAGAGGGCAACAACGATCCAATTGTCATACCCGAGATTGCAGCCAACAACTTTGAGCTCAAATCCGGCTTTATTCAAATGGTCTCTGCTCAACCATTCTTGGGGCGTACCATTGATGATCCTCATGACCACATCAAAAGGTTTCTTCAACTCACAAATACGGTCAAATTCAATGGTGTTCCACAAGAGGTATTCCGTTTACAACTTTTTCCTTTCTCCTTAGAGGGACAAGCCCGCCATTGGCTTGCAAAGGAACCGCCACAAAGTATTCTGACGTGGACGGACTTAGAGACCAAATTCATAAACTACTTTTTCCCACCCTCTCGTACTACCGCTTTGCGGAATGAAATTATTAATTTTGAACAAAAGTACGATGAGTCTTTTAGTGAATCTTGGGACCGTTTTAAAGACCTTTTAAGAAAGTGCCCACAACATGGTTTTACCAAAGTGCACCAAATTAATACTTTTTATAATGGTTTAAGCATGAATGACCAAGATTCACTAAATAGTGCCTCGGGGGGTAATATTTTGGTTAAGTCTTCTAATGCCGCTTGGGATATTATTGAGAATAAGTCTAGAGTGCAAACCAAGAGTGTTCGGACCAATGCCGCTAGTGCTAGTACTAGTGACAACGACAAGAGACTTGACAAAATTACTTCGCTTATTGAATCGCTTGCTGCCCACACCGCTAACAACACCAAAAGCATCAACGCTCAAAACGCTCAAGTCAATGTTGTAAGCCAACCATGTGAAATATGCGGGGGTACTCACTCTTACACTACTTGTACCTCTACCCAAGAATATACTTGTGAGAATGTTAACGCAGCATACGGTACCTATCCTCCGGGAGGCTATCAAACTCGTCCTCAAGGTGACCGCAACTTGCTCAGCTATCGCTCAAACAACTTTCTTTCCCCACCCGGTTTTCCTCCAACCAATCAAATCCAACAACAAAACCTTAACCGAACCAATCAAAACCAACCTCGAGCACCATACCAACCACCTCAAAGACAACCATATCCACCTCAAAATCCTACTCACGTTTACCAACCCGCTCCTTACCAACCACCTGCTTATCAAGCACCTCCTCCTACTCAACCCACCGTTTTCAACCACGAGGTCGAAACGTACATGCGGACGAATGATGTGTTGGTGAAGAATCTGCAGACCCAAATTATTAATTTGAAGGGCGATATGGTGAAACAAGGGAATGATCTTAGAGCCGATATGCGAAATTCTTTGAGTAGTCAAACGAATGGCCTAAGGGACATGATGGCTGGTTTCTTCCAAGGTAATCAATCCTCTTCTTCGGGTACTCTTCCGAGTAACACCGTTGCTAATCCAAGAGGAGAGATGAAAGCAATCACCACTCGCAGTGGAAAAGGTACCAAGGAACCCGAGCTTCCTACACCTACACCGGTGATTGTGACTAAGGAGAACGAGTCACCTACTCATATTCCTCAACTTTCTACTTCCCCAATTCCTCCACCTCTTACTTGTACCCCTCCACCACCCAAGGATGTGAGTGATCCTACTATCCCAAAGCTTTCCTCTTCTTCTGATATACCTTATCCCTCAAGGTTGAGGAAAGAGAAGCTCAAAAGCAAGGACGATATTCAAGTTTCAAACTTTCTCAAAATGTTTAAACAATTGAATTTCAACATCTCCTTCGCTGAGGATCTCGCTCACATGCCTAAATATGCGAAGATGTTTAAAGATCTTCTTAGTGACAAGGAGAAGCTTCTTGATATTGCTAATACCCAACTTAATGAGAATTGCTCCGCGGTTCTCTTAAGGAAATTGCCAACCAAACTTGGTGATCCGAGTCGCTTCTTAATCCCTTGCAACTTCCCGGGAGTAGAGAATTGCATGGCCCTAGCCGATCTAGGTGCTAGTATCAATTTAATTCCTCTAAGCGTTTGGAAGCAATTATCTCTCCCTGAGCTAGTCCCCACCAAAATGACTTTGGAATTAGCTAACCGTACGGTTGCTTATCCAGTGGGGATAGCCGAAGACGTTTTTGTAGGAGTCGACAAATTCAATTTTCCCGCCGATTTCGTCGTAGTCGACTACGAGATGGATCCTCGTGTTTCATTAATAGTGGGACGTCCATTCTTGAGGACCGGTCGCACTCTCATCGATGTTGAAGCCGGTGAGCTTATCATGAGAGTTGGTGACGATCAAATTGTCTTCAACATGGGTAAGATTTCTAAACAGCCTTATTCATACGAGAGTGTTAATTGTATCGACGTTCTTGATGGGGCTTGTGAAGAACACTTTAACGATGCTTGTAAAAGTAGTCGTACCTCTCTTCCCAATGTTGAGACCGTTGCCTCCCTTGCTCCATCACTAACTTCATTTGGAGAAAGTGATTTCCTTCTGACTGAATTTGAAGCAAGTTTAGGGGATGTGGATTTAAAATATGACGATTCTCCCACCGACTGGGAAGAAGACATTCGTACCATTGAGAAACTTCTCAATGAGGACCATATTTCCCCACCATATCCCAAGGATATTGCTATCGATGAACCGAATTTTACTACGCCCTCCATCGAAAATCCTCAAGATTTAGAGCTTAAGGAGTTATCGTCCCATCTCGAGTACGTGTTCCTTGAAGACAAGAAGAAGTCGCCCGTCATCATCGCTAAGGACTTGAAAGAAGAAGAAAAATCTCACCTCATCGCCGCGCTTAAAAATCATAAGAAGGCAATTGCTTGGAAAATATCCGATATCCGCGGAATTGATCCAAACTTTTGTACTCACAAAATTCTCATGGAAGATGACTTTAAACCCGCAATCCAAAGCCAAAGAAGGGTTAATCCTTGAATTCATGACGTCATCAAACAAGAGGTTATCAAACTTCTAGATGCCGGCTTGATTTACCCTATTTCGGATTCGCCATGGGTAAGTCTCGTCCATTGTGTGCCAAAGAAAGGCGGAATGACCGTTGTTCCCACACACAACGAGTTAATTCCTACTCGTCTCGTTACTGGGTGGAGAGTTTGTATCGACTATCGCAAGCTCAATGATGCCACGAGAAAAGATCACTTTCCTCTTCCTTTCATGGATCAAATGCTCGAGCGTCTAGCGGGTAATGACTATTACTGCTTCTTAGACGGTTTCTCCGGGTATTTTCAAATCCCCATCGATCCCAAAGACCAAGAGAAAACCACATTCACTTGTCCCTACGGAACATTTACTTACAAACGCATGCCTTTCGGTTTATGCAATGCTCCTGGGACGTTCCAACGGTGTATGATGGCTATCTTCCATGACATGGTTGAAGAAACTATGGAAGTCTTCAAGGATGATTTCTCGGTTTATGGCGATTCTTTCTCTGCTTGCCTTGCCAATTTAGAACGTATGCTTAAGCGGTGTGAAGACACTCGCCTTGTTCTTAATTGGGAAAAATGCCATTTCATGGTAAAAGAGGGCATCGTTCTAGGACACAAAATCTACAAAGCCGGTCTTGAAGTGGACCTTGCTAAAGTCGATGTTATTGCAAAATTGCCTCCACCTTCAACCGTGAAGGGTGTGAGAAGTTTCCTGGGTCATGCGGGCTTCTACCGTCGATTCATCAAAGATTTTTCTAAAATCGCTCGCCCGATGACCCACCTCTTGGAAAAAGATACTCCTTTTATCTTTTCCAAAGAGTGTATTGAAGCCTTCAACCTTGTTAAGGATAAGCTAACTAAGGCACCGATCTTGGTTACCCCTAATTGGGAGCTACCTTTTGAGTTGATGTGCGATGCTAGCGACTTCGCTATTGGAGCGGTTTTGGGCCAAAGAGTAAACAAACACTTCCAACCAATCCACTATGCTAGCAATACAACGACAGGGGCTCAATTGCATTACACGACAACCGAAAAAGAGCTTTTAGCTGTTGTCTATGCCTTTGAAAAGTTTTGCCCCTATCTTGTCCTTTCCACCACCATCGTGTATACCGATCATTCTGCGTTGAAGTACTTGTTAACTAAACAAGATTCTAAACCAAGACTTCTTCGCTGGGTTTTGCTACTTCAAGAATTTAAAATCGAAATTCGTGATAAGAAGGGAGCCGAAAACCTAGCCGCGGACCACCTCAGTAGACTTGAGGATCCTTATCAAGGGGATCGTCCGAATAAAGAGATCAATGACTCTTTTCCCCTGGAGACCTTAATGTCTATCAACTCGAATTTTGATGAAACCCCGTGGTTTGCGGACATTGCAAACTACTTGGCGGGTGGAATTCTCATTGACGGGTTAACATCCCAGCAAAAGAAAAAGTTCTTCAAATACATTAAGACTTACTTTTGGGATGACCTGTATCTCTTCAAACAATGCGCTGATTTGATTATTCGCCGATGTTTTGATGGACCGACAGCTTTAGACATTCTCGAAGCTTGCCATGAAGGACCCACCGGTGGTCACTTTGGTCCCAACTTCGCTGCTAAGAAAGTGTTTGACTCGGGATTTTATTGGCCCTCCATTTATCGTGACGCTCATGAAATGGTGAAAAATTGTGATGCTTGCCAAAGACAAGGCAAGATCACACATAAAGATGAGATGCCTCAAAATTTCATACAAGAATGTGAAATCTTTGATGTATGGGGTATCGACTTTATGGGGCCATTCCCTTCATCTAAAGGAAACAAATACATCCTTGTAGCCGTTGACTACGTTTCTAAATGGGTTGAAGCCAAAGCTTTACCCACTAACGACGCAAGGGTGGTTTGTAACTTTTTGAAGTCGCTATTCGCTAGATTCGGTGTGCCTCGTGCCATTATTAGTGATCGCGGGACTCATTTTTGCAATGATCAATTCGTAAGAGTCATGGCTAAGTATGGTGTCAATCATCGTCTTTCCACCGCTTACCACCCACAAACTAATGGGCAGGCCGAAATCTCTAACCGAGGGTTAAAGCGAATTCTTGAACGAACCGTGGGAGAGCATCGTGCCTCATGGGCCGATAAACTTGATGATGCTCTGTGGGCTTTTCGTACCGCATACAAGACTCCGATTGGTTGTACGCCATATCGTCTCGTGTACGGGAAAGCATGCCACCTCCCCATTGAGTTGGAGCACAAGGCTTACTGGGCCTTGAAGTGGGATAATTTCGACATCAATAAAGCCGATGACCTACGCAAAATCCAACTCAATAAGCTCAATGAACTCCGGAATGAGGCTTATGAAAATTCTTTGATCTATAAGGAAAAGACTAAGCTCATTCATGACTCTAAGATTAAAAACCGAGAGTTCCAAGTTGGACACAAAGTTTTACTCTTCAACTCTCGGTTGAAAATCTTTTCGGGCAAGCTGAAATCTCGTTGGTCCGGCCCATTCACCATTGCCCAAATTTTTCCATATGGTACTCTCGAGCTCGCTCAACCTAATGGACCTAATTTTAAGGTGAATGGCCAACGAGTGAAGTTGTACTTTGGTGAGGACATCTCTCATGAGATGATTCCATCCCTCACCACGTTTCCCATGAACTAGTTTTGGGTCGAGTCAGGCTCGTGACTCGGTAAACAAAAACAAGCGCTCCTCGGGAGGCAACCCGAGTATCTATCCTTTTCCGTTTTACCTCATAAGTGTAGGGGGGCCTATATAGGTTGTTTGTGTTTGTGTGGTGATGTGATTACAGGGATGAATGCACTTTTGGAACCTTTAAAAAGCCGTGCTCCCGTGTTATCCGCAATCCGGTTCTATCTCCCAACTATCGTGATTCAATTTTCTTCATACTCACATTTGAAATTGATCACTTTAGTCGTCTCTTCCTTAGCTTGATTTAACCAACGTGCACAATGTCATAAGTGTAGGGGAGACTTTTCCCACATGCTTAAACATTGAGGACAATGTTTATATTAAGTGTAGGGGAGACTTCTATCGAAGTTTTAAGTGGACTTTTCCATTAAAATGCCTTCATTTAACCGGAAAATCATCTTTTTCAGCATTTTTCAAATTTTTAATTAACTTTGGCCATATAGTCGTAATTTTTAAATTTTTATCGTTGCTTTCATATGTATATATCCCACAATAAAGTCAAAAATATTAATAAATTGGTGTAGCAAGTTTAGAAGTCTTTGACATATTAGGCCCATTGCGATTATTTTGACTCAACCCGAATAGTCTTATCCAAGTTTATTCTAGCAAGTATCCTCAACCATGTAGACCTTAATTGGTTTATTAGGCTAAGCATCCACGAGTCTCATTACTTGAGATTTTAAATTGTGGAGAACGAGAAATGATAGAGCCAATTATAAGTCGGTATTCTTGCACAAGCACACTCGGTGTGATTATAAGCCTATTCTCCCATCGCTTGCTAATAATTTATCTGCAATAAGTAAGGTCGTACGATTTTATTGAATAACTTAGCTTCTAGCCCAAGATCGTTTAAAAGTTGCTCGGTGATGATAAGAGTTCATAGCCAAGGCATAACTAACGAAGCGGGGCGCGAAGATTGGCGAATCCGAAAAGGCCCTAACAAGGCATGAGGATTCCATTTTATTGCTAAAGATCCAAGGTGATGTGAAAAGCATTATTCCCAAAATCAATATGAAGGATCAAGACTCACGACGAAAAGCAATCAACTCCCACAAAGATCATGGAGAATTCTATCCGAAAAGACCCTAACAAGGTATGGGGATAAATAGATCCAAGTCCGAAAAGGAGGCGGATCGTTGTATCTCAAAATCCCAATTAACGATTGAAGAAATAATGATGAAGTCGTGGTCAACAAAGTTGGAGTATCCCTCAAAAGTCTCCAAGTGAAGAAACTCTATTAACAAAAAGAAGACCATTATCTCAAGAACGTCTCTCAAGATATGAAGTATGAAGTACATGCCAAATATCGGCCCGAGAAAGGTCTCAAATCGTGAAGCGAGTTATGCCAAGATATGAACTTTTTGATATCCCGAGAAGCAGTTTTAAGAGATTTTGTCCTTTAGCTAACTAATAATCAAATCGTCCTACTTTGCTTTCAGCCTAAATAAACTATCGCAATAAGTCTAAAAATGCATCTTCGTGATCATTCTAAGACAACAATAAAATATAAGAGATACACCTAGGAATAAGGGAGTTTAAGCATATAATTAAGCCATGTGTGTAAGTGTTTGTTTTGCTAACTTATAATAACAATGATCTCGTTTTTAAGCTTAGTTTGGGGAACGTGAAACTTGAGGGTGATAAATCTTCGCAGTACCGAAGCCCTAATGTAAGTCTTAGATCTCTTTGTGAGTTATTTCCATATAGCTATTTTCAAGTGAAAATGGTTTTCTATCCCTTTTGTTTCATTCAAGCTTTTATATATCTCTTTAGTAGTAGTGGTTATTGTTAATAAGGCCAAGGTTGATTGATTATGAGAAAAGTGTAAACTTGCTTTATCACTAAGCATTGCATGAGGGCATGGCAATGGTTAAGTGTAGGGGATTTGATAGGTGTGAAAACACCCATCCTTTTACCACTTATTTCTTGCTAAAACAAGACCAAAACGCGTATTTAATGTCATTTGTTTGGAATTACGCGTGGTTTGTGTGTTTGTTGTGTTTTCAGAGCCAACCGGATAAATATTGAAGAAAACATGGGATTGCACGGGGTTTAATCGAAGAAAAAGACGAAAAGACGAAGTCTATAGTCCAAGAGATGCAAAAGATTTGAAGTCAATGGGCCTATTTGAAGATTTATCGAAGAAAAGGACCAAGGATGGAAGATTTACATATGTCGAAGAACTCAAGTCTATTAAACGAAGAAATTAAAAGACGAGTTGAATTTATTCGTCGACAAATCCCGAATCAGAATCGAAAACGTCAACTTTACTGAAAAGACGAGAAGATGAAAAGAAAGGAAGAAAGCCTACTCACCAACCAACTACACCTCCTATAAATAGGACATCCCTTCACAACTTGGAGACTAGTTTTTCATTTCCAGTTTATTTCCCTTTCTTGTTTCGTAGGGAACCAACACCACTAAGGTGTTGGTGATTTTTATTTTCTTTGATTTCATCATAGATTTGTATGTTTTAATCTTTCACTTTGTTTGTTTAACATTAATCTTTCAATATAATCTTTCATTTAATCTTGTTCATCTTCTTCTTGTTGATTCAAAGCTTTAAGTTCTATTTTGTTGAGTTTGATCTTCAAAAGTAAGTGGGTTTTGTGTTTTTGTTGTTGGGATTTGATGTTTATCATTAGTAAATGATTATTGGTTAGTTTGGTTTAAATCTTTTGGTTTAATTTGGTAAGATTTGATTAAATTCGTGCTTAGCTTTCATTTTCTGTTTCACTGTTCTTCATCAAACCCAGATTCCGAATCAACTGTTTCTTACTTTTTATTCCGAACCAACACCAATGTCCCGGATGAAGGATCTTAGTTAAAACATTCTGAACCAGCATTTTTATTCAGTTATTCTGAATCAGTCTGTTCATCCGGAATAATCAATATTCCGGATGAGTAGTAACATTCCGAATCAAGGTTTTTAATTTTATTCCGAGTCAGTCTTTGTATTCCGAACGAACATAAATATTCCGGATGAGTAGTATATTCCGAATCAAAGGTTTTTAGTATTTTGTTTCGAATCAGTGTTATTCCGGGTCAGTTTTATTCCGAATCAATTTTATTCCGAATCAGTGATATTCCGGATCAAGCAAAATGTTCCGGATGAACATATATTCCGAATGAAGGAAATCTTCCAAATGAATCTTTTGTCCAAATGTTCCGAATGAAGGTTTGTATTCCGAATGAAGCATATGTTCCGAATAAAGGTTTCTGTTTAGTATATTCCGGATCAAGCATAAACATTCCGAATCAGTGACTTTTTCTGAGTTTAGGTATTTAACTGTTTTATTTTAATTCAAGTTTAATTTTTATTAATTGCTTTTAATTAATTGCTCTTAGTTTATCTTTATTTACTTCACGCATTTACCTTTTTAGTAGCATAGAAAACCAATCCCCTTTTTAGTAACCAATAACAACTATTCCACTTTGAACCATGATCGATTCGAGAAGATACCGAGAACTTAATTGAACCCCATTCAAAATATATGTATCAGTGCGCGTCTTAGAAATATATATACGTTTATTTTTTTATAAACACTATTACTTAAAAAAAACCTAAATTATAACTTTAGGACTAGTTTTAAAAATTATAAAATGAAGAAGGGTCAAAAGTGTTATATTCAAGATCCACAATATTCATTTGTACTTAACTAAATAGTTTAAGGGCCAAATATATAAATATGACATTAGATTGCATGAAAAAGACGTGAACATGTAACTTCTTCATTCTCATTGTTTCAACTTTCATTAGAGAATTAAAAGCCATGGTTCTTCAAAACTCCTAGTATGTCATTCGAATATTACAACATATAGCAAATCGTAATATTGACATGATGTTGAGTGATACCTTAGATCCGCATAAGGAGTGATTTGAAGCCGCGATGCGCTACTATAAATATCGTCGAATACAAACTCGAACCCACAACTAGAGAACCAGAAACTCTTAACCGAATACTAACGATGAGATAACTAAATCTCGAACTATATCGACTTGAATCAAGATCGTGTTATGAACCCGGATCGAAAGATATACGGAGTTAGAACATACGACATAATAAGATGTCATGTCGGGACATAGTTTCATTCATTTTCACCTTCACCAAGACCCTCTCTAAACATGACAGGTGCGAAAACTTCTCTATCTCGATGGATCGTGGCGCATGAATGTTGTGGCATTCATGTGAATAAACCAACACCTTTTACATGAACATCAGTCGATCGAATCTCGAAGCTATAAGGAATACTACGTATCTTTACTTGAGTATAAACTAGAAGACGTACATGTTTACAACTATGATTTTGCATCCTTCTCCAAAAAAATGAACTAGACTTATGGTAATTAAATAATAGAGGAGATTTCTATGTGTCCATCGTAAATGATATTTGTATATGTGAAACGGACGTGTAAACATAAATATGTGATACGTGTTTTATTGGATAGCGCAAATGAAAGTATAAAAAGCTGATATTTTTGACTAAGTGTACTAGAGATATATCTTCAAGGTTAAGGATCAATTCTTCTAGTGTATTATAAATTTATTTCACAAACGAAGTTTTGTATATGGCAATTTAGGTTCCATGCGTTAAGTTAAAGTAGTAACTAATATTATATTAAGTCCATGTTTTGACATAAACATTAGTAATATGTGATGTGTGGCGTGATATATGAACAGATGGGGTAAGATTTATATTACTCTTGTCTCGTAATTTATAAAACGGGTATTATTGAAGCCCGATATTTTAAATGTTACGCGATTTGAAAGATACACGCGAAACACGAAAAATAAACGCTCTATATAAAATCAAAACGTTGACATTCGGTGAAAACATTTATATTTCGAGATATAAATGAGTGCTTATTATTTAATAAACGTTAACGCGTCATATAAACGAATGACATTTAAAGGTTTATCATGAATTTACGAAAAATGTCCATAAAACGAAAATTAAAACGACGACAATAGAAAATATTTCTATGTCATAACGAGAATATTTACAGGGATCGGGTTTCGTGAAAATACTTTTCAAAAGTTAAAATGTATCATAATTATGATAATATGGTTTCCCGACACGACATACGTAATTAAAATGAAATCGTCGAAAATATTAATTATCGAAACAATCGATAATAAAATGTAAAATGTTGGGCATCCTTCGGTATCGCGATCGCTAGGAATTCTCGTTGTTCATTAATTTTGAGTAAACTCGTTGTAAAACGCACCGCGGGTGATTTTAAATCAAAAACTTGATTTAAATAAAGATGGAAAGATAAAATAAGAACTTTATAATTCCAGATAAAGTATTTGTCAATGATCAGAAAATACTTGAAAAGTATAATTTATTAAAATTATCATGATCTCAGGATTCGCATATAAGAATACAAGAAAACGTTGGTAAATTCAAGAAGCACGAATAAAGGAATAAAATAATGATGGGCAAGTACAGGTTCTTACAACCCAAATGACAAAGAAGATATCAGAACTCTAGGTGTGGCAACGTCATTGCCTCGCCACCACACCGGACTTCTTCGTCACGAGCTCGCTAATAAGATTTTCGTCGGAGCATTGGCGGAGAAAGAAACAATATTAGTATGTCCCCTTTTTGTTTAATATGTTTTTTAATTTTTATTTTTATTATTTCGTTTCGTTTTGTTTTGTTTTTTTGAAAGTGTAGTGTTTGAATAAACTCGGAAGATAAGAAGATGGTGTCACTCTAACTTCTTTTTTTTTGCCATGGGCTCAGGGCCAATAATCTTTTCCGGTTTTTTTACAATTTGTTATTTTTTTTATTTTATAAATTTACTATAAATTTTCATGTTTTTCTTAGTTTTATGAATTTCGTATACTTTTTATTTATTTAGTGGATTTATTTTTTTTATTTAAATAAAATAGATTTAATTTGTTTAAAAATGTTAAAAAAAATAAAATAAAATATATATTAGTGAGTCCCAAATGAAAATGTGTGATTTGTTATGATATAATAAGTTTTTTAGAAGTGAGATTGTTAGATGACGTGACATCCCATGGGGCCCAAATGAAGAAGGTTTTTTAGCCATGACACCTATATCTCTAACAAACGTGTTGAAACAAGTCATGTAATCAAGTCTATTCACGGCATTGATCATCTGGTTTTTCTTGCTAATATTAAAATCAAGATTTTTGAGACGATTTTCCATAGATTGAATCTTAGTACAATATTCATTAATGGTCATCTTGCTAATCTTGATGAAGCATATTTCATTATCGAGGCTAATAGCTCGAACATGTTTGTTGCCATGAAAAAAGCTTTTCCGATGATTTCATAATGCTTTTGCATTACCCGGTGTTATAAGAACTTGTTTTTGAAGAGAGTCACGTCGGGATCCATGTAACACCCACAATATCACAAGGCATCATAATATCAACATTGGGGCGCTACTCATAGCACATCACACACAATCATAGGAAACGACTCAAAAGAGACGTTAAAATATTATACAATCTTGTCTAAAAAGTTTCCCATCCCAATATATATAAAATCAGAGTAGCGTTTGGTCCCAAAAACTGTTACCAATCACATCACATTCATCAAAAGACATTAAAAGTCATTTATTCATTTCAAAGGATGGGAAAATAATATAAATATTAGACAAGTAAGCACCAACTCCCTCCTCGCATGCTCCGCTGCTATCCATCTTGATTACCTGAAATACATGTTTAAAATCGTCAACACAACGATCGAGCAAGTCTATAGGTTTTGCAAATCATCATTTGAACACAAGAATTTTAATCATCTCAAGATTGTCACACAGACAAGTCATATATATATATATATATATATATATATATATATATATATATATATATATATATATATATATATATATATATATATATATATATATATATATATATATATATATATATATATATATATATATATATATATATAGGGAAGCGTTATTGTAGTAAACACTCTTAAAATGCAATATAATAAGCACACTTGTTGGCCATCGGATCAACTATAAAGATGAGATTCAAATTTAATTTTATATGGTTCAATAATTACATAAATAATGGCATTATTGTAAATAGCTAAAAGATTTTAGCCTTTTTTTACACAACCGTAAAATTGATTGTCACAAATTCAGTTACAAAAACATCATTCTATTTTGATACACGAATACAATTTGTTTTAATTTCCCTTCAAATATACTTTCACATATTTTATTGTTTTCTACACTAATTCATGTACTTCTATTTATTTATCATTTATTTGGATCGTATGTTTTTTAAGTATTTAATTAGTGATACATTATGACAAAAATATACGTTTAAATTTTGTGTATTATTTAGAATAATTTCTTTATGATACATTACACCTATATACATATTATACATTTTTTGGTAACGGTATCGACATCTATATATAAAAGTTAAGAAAATATTTGATCATCCAAATGGTTCATTAAGATGAACCTTATCCTTTTAACATACATAACTAACTACTTTACACTAGTGCATGATTTCCAAAATAACAAACACAAACTGATACACCTAATCTTGCAACAAAAATAACCAAATAACTGATACAAATAAATATGTGTGTATGGTCAACTGATACAACACAACTGATACAATCAAACGACGACTAAGTGGCGGTTAGGACTTCTTGTATTCGAAGGGGTACAATCAAAGCGCAATGGTTTGCCGCTTATTAAAATACGACAACGGACAACCGCTTCTCAAGATAATAACAATTGGCACATACTCAAGAATTTGGTACATGAAATTAAATACATTCGTACTTTTTGATTAATGGCGCACTTGGTTTTCAATTTCGACAAAAAAAATTGTCGATCCGAACCACTTGATGCGACGAATGGCGGTGTAAAAGTCCGCCAGAATTATTGTGACATGAAGCATGTTTCTTTTTTCCGTCATGACTCGTGAATACACGAGACAAGATAAGATCTTGTCAACATCACTTCTAATAATATAAAGTCAGATGATCATATTCGAGCAGGTGATATTTAGCTCCATCTTTCCCACATGTGGGTGGTGGTCGGAACTGAAACCCACGCCGACTTAACCTTTCTATAAGACAATAAAAATAAATGCGGTGGTTTGGGTTTTTATACCAGATTCCGACGAGGCTTATGATGTGACGGAAATGGTATGCTTTTTTAGATGTGGCAGATTTAAGTTAGTGGTGGCGGTTGTTGTGAATTTGTTCTTAGATCTGTAGAACTTCTTAGGAGAGGAAAGAGATAGGAATTGAGAGGTGGCTACTTATATTTTATATGGTGAGAAACAAAAATAAATGGAGTGTTGTTGGGATATTTAGGATACCAAAAATACCCTTTTAGCTAAATATCAGTTTTAAATTTATTTAAAAATATGGTTTCCATGTGTCAACTCATAATTGGTGCTTATTATAACACATTTTAAGTTGTAACGCATTTGAACGCAAATCTATATATATATATATATATATATATATATATATATATATATATATATATATATATATATATATATATATATATATATATATATATATATATATGTATATATATATATATATATATATATATATATATATATATATATATATATATATATATATATATATATATATATATATATATATATATATATATATACTAGCGGCGTATTGGGCGGGTTTGTTTCACATTTCTGTTTTAAGAGTATGCTTTTGTTTTAGTTTTATGTACTTGCGATTATGGTGTTTGTTTTTATCTTATTTGTTTGTCCTGACCACCCAGCGAACGTGTTTTGGTTCTTTTTTTTATATGTTTGTATATACATTTTTTGTGTTTTTACTTTTTGTTGTTGTTTGTTTCAATGGGCGGGTTCGTTTCGTAAATGTAATCTAAAAGTACGTTTGTGTATCAGGTATGTTTGCTGACAATGGGACTCGTTTTTCTTAAACAAAAACTAACAGAAAACTATTTTTTGATATTTTTAGGCCTTAGCATGCCACAGTGACGTGTTTTGTTTTATGTGAATCTTTTGTTGTACTATATCGTAGTATATATATTAGTTCTTTGTAATACTTTTCTTAATCCTCTTTTTTTAATTTTCAGCGTACATGTCAGTCTATTATATAGCTTGCAGTTGGACATATAGTTGTTAATGTGATAAAACTGTTTTGTTATCAAAATTGGTTTGGTTTGAGTAACCGGCTTAAATTAAATCGATTCGGTTTTAAACCATTTTTTGGTTAGATTTAATCAGTCTTCAACTGGTTTGGTTTGGCTTAACTGGTTTTTAAACCGGTTAGGACCAGTTTATTAAACTGGTTATAAAACCGCTGGTTCATTTTGAAAGAAACCGATTAAAAAACGTTTTTTGTTTTCTCGATCCGGTTAATGAACCGGTTATTTTCACTAGTGGTATTATTAGTCGTTTGTAGAGTATAGTTTTAGAGTGTTGATGTATGGACCTAATAAGAAGGCCTAAAAATAGACCTAAGCTTATGTGTTTTGTTGTGATTGCCGAAATGCACGAGGCCCAGTATTTCATATTTTCTTTTTGTTTATCACAGTCTTTCATTATGCCACTTGTATCAATCCTACAATTAGATCTCTTTTTAAGTGACGAATTAAGTCTCTCTATAATTTTTCATAGTTTTATTTGAGAGCACTTATTAATAACCATCCATTCTCTTTACAAATCACAAATTAAACATCACACAAATCCTCGTGGAATAGTACCCAAAATTTACCTTTTTTATTTCATATCTTTTAATACCTTTTATACATGTCATACTTCTATTATTGATGAAATAAAATGCCGAAGTCTTTGTAATAAAAACCGGTGAATGAACGTAAATCTTGAGTCGAAAAGAGTAAGTTTGACCTCAAAAGTGAAATTCACTTTGCTTGAGCTCATTTACATTTGTGATGTGTTATCCTAACTTGATTTTTGAATCTAAATAATAACATGACATTGTTTTGGTATTAACGTGTAAAGCTTTTGATTGTATATGTTTATATGTACCGTACCAGCTATGGTTTAAAAACTTAGTTATTTAAAATTCTTACACATGTTTGGTTGACAGAAATTTATAATATTTTGAAATCTTTATTTTGGATTGAACCAATTAACGAATAAATATTTTTTATATAAGTTTTCGATTTAAAAGACTAAAATCGAATATTTACTTTTTATAAAAAATTTCTATAAATTTTATAAACAATTTATCTAAACTTTATAAAAAAAATTATATAAATTTTATAACATATATATAAGCTTTTATAAAAAACTTATATATAATTTATAATTTTTTATATCAACATAAAAACCCAAATAAATAAAATAGAAAAAAGTTTATAAAAAACAATTTTCAAGTAAATTAAAATTCATCATTTTTTGAGTAATTCTAATATAATTAATTTTAGCAATTCGGAGAATTTCAAATTCCTTAGTTGATAATACCAAAAAATATTTGAAAGAAATTAAAATGTAAACATTTTGAATTCCCCCAATATCCTCCAACCAGACACGTTAGAATAATATGTAGAAACAGCTCCAACCCTCTTAAGTTTCAATGGCTATATAACTCTTGACTTATTTGAAAAGTCAACAATTTGTCTTGAAAGATATTCCAAGTTTGTGTGAGATATACAATGCATCTCAGTACTTAATTTAGTTTTATTTAAAGCACAATATTCGACATTGGCATCAACATGATGTATTCCTTCTCCGTCGTCTCTTCTCGGATCTTCAGTAGAAAGCATCTCAAAAAAATAGCCATAATAACATATAAACCAAAATCATATTAGTGCCCATATAGATAGGTGAATGAAAAATCAGAAATTCCAAAAAAAGGTTATTTTATGTTAATACATGTGACGATCCCGCTCGCTTTTTGGCCTTTCGGGCAGTTTATGTACATCAAGATACACAACACATTTCCTTCTATGCATGCCCATTTCCCAAGGCTCATTCCTCAAATAAGTAGTGGCCATTATCTGCCAGTATACACAAAGATAGAAAATGTTGGATATTCTAAAATCGACATCGATTGACAGCTAAATGTGCCAACACGGAGTAGTAATTACTACCAGGTTGGTGATACCTGCAATAAAATTTGTCATTAAAGGGTAAAATAAAAGGGAGACCTTGAAACATACAATTGCACATAAAATGAGTCTGTTAACATACAAAAAGTATTGTATTGCATTCTTTATCAAATAGTTTCTTTAACAGAACTTTCAAACACAATTAAGGAAGAAAAAAAGTTTAGCTTTTTATTCTTGGGTAGAATCCATACTAGGGATTTTTTTGAAATAAAACTTCCAAAATTAAATAATAATCGTTTGTGTAGTATAAAATTGCAAACATTGTGCCCTCTCTTTAAGTTGAAAAACATTCCCATAATAGTTCAAACAATTCAAAAAGGACTCAATTAATCCTATGCCCCTTAAGCAAGTATGTTTTTTTCCTTTATGGCATGTATAAGGCAAGTATTATCCAGCTGAGAATATGAAAAAATTCTCACCTTGAACTATTGACCATTCTCCGTTATGGCAAGTCACAGGGAAAGAGTACATAAGCCCAACTGGAACATTGTATGAACTATCAGAGTACACACCCATTCAAACCCAAGTTCCCTGATATTTGACAATAACAAAAGGTAAGAAAATATTAGAACAGATTTAAAGTGAAAGTTAATTAGATAAACTGCGTGGTATTCAAGTAGACGCTAACCTATGGGGTTCCACATTGTACGTATCGACACATCCGTCATTCAGCTGCTGTTAACTATAAAAACCACATAAAACACGATGGGGGCCTGGGCTGATAGCTACGCTAAAACGGAACAGATTAAGCAGGAAATTATGCCGTTGATGTTGTCTGCCGAGCCCAAGATACAGGCGCAACTTAGTGAAGCACTTGCAGTTATTGGGAAGCATGATTTCCTAAGGTTCAAAAAAGAATGCATCAAACTTTTCCAATTCCATAAAACTGATCCCTAGGGTCCAAATGAAGCTCGATAGAGCCACTCGCGAAGATCACATGAAACTAAACTTCTAGGTTCGAAAACAGACACCCGAAGCTTCAAAAAGAGAGTTCCAACCTTTATGTAGAAAAGTTCAGCGGTCAATGAAGGGAAAAGCTGAGACTTGTTGTATCTTGGCCTGACAATTTTCATGATGTTGCGTTGTTTTGCAATCAAATTCAACACTGCAAGTGCTTTCATACAATTTTTTGTGTCAAGAATTACTAATATGTATATAAAAGACCAGACAGGAATAGGCTCAAACTTAATAGTCGAACAGAGAAAATAGGACCTGGCTAGCCATTTTAAATCAATGTCGTGTTCAGTAAACAAATAGATTTAAATTTGCTTAATTCTACCTGGTAGGCGTAATGTGTGTGCAGAGCAACAAACGACATGAAGCATGTTTCGCATGGATGTATCTAGAAGAAAAGAAAAAAATCATCGGAAGTTTAATAATTATATCATTCAGTGATTAAGCATTGATCGAGTGTCTTACATGAATCCATCCAAGAAGGAAAAATGAAGGTTTGTCCTGAACATCAAATATAACTTCTTCAATTAATGTTTGACAATAAAGCGCAAAATAGAATGCATCAGTAATTAGTTTATCATTGAATGTATCATCAGTTAGTAGCATTTTTTAATTAAAGTACATAAAAGTGACGTGACCGTTATTGATATCATAAGGTATGTAGGGATAAAACAAATGGTTTGAGATTAACTTAGCCTAAAATATAATGACATTAGCAATGTTAATCAGGCACTAACACATAACAGCAATAAATCTTGTTACGGGATCACAAATTATATTAATATCAATTTATGGGTAGTGCGAATCTCTGGAAATATATGTTGCAATAGGATCTGATAATAGGTGGCAGCTTACAGTTGACTTAAGCTAAAAAAGTAAATGGTGTGACAGTCGTTTAAATTTCTTTGCGTATCAATCAACTTGGGATATCTGATGCCATAAACCACTAATAAGAAATTGATCATAACTAATAAAAGCGAATAAGGTATAACTAAGATAGAGTAGCACCATCCTTTCATGAATAAGCATATAGGTAGGCTTCTATGTCAATAGAGACTAAGAAATCACTCAACCCTATCATAGAACCGCTTCAGGGACTGCACAAAAGATGAGTTCATTCAGATCTGTAATTTCTATTATACAAAGAATCCATATATATTGCATCCTTCACTTGCTTCATCTTTAATGCTTTGCATGAACCCTTACCTTTTACACTGATTGATCGAATCTGGATCTGACAATGCCTAACCTTTCGCCGTGTATACTTCACGAACATCTTCACATGAGTTGCAACAGTCCTCCTGTCTGCAAAAAATGGCATATGATTGATAAACAACATAGAGAGAAACCAATATTATATGGCGAGCAGAGTTAGAGTCATACCGCTTGTGCACCAAAACATGAACCGCAATAGGTCTCATTGTGTTCAAGCCTACCACTGTGTCTTTGCTAAGGCATGTCGATCTGCAATGGCACATTCTAGATCAACTGTTGCATTACACGTTCTATAATTTTCTGCTTTTCTTCAACAGTTCTTTCATTACACTTCCATGACCATTAATGATATCATCTTTCTAGGTTCGATAATTTGATTTTGAGTAAACATCCAAGAAATAATATGCCAATATAGTATTTAACAAATGTTCGACTGTCTAGCACATGGAAAATGGTAAGACGGTTAAATTAGCAATGTGTTACAGACGTGCATACATTTAAGCATACATAATAGTTAAAATGGTACTCACCTTGGTCTTTTAAATTTAGCTATTGTTTGTGCTGTCGTAGAGGAATAACAACACCCTCTTCAAGTGTCTCAGCCTCTGACATATCGAAATCCAATACTTCCAACATAAGAAGCTAACTTCAAAGCATTAACTGATGGATCTATTTTCTTTCGTTTTACAAATCGTTTGGACTTCTTCGGAACGATCTAGCTTTTACAATAAAAGTTCTAATATACATAATACACTCAGTTCATCAATATAAAACACATAAAACTGATACCTAGGAAGAGTCAAACAATTTTTACCTCATGTACAATCAAATAAACATTCCTGTTAACAAAAACATAAGATCAAAAGTAGAGACACAACAAATAAAATCAACCTATTAAATAGATGGTTTATAGTGAGGATTAAGTGGTGAATCCTCTCGAATGATTTAATTAACATTGTAAACTACTTATAGCTAAAAATATATTCCATGTTGACCAAAAATAAGCAAAAACAAATGGTAATAGTTCCTAACGTGTTAAGACCGAGAAACAATATAGCAATCATCAGCAACGCAGCTGCTGCTCACCTGGTCTAAACTGACTAAAAACATAACTCTGCACTAATAAATGCAATTCCAGCATCCAGAAATACTTCTAAGATATTTACTTTTGAAAGCCTTTGTTAGACATTGGCCAATACACACTGGAATCTAGATCATCAAAGACCAAGCCGTCTGAAATATATAAAATGGACAATAAAAAGTCCGAAAAGAGAAGTGACCCTGAATTCATCAACCAAATTAAAATTAGTAAAAAAACTAAAAATTATTAATTTTTTGTACGTACCATGAAGATTAGTATAATTGAAACAAAAAAGACAATCAGTGGTCTAACTACTAAACTTGCAAAATACTCATTAGGGTTAGAGAAGAAAGAGGGGTACCTTTTTTACGTGTGTTGTTTTTACGAATTTGGATTTTATGTTATAGGTTTTGTTATCTTGTTACAATTCCTGTAGATATACATGGATGTACCATTTGTTTTTTTAGAGTTTATTAATTTGTTTTTGAATAGAAAATCATTAAAAGTTGTTTGGCTTAGTGGTAAACCTGGTTAGTTGTTAACCATAGGTCACAAGGTCAAATCTTGCATCTTATACTTTTTTTACATAAATTCCAAAATTCCATATCAGAACTGCGTTTCAAAACGTAATTTTCAAAACTGCGATTCCAAAACGTACTTTTCAAAATCCGCGATTTCAAAACATAAAATACGTGAAAAATTGAGATATTTTAGGGATTTTTGTAATACTATTGGCTAATAGGTGCCATGTCACATATGACATGGAATAAAAGTGTGGTATCAAGTCATAGTATATATATATATATATATATATATATATATATATATATATATATATATATATATATATATATATATATATATATATATATATATATATATATATATATATCGATAAATGCCTTAAGCTCATGCAACTGAACCTTAACCAACACGTCAACCGAATCACTTATGACGCCCCTACAACAGGTAATATTGTCATATACCAACGACCTCTTATACATAATATCTCTTTCAGGTGATCACATAGGATACATACCCTAAGATAAGGTTTTTCAAACCAAATAGATCTATCATATGTATTAGCGCTTACCTCGCAAGGTAATTAACAGTTCATGAAATTCAGGGACTTCATAATACAATGGTACTTAGGCACATACTTAAATAATACACAAAGCTAGTAGTAGTAGTGATCGCCGAAGTGAAGATGTCTCCCAAATATACACGTCAAAATCTGCCACCTAACAAATAAGGTGCGCGCTTAGCCACATACTTAAGTATTTCAAAACATACTTAATATAATAAAATCAATGACTCAAAATAGTATGTACATAGACATGACCAATCAATGCAAGTGAATTCCTTCTAACTCCACGACAAGTACTAGCTTTCCAAGACTAGCACCTTCGATATTGATCCATCTCAAGATGCCAAATCAATACGGTTCAAGTACCCAACACGGGTCTCCAATTTCAGAATATACACCCACACATAAGACTTATAGCCTTTTAGAACTTTGAGAAGCTAATAGTTTAGCCTCTCGCCTCAAACTATGACGCGAGGTTAGGTACCTCCCAAATAGTACTCAGCCGGTACTTACCAAAAGTACACGCTGTTTTATCCTACCTAATCAACTTCGTTTTCGACGAAACTTGGTGACAAACTCACTTATAATATGTAAAAGACTCAGTTTAAATTTCATTCAATGATTCACATTTCCCACCTGCTCGACACATCTTTAGACTTTAAAAACCAGACAGTTTTGCACACTTGCATCGTAAAACCATTTTGACCTCGTTAAACATTTCCATTTACAAAATCGTCACTTGACTTTGAAAATAGAATCCAAATGATAAGTTTAGAACCCAACAACAGCCTTTGATCAGTTTTAAAACTCAACTTATAGTCCCCGAGATTCGATCCAAATATCGACAACAATTTCGTATTGTGTCAACACTCGTCTCCCGGTACACGAATAATCAAACTAGCATAACTTTTGACTCGTTAGGAGTTAAAAGCTCTATCTTATATCGAAACGAGCGTCTCGACGACTACTACAACAATATCCAATCATATCATCACCTAACCAACACCTACTGTTCGAAAACAGCCTTAAACTCACTTATGTAAAATGACTATTTAAAAATCACATCAAAACTCATTTTGACCCATTTTTAACATCATCTAACCTTCAATTAACCTATGTTAATCATTCTTAACATATCATGACACTCCTAAATCACTTGCATGATCATTCTTTATAAAACCCACATCAAAAATTAAACATGCAACCATTAAAACTTTGAATAAAATAATAATAACACAATACCACTACCTTAAAAATGGATCAAACAGTTGTTCTTCATCAAAATCTTTAAAAGAATAAAAAGTTCTTGCATGTAGGATTTTCTTAGATCAAAATGATCACAAGAAGATTTGCAACATGGGTCTTTTGTTAGATTTTATGGATTCAAGCTAGAAATCAAAATCCATGGTGGTTTGTGGTGGTGGTTTAGACGGCAAAACAAAGGTAGCGAGAGAGAGAGCGAGTGGTTGAATTTGCATGTATGTGTAAAAAAATGACTATATATATGATGGGTGGAGGGTGTATTTTGCAATTTAATCATTCTTGTGGACCAAAGTGTAAATATTAGTTAAAAAGCGGGAAATGACTTCCAGTCAATTTTAAAAATATTTATGAGAGTCGGGTTTCGTCCCGGGTTCATAAAAATATAAATCTCGTTTGTTAAATAGATCGTTTTCATAATTAAACGCACACAAAACGAAATAATAATGTTCGACTCAACTTAATACGTAATGAAATAAAATTTTTAGAAATATCAAATATTGAAATAATCGATACTAAAATATAATATTTGGGCATCCATTGGCATCGTGATCACTATTAGTACTCTTTAATAGTCACAACAATTAAATATAGTCACACATTATCGGTTTCAACTAAAAACTGTCAAACATAACTGTGACAATCATGGTTTTTGGGGTTCGTCACTTAGACTATAGTTTAAGGTGTTTTGTGCAAATATGTGCTTTTATGTGCTTATGTCTTTATTTTGTGTGTTTGGAGTGAGGTTTGGATATCGTTTATGGGTATATGGTACTCATAAGTAAATCGAGGAACGGTTATTTCATGTTCATGAGCCCACATGGTAGTGACTATGAAATGAGATGCTGTTATTTAGTGGTTTTACGTATACGTATATGTATTATAGAAAATCGTATTTTTACGGTTTAGGGTTTTGCATTTAGGGGTCTCGGAAGAGGTATTTACTCACGGGAGTATTTTTTGGGATGGTTTTAAGTCATTTAGGATTTAGTTAATTAGTTTATTTCATATTTCAAGAGTTTTTATAAATCTGTATATTTTTTCGTCTTTTACAGTATACGCGTAGATTTGACTAGTTTTACGGTTTTGAGGTTTTGGAGGCTTTAAGAGCTGAAATGAATTAAGGAAAATTAAGGTAATATTATTAATACAATTATTAATAATAAAAAGAAAAAAAACACGAAATTAAAGGGGTATAGTCGGTTTTGGGATGCAAGAAAGAAAAAGAAAAGGGATAAAAAGGAAAAAGGGGAACCGGGCTTTTGTATTGGGCCAAGGACTTGTTAGGAAAATATACAAAAACTTTTTATTAATAAAAACACATCATAAAATCCCTGGAGATCATGAGTGATTCGAAATCCATGAAAAATTAGGGTTCTTCATCAAAAATCTTGTTTTCCAAAAATCTAAGGTAAACTCTTCAAACCCTTTTAATTAAATTTAATTCTTTCTTAATCATTATATGATGGATCTAGGTTAGTGTTTATTAGAAAATCTATAATTTAATGTTATCACAATGATATAGACATGATTAGAATAATTAGGGTTAATGATTAAACATGATGAGGGTAATTAATTTGGTTAATTATGTTAAAATCGGTTTTAAAAACTGGGCAGAATTTTTGAGTCATTGTTTTGATCATATCTAGAGTTTTACAAACTTTTAATTTTCGAATCTTATGTCCCTGGAAAGGTAATTTAGTTGGCTTTCAAATGCAAGAAACGAGAACTAAATTGGAGGTTTGGAAGTGGGTCAAAAACAGGTTACATCAGTCGGGTGTCAAAACAGTTTTTGGATCAGCCTGTTTTCTTTTTATGTTTTGAATTGTTTGGGGTACTTAGGGTTATACTGGAACCTTAGAACGAACATGAGACTTAGATTATATATTAAATAAAAGATCTGGAGGAGGTCTAAACAAATGGGTTAGGGTAAGACCCTCTGATCATAACAAACGATTCATATGTTCAAAATCAGTAAATTCTGGATAGGTAAAAGTATATATATATATATATATATATATATATATATATATATATATATATATATATATATATATATATATATATATATATATATATATATATATATATATATATATATATATATATATATGGAGGCCTTATCAGTGTCTTCAAGGTTGCGGCCAAAGGGAAGAGTTAGCTAACACATGTAAGGGCATAGGGTTTCTTATACAGAGGAAGTTCATTTGGTTAAGGGGATGTTCGACCCATAGGTTAAGGTATGAAAAGGGGACTGTTTTGGGTTAAATGTTAACGGGGCGAGTTATGAACTAAACTAAGTTAAGGGCTTTATAGAGGGGTGTCATGAGATGAATATGACCTATAAATGGGGTTAAGTTGTTGTACAAGGTTAGATATCTATCATAGATTGATGATCAATTTTGGTATGTGGTTCATGTCTTGATTGTATACGTTTGTGTGTTTAGATTTTGCTAGAGTGCGGGTACTTGGAGAAGCTTGTTCGGGTGAGTTTCATAGTCCCATGTTTTTATGAGCTATAAATGATTTGACTTCCAGATGGGATGGAAGAGACAGTGTATGGTTTTGTAAATAATGGTGTGAATGTTTTTATGGTTTGTGATGGACTTGTGTGTACACTTATGTGACTAACTGCTATGCGATTCTTGATTGTTATTATGGTTTGACTTGGTACCAAGGGGATGTTGACAAGGCGGGGCCTTGGGATTGGTTCATAGGTGTATGGGCGCCTGTGGGACCATGGTTATTGGTAAGGCTGGGAGCCTTGGAAATTGTGGTTATTGGTAAGGCTTGGTGCCTTGGAATTGTGATTGTATGGTTAATCTTGAATGGTAGTTGTTAATGCATAATTGTAACACATTGTCCATATGTTCTTTTATTGATGGTTGTTATCCACAGCTTATAACTATTTTGGGGTTGGAGTCTAAACTTATGACTCTCACCAACTTTATGTTTACGTGTTTTAGTGTCTCTTTCAGGTGATAATGTGGTTAAGCTTGAGAATAGGAGTGGCTAGCTGGGAGGCTTAGGATTGCATTGGAGGAACCCCCTTTCCTCCTAGTCTTTACTTATGTTTGAATAAGTGATACTTATTAGACACCTATATGTTTGTTATTTGTTAATTGTATGTCTTTGGTAAGAGGTAGACCTGTTACCTACTTACCTAGGCGCCTGCATTGTTTGTGATATCTTCATGACATTGTGTCACCATTTATGATATTTCCATTTCATTTAGTTATCTCTATAGACACGCTATTGTTGTGATGATATCCATACGTCGCACCCTATATTCCGTCATGGTGGGGTGTGACAGAATGGTATTAGAGACAATGGTTATAGAGAATTAGGTTGCCTAGTCTAGTAGCCTAGTCTATAGCTTAAGGGTCCATGCATGTAGGTGTCATAGGGGTATATGTGCATTATAGTATATGGAGTGATTAAGTGTTAATTTCGTTTTGGATATTTATTTACTTTCATACTTACTTATTGAGATATAATATATGTAAGTACATTCATTTATTTTCTATTGATGCGACGTATGAACCGGAAGTGTAGGAATCTATTTAGTGTTACCCATGTCGCGTAGAATAAGAGGTGCGCTAGGTAACAATAGGATAGTACCGATGTTGAGTCTGCGACTAGTAGTAGATTCGAATTTCCGAGTAAATGGTTATGATCATTTTTTTTAATGTTGGATATTTTGTTGTTATTGATTTGTTTTGGCGTTTGAGCCTCGAGTTATGAAAGAAGTTAGGGTTGACGTATGAGATGTTCTTATTTTACCTATACGGTATATATATAGAGTGTATTTTATGTGGTATATATGTGGTAGACTTATGTGTTCCGTGTAGTACTAATTTCTTATAAGTGTCGTCATAGGAGGGAGTACATGGGTGAAAGGGGACATCTATAATTATAGAGGCCTACGTAATTATATATGTGCCACAACACCAATGGACTTCCAAGTATGGTTGCATGAAAAAGGGATTAGTACATGCTTGTATATGATGAGATCTGTATTTTGGGTATTTGTACAATAGGGGTTTATGTAATGGTTGCCTATGATATGGCTATGGTTTTTTTATGTTATATGTTTTAGGTTATAGTCGTGTTGTGTGATTATGGGGTCACACGATATGGTTTGGTTTTGGTGATAGGTTTTATGCCTTGTTGTTGCATGGTGAGATGGTGATTACTCGTATGGAAAAACGAGTGTATGACGCGGTCGATTGACTTGACATGTATGATAACGAGTATGTTTTGAGAGATTTAATAGGTATATATATGCGAATGTATATATACTAGTAGATGCTATGTTATGATATACGGTCGTTCAATAGTTATTATAACTTGAACGTACCTAGTGTTCTCTCGTGTTTAAACAGTTTATTAGTGCTGGAGTTTGATGGAGTTCCAACGACGTTTTGAGTCTTTTTGATGGGTGTCTACATTCGGGTATGTATTTTAATTAATGAGAACTACTAAATTTTTTTGCAAATAAGTCTGGCTAATTATAGGAAAACGATTTTGAAAATAATTTGTAAGTGTATGGTAAGATATCGTGACTTACATATCTTTTTATTAAGTTTGTGGTAGTAAGTTATAAAAAAATGTCTTGAAAATAATTGGATTAGTTTTCTAGGTAACATGTGATAATACATTTTAAAGGGTAAAGAAATTTTACAATAATTTTCTTAAGTGAAGTTAAATTTTTAGAAGTATTTAAATGGACGGAAATAGTAAAAAGAGAGGTTTTATTTTAATAATGATAATAATAACACAACACCTTGTAAACGTGTAATAGTTAGTTATAAAAAGCCTAAATGGATTATATAAAATAATTATAATATAGAATAAAAAGATTAAAAACACCATATTTTATAAACACGTATTGGTTTCATAATAACAAGTGAAATGAGTTTAATGTGAGTAAACAAGATAATGGTTAGAATAACATTATACTATACTAACTAGTGAATACCTTTGATAAAATAATGAAGATAAATGATAAGTTTATTGTTAAATGAGATGATAAATAAAGTGAGTTTTAGTACACTAACTGAGTTGTGCCCTTTGATAGTAACGGAGATGGTAAAATATGACTATGATTTCATTTATTGGTGTTAAAATATGGTCCTAATGTGAAGTAACTAATTGAGATGAAAATTTAAAATTTTCTAAGATATTGAAATTTGGTAATACAAATCGTCATGAGTCTATCTTTGTTGTTGGCACACTCCATTGATCTTTCGGATTACATTGTTTTGTTTTCAGTTGTTTTGGCTAGGGTTCGTTTTACCCTGTATTTTATTTTGGGACACGATTGTTTGTAATTCTTTTGGTACACGTCATGGTTGATTTAGTTATTCGGTTGTGGGAACGTTAGGATGAGAGGATAGAGTTGGGTAGTATTACTTATGGTTAGATATTAGAATGGACAGATGTATTTTGGTTTAAAGGTTGTGTTGAAGGAATGATTAAGATTTGTGGAGTTTTGAAACTTAGATTGGTTACGGGAATAAGGGAGTAAGTAAAGTTAGTTGACTGGTCGTGGGAACGAGATGTCTTGCTATGAGAAGTTGGTTGAAGTACCATTAGGAGATTAATGAAAGTACTAGCGGATATGAGGGTAGAGTAGAAAGTTTCTACTAATGGAAAGATGGGGCAAATAACACGCAAGGGAATTGGAATAGTTATGAAGGCAAGGTAGTAGTAGACACGTGAAGGAAAACATGGATGTGAAAGAATGATTGGTAGGAGGCTGATTAATGGTGAAGTACAACAAGTAAGGAAGAGTGAGCCATTGAGGGGTTGAAGTACCTTTAGAAATATCGTGTTAGATGAGTTGAAGTTAGAAGCTACTGTGTAGTGTGAAGTTCCTAGGTAACATCATGGAGACGAGAAGGAGTGCGTGAAGAGCTACATCGTGAAGCAAGGAACTGAAAGGAATACCTGTCGGCTGCTAGAAGGATGCAAGAGATTTCGAAGGAGTCACAGAAGTTGCAAGGACTGCAAAGGTGACAAGCACTATGATGGGAATCTTCTTATGGTTCGTGAAGAAGAAGGACAGATCGAGTACCGGAGTGGAGCTACAAAGAGCTGAACCAGTGGATCGTGATGAAGTGAATACATAACATGGGGGATTAAGAACTCGTGGAAATAACAAGGGGAGTCGAGTGACTACGTAGATAGAATTTTTTGGCAATCAATATTGAGGGATGAGTAGTGAAGCTGAGCTGAATAAGTTCGTGGAGAAGTGATTAGAGAGTCGGTTTTGTGAAGGTGTTATGAAAGATCTTTGGAAGAGACAATTATGCATTATCCAATGCACTAACTATTTCCATAGATTTGATGAATGAAGTATGGAATTTCGGTTGGATGGGATAGAGTAGGAATTAGGTAGAACCATGGAAGGAGAGGACCAAGTATTCTTAGAAGATGATGATTGAAAGTACCTCATGTTGGGTGCAATCAAAATAGAGGTATGAGATTTAAATAAGAATTTAAAATATGGCTTAGTTTAGACAAATGGAAACTAATATGGGTATAAGATGAGAGTGTGATCCGCATGGGATCACATAAAACTCTAGTCTGTCCCTGTTAGGATGGAGTAGGA
The DNA here is from genome assembly GCA_025667525.1 of Glebionis coronaria. NCBI lineage: Eukaryota > Viridiplantae > Streptophyta > Magnoliopsida > Asterales > Asteraceae > Glebionis > Glebionis coronaria. The sequence continues at coordinate 218,108 of JANFOE010000031.1, forward strand.
GAACTGGTCGCGAGGAAAACAAGTGAAGCTACTTGGATAATTTTGACGTATAGATGACTTGAAAGACGGGAAGCATAGCATCGTGATGTATGCCATGAGCTGAGGAAAAAGAAGGAAGTCTGGATAGATGCGGATCATAAATGAAATAGGTCGACATAGGAACCAAAGGTAAAATTTTGGTATAGCCTAATGAGTAGACTAAGACAATAAGCCTGCTAATATTGTTGTAGTGTGGAAAGGAAATGGCACTGACCTATACTGTTTGATTGGAAGGCTTAGTATCGATAATCGAATAGATGAGGAGTTATAGATGTGATGTGTCATGAGGGACGAAGGGCTTGGACTAACTGAGACAAGATGAGGAGAACTATGACCTTGGAGGTAAGACATTATGTAAGTATAAAGAAAGTGTTGAGTATAAAAAAAATCTTTCATGGAGAAAAGTGAGAAGGAAGTGTATAGGTGCTACTAATGAGCTATCCAAATTTAATGGAAGTAGTTGTAGCATGGATTTGGATGGCAGTTGATAGACTAACTGAGATAATTGTCCTTTTGGTGATATGTATAGATCATAAGCTGATTTGGATTGGAAGGGCCATGTTATGATGAACTAATGAATATGTGAAACACCGTCATAGGTCACTTGTGTAAGGAAATTGGAATTTTTAAGTAATTTGGTGGTATGGACTAAAGGGAGTTGATGAACATGATTGGATATGAGTATATCCAGCTACTTGGAAAAGGATGAACGAAGTGAGAAATTGCTACAAGTATAGGAGTCGTGTTGAGAGCTTGGGTGACTGATTTAGAGGGATGTGGGAAACTCGTTAGCGATGTCTGAGTTTTCATATAATGATAGTTATCATACTAGAAGTCGATGAATGCCATTTGAGGCACTATATGGAAGGATAGGGTAAGTTTTCCTTATGGTGGACTAAAATCCGTGAAAGAGACTACTAATGTGGAAATGGTGTTTGTGGGAAAGGATGAGAGCAACAAGATATGCTATGTTGAAAAGGATGAAACCACTAAAGTTTAGTGACAAAGTTATGTAGGAAGTTTCACTCATAGTAACGGGTGGTATGTTTTGGTAAAATGGAAAAGTTGATGTAGAGTTTTGTAGGTCCATTTATGATCTTTGGAAAGATCGGACCAGTAGCTTATGATTATAGAATTACCTGGGTGAATTGAGTGGTATACATGATATATTTCATGTATTAAGATTGGTATATGTTGTTTGAGAATGCATATTTGCATGTTCGGTTATTCGGGATTTGTGTTAATAAGAGTCTTTGTTTTATCAAAGGGTCATTTATGAGATTTATTGGCTGTGAGGTCAAGAGTTTAGGAATGAATTTAAATATTGTTGGTTTGTATATGTGGTATTTTGAGACTTGAACTAAAGTACACATGGAAATGAGAGGAGTTCATTTAGAACAAGTATCCTCATGTGATTTGTTGTTTGTGTGTTTGATCCTAAGGAGTAAATCTCGGGACGAGATTTCTATTAGGAGGGAGTGATGTGACAACCATGGTTTTTGGGGTTCGTCACTTAGACTATAGTTTAAGGTGTTTTGTGCAAATATGTGCTTTTATGTGCTTATGTGTTGATTTTGTGTGTTTCGAGTGAGGTTTGTATATCGTTTATGGGTATATGGTACTCATAAGTAAATCGAGGAACGGTTATTTCATGTTCATGAGCCCACATGGTAGTGACTATGAAATGAGATGGTGTTATTTAGTGGTTTTACGTATACGTATATGTATTATAGAAAATCGTATTTTTACGGTTTAGGGTTTTGCATTTAGGGGTCTCGGAAGAGGTATTTACTCACGGGAGTATTTTTTGGGATGGTTTTAAGTAATTTAGGACTTAGTTAATTAGTTTATTTCATGTTTCAAGAGTTTTTATAAAACTGTATATTTTTACGTCTTTTACGGTATACGCGTAAATTTGACTAGTTTTACGGTTTTGAGGTTTTGGAGGCTTTAAGAGCTGAAATGAATTAAGGAAAATTAAAATTATTAATACAATTATTAATAATAAAAAGAAAAAAAAACGAAATTAAAGGGGTATAGTCGGTTTTGGGATGCAAGAAAGAAAAAGAAAAGGGATAAAAGGGAAAAAGGGGAACCGGGCTTTTGTATTGGGCCAAGGACTTTTTAGGAAAACATACAAAAACTTTTTACTAATAAAAACACATCATAAAATCCCTGGAGATCATGAGTGATTCGAAATCCATGGAAAAATTAGGGTTTTCATCAAAAATCTTGTTTTCCAAAAATCTAAGGTAAACTCTTCAAACCCTATTAATTAAATTATTTTTAATTCTTTCTTAATCAGTATATGATGGATCTAGGTTAGTGTTTATTAGAAAATATGTAATTTAATGTGATCACAATGATATAGACATGATTAGAATAATTAGGGTTAATGATTAAACATGATGAGGGTAATTAATTTGGTTAATTATGTTAAAATCGGTTTTAAAAACTGCGCAGAATTTTTGAGTCATTGTTTTGATCATATCTAGAGTTTTGCGAACTTTTAATTTTCGAATCTTATGTCCCTGGAAAGGTAATTGAGTTGGATTTCAAATGCAAGAAACGAGAACTAAATTGGAGGTTTGGAAGTGGGTCAAAAACAGGTTACATCAGTCGGGTGTCAAAACAGTTTTTGGATCAGCCTGTTTTCTTTTAATGTTTTAAATTGTTTGGGGTACTTAGGGTTATATTGGAACCTTCAAACGAACATGAGACTTATATTATATATTAAATAAAAGATCTGGAGGAGTTCTAAACAAATGGGTTAGGGTAAGACCCTCTAATCATAACAAACTTTTCATATGTTCAAAATCAGTAAATTCTGGATAGGTAAAAGTATATATATATATATATATATATATATATATATATATATATATATATATATATATATATATGGAGGCCTTATCAGTGTCTTTAAGGTTGCGGCCAAAGGAAAGAGTTAGCTAACACATGTAAGGGAATAGGGTTTCTTTTACAGAAGAACTTGATTTGGTTAAGGGGGTGTTCGACCCATAGTTTAAGGTATGAAAAAGGGGACTGTTTTGGGTTAAATGTTAACGGGGCGAGTTATGAACTAAACTAAGTTAAGGGCTTTATAGAGGGGTGTCATGAGATGCATATGGCATATAAATGGGTTTAAGTTGTATTACAAGGTTAGATATCCATCATAGATTGATGAGCCATTTTAGTATGTGGTTCATGTCTTGATTGTATACGTTTATGTGTTTAGATTTTCCTAGAGTGCGGGTACTTGGAGAAGCTTGTTCAGGTGAGTTTCATAGTACCATGTTTTTATGAGCTATAAATGATTTGACTTCCAGATGGGATGGAAGAGACAGTGTATGGTTTTGTAAATAATGCTGTGAATGTTTTTATGGTTTGTGATGGACTTGTGTGTACACTTATGTGACTAACTGCTATGCGATTCTTGATTGTTATTGTGGTTTGACTTGGTACCAAGGGGATGTTGACAAGGCGGGGCCTTGGGATTGGTTCATAGGTGTATGGGCGCCTATGGGACCATGGTTATTGGTAAGGCTGGGAGCCTTGGAAATTGTGGTTATTGGTAAGGCTTGGTGCCTTGGAATTGTGATTGTATGGTTAATCTTGAATGGTAGTTGTTAATGCATAATTGTAACACATTGTCCATATGTTCTTTTATTGATGGTTGTTATTCACAGGTTATAACTATTTTGGGGTTGGAGTCTAAACCAATGACTCTCACCAACTTTATGTTGACGTGTTTTAGTGTCTCTTTCAGGTGATAATGTGGTTAAGCGTGAGAATAGGAGTGGCTAGCTGGGAGGCTTAGGATTGCATTGGAGGAACCCCCTTTCCTCTTAGTCTTTACTTATGTTTGAATAAGTGATACTTTGTAGACACCTATATGTTTGTTATTTGTTAATTGTATGTCTTTGGTAAGAGGTTGACTTGTTACCTACTTACCTAGACGCTTTCATTGTTTGTGATATCTTCATGACATTGTGTCACCATTTATGATATTTCCATTTCATTTAGTTATCTCTATAGACACGCTATTGTTGTGATGATATCCATACGTCGCACCCTATATTCCGTCATGGTGGGGTGTGACAATATTGATACTTAGAAATTCAATATCCATTACATAGTTAGGGTAAAATAATGACGTTAAGTTCGGGTTTTATATTACCACCTCCTTAAATGAGCGATGTCCCGGCGCTTACCTCGCCTCATACTCGTATTGCGTACCACTAGGAAAGACGAGGGCACTTCCTTCCAAATAAGCTCTCACGATCCCACGTGAATCTCGATTCACGATCTCCACTGGTTCTTCTTACAAAACACAACTCGTCATCAAGTTGTATCTCACCTAAAGGGGATGAATAAATCCTTATCCACCAATCACTACTTCAAGCTCGACACATGAAAATTTTATGAATTACACGAAGCTCATTTGACGACAAGAACGAATGAAAGGACTTTCGAGTAAGTCCAATCAAAAGGAAGGTTACAATTTAAAGTATAGACACTGGCTGGATAGCCATGGACACATATCGAAAAGAAATAACAAGGAAATATTATCGTCATCGGAGGTCGCTCACACGCAGATCCTTACTCAAAAGATAATATAAAGACACCATCTCACTTCCACCCACGCGCATTAAAGTCTCAATAAACATCGTCATTGAAAGTCAAAAAGATATTACATGGTACCTGTTCTCCATGATCGGACGTCATTGGACAATGCCGTCTCAAGTTCTCACAACTTACGATCATTAGAGTAGATCACACACCATATAAGTACATAAAAAGGAAAGGTCGAACATAAACATCAAATATAGATCTCCATCGTTGATCATAGAGAAAACCTTGAACGAAGCCTTTATAATACAACTTGATCTCTAAAGTCTTTCCACTTGAAGTGTCGGCTTCAACATACTCCTCGAGGTGGTAGTGAATTTATTAATTCCAATCATTAAGAATTTTGGTCCATTGACGAAGACTCATAACATATCTGGCATATCAACAGCTTCTGCTCCAATGCTCAGCATACCAAATATGTCCCACTAACTTCTGTTCCAGTGCTTCAGGTGATGCATCACATTCTTTGTTTACTCGTCATACTAGTCCCACGGGTTCGTCGTCAAGAAAAGACTTCAATGATCCTTCAATAGTAGCAATTAAAATCCCAAAATCCTTTATCGAAGACAAGTTGTCGGTGATACCTTGATCCTCATAAATCCTGGTGACGCTTAAACAAGTAGCCTATTCTTAGAATGGTCAACGGTTCTTAACAATCTGCTTAGTAAGCTCGCGATCATCGGGGCACAGTAGAAATGGTCCATCAAAACAAATCACAACTCGGGAGAAGTACAACAGGTTATTCGTACATAGATGATAATCGACGATAATCATAATGACCACGGCACCGAACGATTCGTACCAACGAAACACAATTCGAAGGAAGACGTACGCACACCAAACATCCACAAATCGAGGCAGACATACTTGGGCCCACTCATTTATAACTCCTTGTCTACATCAAAAGGCGTCCCTTTCATGTATACAAGAGTTTATAAATTTACGGTTTGGGAACTTATAACTTTCTTGTTCAAATGAAAAGGCGTCCCAATCCATTTCAACAAAACGATTATAAGTCATCCTACTCAAGTTTTACTACCTCTCAACACGATATCATATCAAAATACCATAGTAAATACAAGGTTTCAATAAACTTACATCATGATTTCCGTATTCAAAGTCCCATTCCATCTGAACAAGGAAAACACGACAACCTAAGGTCTAGTGGTTTAAAATTTTCTTATTAAAAGTCCTAATCCATTTAAATAAGACAACCTTAAACAACTCATAGTTGGGCGAGTTAAAATCTATATATCTAAATGTCCCATTCCATTCAGATACACAGTATTAAGTCACTCAACCGAATAACTACTACGAGCATATCATTGTTGTACCCAAACTATATATATTTGATTAGGGTATATATATCTTAAGTCCAACATTGGCATCCTCCTTTTCGCCAATAAAACGTAGTCATATATAATATCATATCACACATCGCATTACATAGAAGATGTCGTCTCGGATAAATGATTCTTCAAAATCGTAAGAAGTAACGAAAACACAAACATCGTATTTACCAATTATGTTTCGAAAGGAGATGTCCAAAAATGGCATGTCACGATACGATGATAACAATCGAACATAAACAAGTCGATATGAGATAGGTTATGAAACCACATATACATACTCAAAGTATAAAACGAGTTTCACACTCGTATTCAGATAATACATAATTATCAAGATCGGTGATTTGCGTCGAGGCCAAATCCGATACAAAACCGTATTAGAAAAGGTACGACAATCATTCAAGGAACATTGCTTCGCGTGCAATGCCTTTAAATATCATAGTATATTCATAAATATACATACTACCATACTTACATACACATAGTATCACATAATCACAATCAATAAAAAGTAATACAAGAATAGCGTTATCGGAGCCATGCGGAGTAGTTACGTGCTTAAAACCTTTTAAAACATACCAAAAGTTATAGTTTAGGACATTTTCAAAATTGACCTGGTTCTCTATAACTTGTGGCTCTGATTACCATTTTGTAACACCCGTAATTTCACAAGGCATCAGAATATCAACATTGGGGAGCTACTCATAGCACATCACACACAATCATAGAAAACAACCTCAAAAGAGACGTTAAAATATTATACAATCTTGTCTAAAAAGTTTCCCATCCCAATATATATAAAATCAGAGTACCGTTTGGTCCCAAAAACCGTTACCAATCACATCACATTCATCAAAAGACTTTAAAAGTCACTTATTCATTTCAAAGGATGGAAAAATAATATAAACATTAGACAAGTAAGCACCAACTCCCTCCTCGCATGCTCCACTGCTATCCATATTGATTACCTAAAATACATGCTTAAAATCATCAACACAACGGTTGAGCAAGTCTATAGGTTTTGCAAATCATCATTTGAACACAAGAATTTTAATCATCTCAAGCTTGTCACACAGACAAGTCATATATATATATATATATATATCGATAAACGCCTTAAGCTCATGCAACTGAACGTTAACCAACACGTCAACCGAATCACTTACGGCGCCCCTACAACAGGTAATATTGTCATATACCAACGACCTCTTATACATAATATCCCTTTCAGGTGACCACATAGGATACATACCCTAGGATAAGGTTTGTCAAACCAAATAGATCTATCATATGTATTAGCGTTTACCTCGCAAGGTGATTAACAGTTCATGAAATTTAGGGACTTCATAAGACAATGGTACTTAGGCATTTATATCACATAAGATACATACCCTAGGATAAGGTTTGTCAAACCAAATAGATCTATCATATGTATTAGCGTTTACCTCGCAAGGTAATTAACAGTTCATGAAATTCAGGGACATCATAAGACAATGGTACTTAGGCATTTATCATCATATTCGGGTCCAGCATACCAAAAACAACTTGTGTTCATTTTATAAAACAACATGTATTCCCCCTCGCGGGTTTAAAATCATTTACAAGATAATATAAAAGCGAGGCTATAGACTTACTGATGAGATTGCTTTTATACATAGTCTCATCGTGTTTGTTACTTGTGTATTTTAGGTACGGATATTGAGAAAATGACAAAAGATCACAAGAAACATGCAAAAACGAACACGGGAAACGAAGCCGCACAATGAACCAAGCCCTAATGAAGATTTTCCAAGAAAAACCCTTAAAGAATTGAAGATTATGTAAGAAGGGTCCTCCAATATTGAAGAATTGACACTTTAAACCCTTGTTTATTTATAATTACAAGATTGGTCCTTAAAGTTTGTCAAATTTACAAAAAAGGGCCCTCCACTTTGAAGAATTGGCAAGAATGGTCCCTCAACAATCATGACTTGTCAATATTAGTCCTCCAAAAATTCAATCATACAAGTCAAGACCATTATCTATGAAGAAAATGCCAAAACAACCCTTCAAGAATCAAGAAATGGCAAGAAATACCGCTAAAAATACTTTGGAAAAGTGTTTGTGGCCAAAGTACGAAAATGAAAACTTGCATAACAAAGGAATCTGGTTTTAAGCTTAATAAACCATGAATGAAAGAAACAAGAGAAATGGAGGACTGAAATGGGCAGACAACCAAAGTTACATAGACCACTCACACCCCTACACGTGTCCCACTATCCCATTACAACCAATCACAAGCCTCCCTACTTCCACCTCACCATCCACTCACACCTGCCTTAACTAACTTAATTTATTAAGTTTAGTTAAGGCGCTAAACACCCCATTTACAAACAAAACAGATTAAACATGTGTTCTTCATGTTCTTGATGCAAATTGGGTATTTGTTAATTACCAATAATTAAAACTCCATCATCTCCAGATTAGTGATTAGGGTGGTCCTAATCATAACCCAACTCTCAAAACCCTTGCCACATCACTCTCATGCTCACATGTTAAACCCTCCTCACACGTTTTTGGGGAAAATGCCAAAGCTTGCCAAGAAATCAACACTCAGGATTGAAGCTTACTTTTTAAGCTTCCTTTAGGCCTTTGGATGCAATTGCAACCTGCCAACTCATACAAACGGCCAAAAATCAGTCACATGAGCTTAAGATCTTCAAGCGCAAAAACTTCATCAGCTTAGGGTTTACGTTTTTATGCATTTTAGTTAGTCATTTGTAGCCTATATAAGGCATAGAAGCTGCATCATAACAGCTTGCTCTTGGTTTTTCCTTTATTCACAGTTCTGTAAAGCCTTTATCATTTGAATGAAAAGTGTTTGAAATTGATGATGAAATCCAAGTGCCAATCTTTCTAGTTACTTGTTTATGTTTAATGTTAACCAAACCTGAATCTTAAAACGTGTTTACAAACCTTGTGCAAGAAATTGTACAAGAACTCAAAATCTGATATTTTGCTAAGACTTGGTTTAAACCTTGGAATTCTTGGGGTATAAGTGGATCATAGCATCCTGATAAAGAGTTATCAGGGTGTTGTGAGGCATATAACTTGGGGATAATCAAGTGTGGGAACAAGGTTGCATCAATCAGATTTATTTTCCAAGTTGTCACCTTTCTGTTTTTTTGATTTTATTGTACTAACCTTGTTGAATCTTAGCAGCTTGTTTAAGGAAGCTTGTGCCTTGTTTTTCTAGGAACATCAGCTCAAAAATTCGTGAGTGTGGATGTACATTCATTAGCTTTGAGTTCTTGAACCCAAAAATCTAAAAAATACTTGATTTTTATGATTTTTGTGTTCTGCTTGTGTTCTTGTTGTTTTTATGGCTTAATCTTGCTTGATACTACATAATATATCTGTTATTGTGTTTGATTGGGCTTGGTTAACATTGAATCACACTTATACTTGTTTAATCTTGATTTAAAAAAGATAAGGGATGTTTGGGTTAACCTATTTAAGATCATAACTTGTTATTGTGTTATTGGAAGTTGTGTGTTTGAGTTTGTATCTTCTTATCACTTGGCTGTGTACTAAAACCTACAAGTTTTCAGATTTAAAACATCAAATTAAAGATTGTGTTATATCTCACTTGATTTTGCCATTTTTGACCTAAGATTTTGGAAACACCTAGAGTGTATGCATGTTTAGGGCCAAAAAGTGTTAAATCATAGTTTATATAACCTGTTAACAAGATTTGAGTGTTTGAATTTAGCTGTGTGGTCATGTATATCAACAAGTGTTCATAACTGCATGTTCTTTGTTCATCAGAAACTTTTGATTGCTTGAATCTTGATCTAGACTTTAAATCAATGCATGAAACCTGTTAAAATTTGTTCATTTGAATTTATTATAGCTTGTGTATGCATTTGGTGAAGTTTGGCTGGCTGATTTTTACTAAAAGTGCTTATTGAACCAAAAATCCTTATTGTTCATATCTGGGCTAGGTCTGTGGATGTTTTCAATTAACTGCACTGATTGGCTGATTGGAATTGTGTTTTTGTTGCTTATATTGACTCCTTATGATTAACTGATCATTTGGGTGCCTTTGCTTAACTTGAATCCACAAAAAAGCCACAAAAGATAAAAAGTCAATTTGGTCAAGCAGGGGGAAAAGTTCCCACTGCTCAACCACCAAAACTAGCCCCTGCTAGTGTAAAACATCAACCAGCTTATTCATAAGCCATTTTGTCTTATCCAGACTTGCAACAACTTATTTTTTGTGATAGATCTTCCTCATTTGACCCATTTATTTGATCTGGAGCTTATTAGACTTTGACTTTGACTTTTTACTAGAAAACTCATTAAGTTGACTTTATCATAAGTGCTTATCTGCTTATTCTGGCTTATTGCTTGTGCTTATTTGAAAACTTTTTGATTATTTTGCTTAATTAAGTCATTTAAAAGCTTTTGAAAGTTGAATCAGCACTTGAGGTGGTCTAGAACTCAAAAACGACAATTTTTGTCGTTTTGTGAAGAGAGTCTTGGCTTATTTTAGGCTTATTTCTTGTGCTTTTTCCAATTTTCTTTTTACAGATCTCTTAAGTAACTCAAAAGAAGCTTGTGTGTCAAATTTTAGCTTATGGCATCAGCTTATAGCTTAATGGGCCAAAAAGCCCATTAAGAATAAGCTGCTTTGAAATAAGCTAGCTTAAACACATTTTCAGCTTTTGGGCCTTTAGAGTTTTGTTCTTAAAATCAAATTTTAAGTCAGATAGAAAGTTTTGGGCTTATTTGGACAACCTTTTTCTTATTGGGCCTATTTCAAGCCCATTAAGGGACTGTTTGGACTTTTAGCCCATTTCAAGGCCCAATAGGGGTATTTTGTAATTTCAACTTCATTTCTGCTTTATTTAGGTTAAAATAAGTAGGTTTGCAACTTTTTAGTATTTTTTATTATTATTTTATTATTAAAAATTAAAATTTAGATTTTTCAATGTTTTTCATTTTTCTTGGTTCAAATACATTAAGTTAGGAATTTTACAATTTTTAGAATATTTTTAGTGTCATTAGATTAATTTTTAGAATTATTTTAAGTTTTAATAGTTTTTAATTGTTTTTAAATAGTTTTTATTAATATTAAAATTTTCAAAAATTGTTATAAATTTAGTTAAGGTATTTTAGAGGTTTACAAGTAAAAAAATCTCATTTTAGGCTTTTTTTTTAATTAAATTGATTTGTGGGCTTCAATTAGCATTAAAAAATATTATTTAATAAAATAAAAGGTTTGAGTGATTTTTTGATATTTTGTAAACTCTAATAACATTTTTTAGGATTTATTGCAATTTTCTAGGAATTTTTAGGGTAAATTTTTAATTTGGTCACTTTTTACGGTTATACGTGCACGACTATTCGTCTTATTTATAATCGTAATCTTCATTCTCTTCTAATCTCTTTTCTTCTTTTCATTTCTCATTAATATAATCACAAACCATTAATCACTTCTTAATACAACACACTTGCCTCCTTGGAAAACGAACTTGAACTTAATTGGTCATTAGTGCTTGGTTTTCCTAAACCGACACTTAATACTTGCCACTTTTGCTCTCTTTTCCTAAAGAGTAGTAAAACCACTATATCATTTTGGCGCCGCTACCGGGGAAGCGTGTTGTGTTTTGATTTGAACAATTCTTGTTTTTATATAGCCATAATAGCTAATTGTATTAGTAGCACTCTACTAATACGTATTATCGGTTTTTGTTTTTTGTGTGAATACTAGTACTATATTGTATACGTAGAACAATAAATTTACAAGTACTCCAAAAGTGTGAAAACACGACCTTGATTGGAAGGTCATTACTCAATCATTGTATTCGAATCTCAAACAAGAAAGAAAATGCAAAATAGATAAATACTTTCGTGAAGCTTAATTTTGAAAAACACAAACTATAAGGTGGGTATAAGGCGGGTATTATAAAATATAACCTAAGGAAAAAGGCTCTTAAGTGCTTCACGCCACCTCGTTTCCCCGCTTGCTTGTGCGTGTTTAGATAAAAAGGGCTAATCGAGGGTTTGCCAACCAAAGTATTATCTAAGTATCATATATATTTTTTTGGTTTCAATTGATTAAACCCTCTTGAACGTTTTGGTGTTCCACCAACGTTCTAAAGTCATCGAAGGCGTTCACTTCACGTGATCGTTTTCATTCCTTGAGGCTTCTTTAATCAAGAGATTTGATTAAGGAGGAGATTTGTAGATTTTTGTCTACCTAATACAATCACAAAAATCCAAAACAAAAAGTAAAAACAATCAAAAACCACAAAAAAAATTCTTCTTTGCTCATCCCCACATTGTACGTGACGTTTATGCTTACTCGTAATCAAGCAAGACGTGCACGTAAACGAAAAAACCGAAAGGATTCAACACCTACTCCTAATCTTTCTAGTGAGGAGTATCCTATTGACGAACCTATCGTAGAAGAAGAACCAACCATGGCGAATCGTACTATGACGGAGTTACTTCAAGCACCCACCGAGGGTTATGGAGAGGCTATTGTGATTCCCGCTATCCTTGCGGAGAATTTTGAAGTGAAAATGGGTTTGTTGTCGATGATCCAAAACAACAAATTTTGTGGTGATGAAAAGGACAACCCGCACAACCATATCCACCAATTCAATCGTCTTACCGCCACTTGCAAATTTAAGGATGTTGCTAATGACTCGATTAAGATGATGCTTTTTCCGTATTACTTAGCGAGGCCCGCTAAAATTTGGTTAGAGAAAGAGCCACCCAATTCTATATTGACGTGGAAGGATCTCGTTTCAAAATTTGTGAACCAATTTTTTCCGCCCTCTAAGACTAAGCATTTGAAAAACGATATTTCAAAGTTTTCACAAGAATTTAATGAGAGTTTTTCAACGGCTTGGAATAGGTTTAAGGAAATGTTACATGAGTGTCCTCGTCACGGTTTTCCTGACTTGCATCAAATTGACACGTTTTACAATGGATTAAATGATCATGAAAGGGATTATCTAAATGCCGCCGCGGGTGGTAATTTTTTGTGTAAAACGGTTGAGGAAGCGTTGTTGATAATTGAGAATAGATCTAAGGTGTATAGTCCTCGTAACACATCGAGTGTTCGTAAGGATTCGTCTTCGGCTTCACCTTCATTTTCCAATACCATCGATGCTTGCCAAATTGAGGCGAATTTGGAAAACAAAATCTTTGATAAGCTTAAAGGACTTTTGATTGAATTCAAAGTCGGTGAACAAAGTGCTCCCGCTACGGGCTAAAGCGGTTGAGGTTTCATGTATGTATTGTGTTGGAGGTTATGATTTCTCCGAGTGCATTACCAACGGTGGTAACACTTCGAGTGCCTACGCGGCCACAGGAACTTACAACCACAACGGTCAAGTTACCCGCTCCAATCAAATGACTCCACCGCGTTTTGCTCCCAATCAAAATGCTAACAACAACTATCGAAACAATCAAGTTAGTTTTAAAAACAATTATAAAGGAAACTATGGGAATCAAGGGGCTAATAACAATCAAGTTTCAAACAAAAATCAAAACAATAATTTTCAAAATAACAAAGGTTTGCAAACTTTGAAAGATCTTCCAAATGAATTTGTTGAATACGCTAATGGAAACGATGCTAGGTTTGACAACATTCAGAGAGATATCATTAGCCTAACATCCGAGTTTAAGAATGAATTGAAAAAGAAGTTGATAAACGAGTTAGCAAATGAGCTTAAAATCCATACAAACAAAATGGAAGGGAATGTAACTAGGTTACAATAAAACCAACAAAAAATGGAACAAGGGCAACATGAAATAAAACAAGAGATGATTAAGGCCGAGAAGAGGCAATCCATGTTTGAGGATAAAATTTCATCTATGTTTGAGGCTATAACGTGCAAACCGTCTTCGAGTAGTCTTCCCAGTAACACCATATCGAACCCTAAGGGAGAGATGAAAGTGATTACCACACGAAGTGGTAAGACACTTAAGGAACCGACTCCTCAACCAATTGCTCCTACGGAGGATGCAATTGAGGAAGAACCTGAGGTTGTGGTCGAAAAGGAGCACGTCCCAATCCCACGAAGTACCGCTCATGCCACACCTACGGTTGACCAATTACCATATTTGGAACCTGAGATTCCAAAGGCTATGCCTATGCCTCAACCCACACCATCTTTGCCCTATCCATGGAGACTTAGAAAGGAGAAACGTCAAGAGCGCTATAGTTACCAATTTGAGATTTTTATGAAAATGTTTCGTGACGTTCATTTTGATGTGAGTTTCGCTGATGATTTGGTCATGATTCCTTGATTAGCCGCTAACTTCAAGAGTATGTTGAACAACAAGGAGAAATTGCAACAATTGTCTAGTTGTTCGTCGGTTTATCTTAACCGCATACCTCAAAAAGTCGGTGATCCCGGTAAATTCTTGATTCCTTGTGCAATCAAAGATATGGAAGAATGTTATGCCTTGGCCGATCTTGGTGCTAGTATTAACTTGATGCCACTTGCAATCTTCAAGTCGCTCAATCTTCCTAATCTTACTCCTTCACTAATGTCTATCGAGTTGGCCGACCATTCCACGATTCCCGCATGTGGATTGGCGGAATATTTTTTTTGTGAAAGTGGGAAAGTTCTATTATCCGGTAGACTTTATCGTTGTCGATATTCCCACGGATCCTCAAGTTCCTCTCATTTTAGGTCGTTCGTTTTTAGATACGTCTATGGCTTTAATTGATGTGCATGCTAGAAAGATCACCTTACGTTTCAACGACGAGGAACTTGCTATAAACGCAACTCAAAATTCTCCAATTTCTCATGTTTATTCCGTTGCAACCGTAAACCTCGTTGATATGATTGACATTGTTTGTGAGGAATTTTCACAAGAAGTTTTAGGTTTTGGTGATGATGAAAATAGTGGCAATCCTACTATATTAGATCTCATTCTTGATAACTCGACACCAACCTTCACTCCATTTGAAGGTGGTGGTTTTACGTTGGAAGAATTCGATGTTCCACGTACTTGTGACGAAGACCTCGACAATGATGAGGACTTCTCGATTATCAAGGATTTTCTTAACGATTTCCCATTTCCTCCAACCGAGGAGGTTATGAGTATCGAGCCCAAATATTCAATTGAGGGACCACCTATCCTCGAGTTGAAAGATTTACCTCCTCATCTCGAATATGTATTTTTGGAGGAGGACGAAAAGTTGCCGGTTATTATTGCGAAAGATCTTTCGGATGATGAAAAAACCGCACTTGTCGATGTTATAAAGGATCACAAAGGGGCAATTGCGTGGAAGTTATCCGACATTAAGGGGATCGATCCCAAATTTTGTACCCACAAAATCTTAATGGAGGAGTATTACAAACCCGCAATCCAATGTCAAAGGAGGGTGAAACCCAAAATTCACGACGTCATCAAAAAGGAAGTCCTAAAACTCCTTGACGCGGGAATGATTTACCCTATTTTCGATAGCCCTTGGGTGAGTCCTATTCATTGTGTCCCTAAAAAGAGAGGAATGACCGTTGTGCCAAACGATGCCAACGAGTTAATTCTAACTAGACTCGTGACCGGATGGAGAGTGTGCATTGACTATCGTCAGTTGAATGACGCCACTCGAAAAGACCATTTTCCCTTGCCCTTCATGGACCAAATGTTGGAGCGTCTTGCGGGAAACGATTTCTATTGCTTTTTAGATGGTTTTTCCGGTTACTTCCAAATCCCCATCGACCTTCGTGATCAAGAAAAAACTACGTTTATGTGTCCATATGGAATGTTTGCCTATCGTAGAATGCCATTCGGACTTTGCAATGCACAGGGAACCTTTCAAAGGTGCATGATGGCTATATTTCATGACATGATCGAGGAGACGATGGAAGTCTTCATGGATGACTTTTCCGTGTTTGGTAGCTCGTTCACTTCGTGTTTGTCGAATCTTGACAGAATGTTAAAACGTTGTGAGGAAACCAACCTTGTGCTTAATTGGGAAAAATGTCATTTTATGGTTAAAAGTGGAATCGTCTTAGGGCACAAGGTTTCGAAAGCGGGGATTGAGGTAGATAAAGCTAAGGTAGACGTCATCGCCAAATTACCTCATCCCAAAACCGTTAAGGGAGTTTACTAGGCCACGCGGGCTTTTATCGTCGATTCATCAAGGATTTTTCAAAGATTTCTCGACCTATTACACATCTCCTCGAAAAAGATGCAAGTTTTTTCTTTGACGAAGATTGTGTACGAGCCTTTGAAATCCTTAAGAGGAAACTTACCGAAACTCCCATTCTTGTTGCTCCCAAATGGAACCTCCCCTTTGAGCTCATATGTGATGCTAGTGACTACGCTATTGGGGCCGTATTGGGGCAACGTCATGAAAAACACTTTTTGCCTATTCACTATGCTAGCAAGACGATGACCGAGGCTCAATTAAAATACACTACAACGGAGAAGGAGTTCCTTGCCGTGGTGTATGCATTTGAGAAATTCCGACCTTATCTCGTCTTGACTAAATGCATAGTGTACACGGATCATTCGGCTATCAAGTATCTTATGGCTAAACAAGATGCAAAGCCAAGATTACTTCGTTGGATTTTCCTCATTCAAGAATTTGATCACAAAATTGTTGACAAGAAAGGAGACGAGAATCTAGCGGCCGATCATCTTTCTCGATTGGAAGATCCTCACCAGAGTGTTTACGAGCCCAAGGAAATCACCAAAACATTTCCGCTCGAGACACTTGGTGTAGTGAATTCTAAGCTTGACTCTTCTACCCCATGGTTTGCGGACATCGCAAATCACCATGCGGGGAATTTCATCATCAAGGGTATGACGACTCAAGAAAAACGAAAATTCTTTCGTGACGTCAAGTTCTATTTTTTGAACGACCCTTACTCGTTTCGAACTTGTGCGGATCAAATTATTCGACGTTGTGTCTTTGGTACCGAAGCTTCTAACATCCTTTTAGCTTGTCAAGAGGGACCCACGGGTGGTCACCACGGTGCTAATCTCACGGCTAAGAAGGTTTTTGATGCCGGTTTCTTTTGGCCTACTATTTACCGAGATGCACATGAACTTGTGAAGTCATGTGACTCATGCCAACGACAAGGAAAAGCCTCACAAAAAGATGAAATGCCACAAAATATCATCCAAGTGTGTGAGATCTTTGACGTTTGGGGCATCGACTTTATGGGGCCATTCCCATCATCTCATGGTAATAAGTACATCCTTGTCGCCGTTGACTACCTATCTAAGTGGGTGGAAGCTAATGATTTGCCCATCAATGATGCTCGTGTGGTAGTCAAGTTTTTGAAAAGCTTATTTTCTCGGTTTGGAACCCCTCGTGCGATCATAAACGATCGTGGAACCCATTTTTGTAACGACCAAGTCGAAAGGGTCTTAAGAAAATATGGGGTTACACATCGGCTTCTACGGCTTATCACCCACAAACGAGTGGGTAAGTCGAGGTTTCAAACCGAGCTTTGAAAAGGATCTTGGAGAGATCTATTGGGGAGAACCGACAATCTTGGTCGGATAAGTTGGACGATGCTTTATGGGCCTTTAGGACCGCTCATAAGACGCCCATCGGGTGCACTCCTTATAAGCTTGTGTATCGGAAGAATTGTCACTTGCCAATTGAACTTGAACACAAAGCTTATTGGGCCCTTAAGCATTGTAATGATGATATGAAGACCGCGAGAAAACACCAGAAAATGCAATTAAATGAATTGGATGAGTTAAAATATATTTCTTATGAAAATTCATTGATTTTTAAAGAAAAGACTAAAAAGTTTCATGATTCAAAAATTAAAAACCGGGTTTTTAACATTGGAGATCAAGTGTTGCTTTTTAATTCTCGTTTGAAAATATTTTCCAGCAAGTTGAAATCCCGTTGGTCCGGTCCATTCACCGTGACTCAAGTTTTTCCATATGGGACCATCGAGCTAGCTCAAAATGATGGCCCCAATTTCAAGGTGAATAGACATAGGTTGAAGCACTACTTTGGTGGGGAAGTTCCATCCTTGAACTACCTCGACCAAATCACCTTCCCCAATGATAATGAGTATTGAGGGGATCGAGTCGAGCTCATGACTCGGTAATAAAAAAACGAGGTGCCTTGTGGGGGAGTCCCATGCTTATCCTATGTACATATTATCGCTTTCTAATGTAGTAACGTGTGGGGATTTATGCCCTTCCAACCTTTGTTCTGTGGTTGTTTGTGAATTGTGGATTTTAGATGATCATGATCTTCACGATTGGAGCCTCTCGTGTTCGTTTTATGGGAACACTCGATCGTTTGCTTTGAAGAATTTCTCAATATCCATGATATATCCTTTGATGTTCTAACCTTAGGTTTATAGCACACTTCATAAACGACTTTAAATTTAACGGTTACACCCTTTCCATGCTAGATTAGGCATTCGACTACGCCTCTAGTATGGGGGTTTTCCAACCCTTAGACTCGAAACATTGAGGATAATGTTTAACATTAGTATGGGGGTGAATAGATACTTGCCTTGCCAAACCTTCTCGTTTTCCGAAGGTTATCTTTTTGTTTATCGTTTTGTTGCAAATAAGGCTAAAAATGGCCAAATTTCAAAAAATTTATCATGTTTTATAAGTGTTTGAAGACACGAATGTAGATTTTCCGATGGCGAGAATAAGAGTAATTTTTTACTCGACTGTGCGTGTTGAGCACTTAGCTTCGATTCCTTAACTTCATATTAGGCTAAGTCTCTTAAATGAGGACGAGAAATGATAGAGTTAATTATAAGTTACTATGCTAAACGTAGAGTACTCATATTCTTTCAAAAACTCATGTGTTCTCGTTGTTTGCTTATTCTCCCTTCGCTTGTAAATATTTTTTGCTTAATAAATATTGACTTAGCGGTTTAGTCTTGATTGTTGGTTTCTAGTCTTTTCTAGTAGCTTCCATGTAATTAAATTAGGAAGACATTAAGGTATCGCCAGCGTCACGGTTTTGAAGTATTGGCAACCCGAATAATCGAAAGCTTCACCCAATAAGATTTCAAGTGCTCACCTAAATCAAGCAAACGATTTGAAGCTTATAAGGCCGAAAAATCTATGCAAAATTGAAAGTGAATCAAGCCTTAATCTTTGAAGCTTTAAAGATCCAAAATTCGCCTTAGCGTGAGGATATACGTCTTTGGCCACAATAAACACCTCATGGCGAGGTTAAATAAAAGGCAAGGCAAGAACGAAGTCATAATAAAAGCTTCATGGCGAAGTTGAATAAAAGATGTAGGTAAACCTATGATAATAAGGGCTTTCCGTTAGGGGGCGTATAAAAGTCTTGGTAATAAGTATCATGTTCAAAACCGTTATAAAACCGTGTTTATCGATCCTTCTTGTTGACTTAATTTTTTGACATCGTTGTCTATTAGGAGGGGTTATTAATTCAATGGTATTGGTTACACCGTTAGAACTCTATTTTTAGACCTAAATCTCTATTATCACATAAGTCAAACAATGTATCCTCGTGAAACATTCAAGACAAAATAAAATATAAGAGATACAAACTTAGGAAAATGGGAGGATAAGTACGTTATTAGGGCATATGAGTAGTGTTAGCATTACTAACTTATAATGATAATGATCTCTTTGCACGTTTAGCATGGAATTGGGGTAAAAATCGAGGACGACGAAATTATTTCTAACGAAGCATTCACGTGTTCTTGTTCTATGAACCTAAACGTCCCATTTTGCGATGAAAATCATACATTATGTCCAAAAACGTAATTAGTAGTAATAATAGTAGTATAGCTAGTTTATCATTCAATAAAAGTGAATAAAAACCAATTGTGGAGGTTCTACGATACTTTATTCTAGCATTGCGTGAGGGCACGACAATGGTTTAGTATAGGGGAGTGATGAGACTGCTTTTATACATAGTCTCATTGTCCAAAACGGGCTTTAAATGCATTAAATATCATCAATAATGCCAAATATATGCTTGTGTTTGTTACTTGTGTATTTTAGGTACATATATTGAGAAAATGACAAAAGATCACAAGACACATGCAAAAACGAACACGGGAAACGAAGCCGCACAATGAACCAAGCCCTAATGAAGATTTTCCAAGAAAAACCCTTGAAGAATTGAAGATTATGCAAGAAGAGTCCTTCAATATTGAAGAATTGGCACTTTAAAGCCTTTTTTATTCATAATTACAAGATTGGTCCTTAAAGTTTGTCAAATTTACAAAAAGGGCCCTCCACTTTGAAGAATTGGCAAGAATGGTCCCTCAACAATCATGACTTGTCAATATTAGTCCTCTAAAAAGTCAATCATACAAGTCGAGACCATTATCTATGAAGAAAATGCCAAAACAACCCTTCAAGAATCAAGAAATGGCAAGATATACCCCTGAAAATAATTTGGAAAAGCATTTGTGGCCAAAGTGTGAAAATGAAAACTTGCATAACAAAGGAATCTAGTTTTAAGCTTAATAAACCATGAATGAAAGAAACAAGAGAAATGGAGGACTGAAATGGGCAGACAACCAAAGTTACATAGACCACTCACACACCTACACGTGTCCCACTATCCCATTACAACCAATCACAAGCCTCCCTGCTTCCACATCACCATCCACTCACACCTGCCTTAACTAACTTAATTTATTAAGTTTAATTAAGGCGCTAAACACCCCATTTAAAAATAAAACAGACTAAACATGTGTTCTTCATGTTCTTGACGCAAATTGGGTATTTGTTAATTACCAACAATTAAAACTCCATCATCTCCAGATTAGTGATTAGGGTGGTCTTAATCATAACCCAACTCTCAAAACCCTCGCCACGTCACTCTCATGCTCACATGTTAAACCCTCCTCACACGTTTTTGGGGAAAATGCCAAAGCTTGCCAGGAAATCAACACTCAGGATTGAAGCTTACTTTTTAAGCTTCCTTTAGGCCTTTGGATGCAATTGCAACCTGCCAACTCATACAAATAGCCAAAAATCAGTCACATGAGCTCAAGATATTCAAAACCTTCAAGGGAAAAATGGGGACTTCATCAGCTTAGGGTTTACGATTTTATGCATTGTAGTTAGTCATTTGTAGCCTATATAAGGCATAGAAGCTGTATCATAGCAGCTTGCTCTTGGTTTTTCCTTTATTCACAATTCTGTAAGGCCTTTATTATTTGAATGAAAAGTGTTTGAAATTGATGATGAAATCCAAGTGCCAATCTTTCTAGTTACTTGTTTATGTTTAATTTTAACCAAACCTGAATCTTAAAACATGTTTACAAACCTTGTGCAAGAAATTGTACAAGAACTCAAAATCTGATATTTTGCTAAGACTTGCTTTAAACCTTGGAATTCTTGGGCTATAAGTGGATCATAGCATCCTGATAAAGAGTTATCAAGGTGTTGTGAGGCTTATAACTTGGGGATAATCAAGTGTGGGAACAAGGTTGCATCAATCAGATTTATTTTCCAAGTTGTCACCTTTCTGTTTTTTTGATTTTATTGTGCTAACCTTGTTGAATCTTAGCAGCTTGTTTAAGAAAGCTTGTGCCTTGTTTTGCTAGGCACATCAGCTCAAAAATTCGTGAGTGTGGATGTACATTCATCAGGTTTGAGTTCTTGAACCCAAAAATCTGAAAAATACTTGATTTTTATGATTTTTGTGTTCTGCTTGTGTTCTTGTTGTTTTTATGGCTTAATCTTGCTTGATACTACATAATATATCTGTTATTGTGTTTGATTGGGCTTAGGTAACATTGAATCACACTTATACTTGTTTAATCTTGATTTAAAAAAGATAAGGGGTGTTTGGGTTAACCTGTTTAAGATCATAACTTGTTATTGTGTTATTGGAAGTTGTGTGTTTGAGTTTGTATCTGCTTATCACTTGGCTTTGTACTAAAACCTGCAAGTTTTCAGATTTAAAACATCAAATTAAAGATTGTGCTATATCTCACTTGATTTTTCCATTTTTGACATAAGATTTTGGAAACACCTAGAGTGTATGCATGTTTAGGGCTAAAAAGTGTTAAATCATAGTTTATATAACCTGTTAACAAGATTTGAGTGTTTGAATTTGGTTGTGTGGTCAAGTATATCAGCAAGTGTTCATAACTGCATGTTCTTTGTTCATCAGAAACTTTTGATTTCTTGAATCTTGATCTAGACTTTGAATCAATGCATGAAACCTGTTAAAATTTGTTCATTTGAATTTATTATAGCTTGTGTATGCATTTGGTGAACTTTGGCTGGCTGATTTTTGCTAAAAGTGCTTATTGAACCAAAAATGCTTATTGTTCATATTTGGGCTAGGTCTGTGGATGTTTTGAATTAACTGCACTGATTGGCTGATTGGAATTATGTTTTTGTTGCTTATATTGACTCCTTATGATTAACTGATCATTTGGGTGCCTTTGCCTAACTTGAATCCACAAAAAAGCCACAAAAGATAAAAAGTCAATTTGGTCAAGCAGGGGGAAAAGTTCCCACTACTCAACCACCAAAACTAGCCCCTGCTAGTGTTAAACATCAACCAGCTTATTCATAAGCCATTTTGGCTTATCCAGACTTGCAACAACTTATTTTTTGTGATAGATCTTCCTCATTTGACCCATTTATTTGATCTGGAGCTTATTAGACTTTGACTTTGACTTTTTACCATTAAGTTGACGTTATCATAAGTGCTTATCTGCTTATTCTGGCTTATTGCTTGTGCTTATTTGAAAACTTTTTGATTATTTTGCTTAATTAAGTCATTTAAAAGCTTTTGAAAGTTGAATCAGCACTTGAGGTGGTCTAGAACTCAAAAACGACTATTTTGTCGTTTTGTAAAGAGAGTATTGGCTTATTTCAGGCTTATTTCTTGTGCTTTTTCCAATTTTATTTTTACAGATCTCTTAAGTAACTCAAAAGAAGCTTGTATGTCAAATTTTAGCTTATGGCATCAACTTATAGCTTAATGAGCCAAAAAACCCATTAAGAATAAGCTGCTTTGAAATAAGCTAGCTTAAACACATTTTCAGCTTTTGGGCCTTCAGAGTCTTGTTCTTAAAATCAAATTTTAAGTCAGATAGGAAGTTTTAGGCTTATTTGGACAATATTTTTCTTATTGGGCCTATTTCAAGTCCATTAAGGGACTGTTTGGACTTTTAGCCCATTTCAAGGCCCAATAGGAGTATTTTTGTAATTTCAACTTCATTTCTGCTTTATTTAGGTTAAAATAAGTAGGTTTGCAACTTTTTAGAATTTTTTATAAAGTTTGGATTTTTATTAATATTCTATTATTATTTTATTATTAAAATTTAGATTTTTCAAAGTTTTTCATTTTTCTTGGTTCAAATACATTAAGTTAGGAATTTACCAATTTTTGGAATATTTTTATTGTCATTAGATTAATTTTTAGAATTATTTTAAGTTTTAATAGTTTTAATTGTTTTTAAATAGTTTTTATTAATTTTAAAATTTTCAAAAATATTTTTAAATTTAGTTAAGGTATTTTAGAGGTTTACAAGTAAAAAAATCTCATTTTGGACTTTTTTTTAATTAAATTGATTTTTTGGGCTTTAATTAACATTAAAAAATTATTATTTAATTAAATAAAAGGTTTGAGTGATTTTTTGAATTTTTGTAAACTCTAATTACATTTTTTAGGATTTATTGCAATTTTCTAGGAAGTTTTAGGGTAAATTTTTAATTTGGTCACTTTTTACGGTTTTACGTGCACGACTATTCGTCTTATTTATAATCGTAACCGTCATTCTCTTCTAATCTCTTTTCTTTTTTTCATTTCTCATCAATATAATCACAAACCATTAATCACTTCTTAGCACAACACACTTGCCTCCTTGGAAAACGAACTTGAACTTAATTGGTCATTAGTGCTTGGTTTTCCTAAACCGACACTTAATACTTGCCACTTTTGCTCTCTTTTCCTAAAGAGTAGTAAAACCACTACATCATTTTGGCGCCGCTACCGGGGAGGCATGTTGTATTTTGATTTGAACGATTGTTGTTTTTATATAGCCATAATAGCTAATTGTATTACTAGCACTCTACTAATACGTATTATCGGTTTTCGTTTTTTGTGTGAATACTATTACTATATTGTATACGTAGAACAATAAATTCACAAGTACTCCATAAGTGTGAAAACACAACCTTGATTGGGAGGTCATTACTCAATCGTTGTATTCGAATCTCAAACAAGAAAGAAAAGGCAAAATAGATAAATACTTTCGTGAAGATTAATTTTGAAAAACACAAACAATAAGGTGGGTATAAGGCGGGTATTATAAAATATACCCTAAGGAAAAAGGCTCTTAAGTGCTTCGCGCCGCCTCGTTTCCCCACTTGCTTGTGCGTGTTTAGATAAAAAGGGCTAATCGAGGGTTTGCCAACCAAAGTATTATCTAAGTATCATATATATTTTCTTGGTTTCAATTGATTAAACCCTCTTGAACGTTTTGGTGTTCCACCAACGTTCTAAAGTCATCGAAGGTGTTCACTTCACGTGATCGTTTTCATTCCTTGAGGCTTCTTTAATCAAGAGATTTGATTAAGGAGGAGATTTGTAGTTTTTGTCTACCTAATAGAATCACAAAAATCCAAAAAAAAAGTAAAAACAATCAAAAACCACACAAAAAAGTCTTCTTTGCTCATCCCCACGTTGTACGTGACGTTTATGATTACTCGTAATCAAGCAAGACGTGCACGTTAACGAAAAAACCGAAAGGAGTCAACACCTACTCCTAATCTTTCTAGTGAGGAGTATCCTATTGACGAACCTATCGTAGAAGAAGAACCAACCATGGCGAGTTGTACTATGACGGAGTTACTTCAAGCACCCACCGAGGGTTATGGAGAGGCTATTGTGATTCCCGCTATCCTTGCGGAAATTTTGAAGTGAAAATGGGTTTGTTGTCGATGATCCAAAACAACAAACTCCATGATGATGAAAAGGACAACCCGCACAACCATATCCGCCAATTCAATCGTCTTACCGCCACTTGAAAATTTAAGGATGTTGTTAATGACTCGATTAAGATGATGCTTTTTCTGTATTCCTTAGCGAGGCCCGCTAAAATTTGGTTAGAGAAAGAGCCACCCAATTCTATATTGACGTGGAAGGATCTCGTTTCAAAATTTGTGAACCAATTTTTTTCGCCCTCTAAGACTACGCATTTGAAAAACGAGATTTCAAAGTTTTCACAAGAATTTAATGAGATTTTTTCAACGGCTTGGAACAAGTTTAAGGAAATGTTACATGAGTGTCCTCATCACGGGTTTCCGACTTGCATCAAATTGACACGTTTTACAATGGATTAAATGATCATGAAAGGGATTATCTAAATGCCGTCGCGGGTGGTAATTTTTTGTGTAAAATGGTTGAGGAAGCGTTGTTGATAATTGAGAATAGATCTAAGGTGTATAGTCCTCGTAACACATCGAGTGTTCGTAAGGCTTCGTCTTCGGCTTCACCTTCATTGTCCAATACCATCGATGCTTGCCAAATTGAGGCGAATTTGGAAAAAAAATCTTTGATAAGCTTAAAGGACTTTTAATTGAATTCAAAGTTGGTGAACAAAGTGCTCCCGCTACGGCTAAAGTGGTTGAAGTTTCATGTATGTATTGTGGTGGAGGTCATGATTTCTCCGAGTGCATTACCAACGGTGGTAACACTTTGAGTGCCTACGCGGCCACGGGAACTTACAACCACAACGGTCAAGTTACCCGCTCCAATCAAATGACTCCACTGCGTTTTGCTCCCAATAAAAATGCTAACAACAACTATCTAAACAATCAAGTTGGTTTTAAAAACAATTACAAAGGAAACTATGGGAATCAAGGGGCTAATAACAATCAAGTTTCAAACAAAAATCAAAACAATGATTTTCAAAACAACAATGGTTTGCAAACTTTGAAAGATCTTCCTGTTGATCCCAAACTTAGATCGATTTAGCTTTATGTATATGAGATTAGATCAAGTAATACACTTAGAGAAACTTTGTTGTATTGAACAAACTAAGTGTTATGCGGAATTTAACACTTAGAACAAAGAACAAAACAACGTAAACTAAACTTTCACTTTGATTAATAATATCAATGAATGATTACAATGAAAGTGTTATGAGATGTGGAAGATGTGTGTGAAAAAGATGTGTCTTATGTCTAACCCTAAGGCCTCCTTTTATAGGTTTAAGGAACCTTGTACAAAAAGATAAGATCAACTATTTTAGGAAAAGACATAAGATAAATATAACTTATTGACTAAATCTTTTTAAACATTAAGAATATATTCTGAATTCTTATCTTAATATTTTGTCCACCAGCTTGAAGAATTCATCATTGGCAGATTTAGTCCTTGTCTTTGTCTTAAAATTCTTCTTGTCAATGATAATTCTTATCAGCGTCTCACCTGTCAGCGCCCCGTTTACTCTTGTCAGCGTCCAATTTCCTCTTGTCAGTGTTCCAGTGACTTAGCTAATTTTATTCCCAACAATCCTCCCCTAAACTTGATATCTACTCTAGTAATCAAGTTTCTGAATAAAATAAAACATACAGAGAGGATTCTTACAAATATACTTATCCCTGAATTTGAGTAATAATAAATCTCGAAAAGTCAATCACTCAAATCACTTGTATAGTCACCCTTCACTTGGTCTTAATCATCTTCAGCACATGTAGAGTCTTTGGAGCTTTCTTTATTATTTTTGTCACTCAAATTCGATTGCTCCTCCCTTTTTTAAGAGTCCTCTCCAAGATCAATATACAAGGACGGAACCAAGAACGTCCTCCTTGCATCAGCTTCCAAAAAAAAGTCTATCAGTTCAAAACAGTGATCCTTGACAATTTGTACCATTTATGTATTATGCTTTTACAAGCTAATACAGATTTTCGTCAATTCCATTAATCTCAAAGGTTTCATACTGTCCTCATCCACATTCGGGAAATGAATCCTTAATGTTGATTCATAGGACATGGGGATGGACTTACTGATGATAAGACTGACTTGATCTGCATTAATGCTAGTGCCAATAGTCTCAGCCATCTCCATAACACTATACACCCTTGTGAAAGTGGTCTCTGCTGCTACTAGATGTCAATCACTAGGAAAAACATCTCAATGATCATTAGGCTTCCAGATATCCAAAAATTTGAAAAATGTAAGGGTGATGAAACGTTTTAGGTCTATAAAGAAGTTTAAAAATGACATCAGCTAAGATGGCATAGCATAAAATGTACTTGAGAATGCATAAAACCTTAGTTAAAACACAAACAAAGGTAATAATCCTAAGGAAATTAACTAGTCTCTAATAAGCAAGAGTGACAAACACTGTTCATGCATACACTCATGCAAAAGCATGATAGACACACATGAACTCTAGAGTCCTTTGTTCACAAATGCCCCAAAGAGAAAGTTAACTCATATAAAACCTTTGCAACTGCCCAAGTAACCCAAAAATAATAACTACCCCAAGTCACCCATACGACCACACCCAATTCTAGGTCAAAAGTCTTGGCAGCATGCATAATATATCAACTTTGCATGCTACAGTGCCTCACGAATTAGAAAACTAAATCGTACTCACCAGTGGACACAATCTAGAATTATGATAAGAGTGCTCTAAGAGTACCCAAAAACCTAAAGGTTTACCTCCCCTTAATAGAAGCATACAAATCATTATATGTGAAGAAGCAAAATTTTATCTCAAGATAGGAATGTAAACACTCCAACCATCATAAATAAAAGTTTGCAATTCTGTATCCATCCAAATATAGCTCCATTTTCCTGCATAGTTAGATAAAAACCACAAAAACACACCAACAGAGGCTAACCTTTCCCACAACAATGGGTAGAGATAACATGTTAGTGGATAAAAATAATATTAGTGGAAAGACCAACAATGCATGTTCCTTGAGCATCCACTATCCAAATATCCTTGATCATTAACATGCTTTTGGATAGGCTGCTCAAAAAGAAAACAAATTAGTTTTCTTTGGAGATCCAAGCCTTGTCAGACTTGGATATGTCTAGTTGTTCAACTAGAGTGGACTTATTCTTTACCACAAATCCCTGTTCATCCCTTTGGGACCTAATCACCCAATTTGTTCTAATGAGTCTAGTAATGACCTTCTCAAGATATTTAAATCTATTGCGACTCATTGAAATACCATTAAAATTGGACTTTTGCTCTTGTTTAGGTTTCCATGTTAAGTGGGATGATGCTTTAGACAATTGACCCTTATTAACCAAGTATCTTTGTTTATATGGTCTAAAATAAGGTCTCATACCAAACTTGGAGCTGTCAGTGCTGCATTTGTGCCTGTCAGCGTTGAATTTGTTCCTGTCAGCGTTGAATTTTTTCTTGTCAGCGTTGAATTTGTTCCTATCAGCGCCTAACTTAGGGTTTGCTACAGGAACATACTGTCTGTTTGACCAAGTGTTGGTCTTTTGAAAGGGCCTTTGTCCATGGGTATTAGCTGCCTTAGAGAAGAAAGGAGCTGGTCTAGTAGCTTGTGGTCTAGTGTGGACAAAAGGTCTATGGTTGACATTGGATGACCTATTGTCAGCGAATGAGTTGTATTCATTCACACAATTATTTGCCAAATGTGAGAAGCTCCTACATGAGTAACAAGCCTTTTTGGACACAAACTTAGGCTTAGACTGATAAAACCCTGTCCCATTAACACTTTCTTGGCTTCTGAATGACCTAGGTTTCCTATACATTTCAGCGTATTTAACACTAGGTTGTTTCTTAATTGGGGAGCCAAGATTAACAGCTTTTCCAGTGATGGGATTTGTCACAGTTATAGGTGTAGATACAACTGGACTCTCAATGGGTGTAGGAATAAATGGACTCTCACTAAGTATCCCACCTTTAACAAATAAAATGGGGTTGGCCTTTTTCCACTCTTCTAGGTCAATAACCTTTTGTTGATATTCCTCAACTGGGGAAAGAACTCTAGGTGGAGGAATAAATTCCTCTTATTGGAGTTCTGGAATACATGTCCAAGAGAGATCCTTTCTATGGATACCATAGAAGTCCCCAGCTGGTGGTGGAACAACAGTATAGTCTTTCATCCCAATCCTAGTCATGTCCTTAGGATCCCTCTGTTTACCAACACATTCTCCTAGGGTTTGTGAGGCCTTATCAAATCTCTGAATTTTAAGGTCTACATTATCCTTATTTTTGATAGCCTCATCTAACTTAGCCTGTAATTCAGTATTGACTCTCTCCATGATGTTTCTAATATCCATACTAGAGTTTAAATCATGTTTTAAGATATTAATTTTATCTTTTAGGTCAAACTCCATTTTCTTGTACTCAGAAACTGTCTTTTCAGTTTGAGTGAGAGCAATTTGATAATTAGACAGTTTGCATCTCTCAGTACTCACATCATCTAACAATCTTAACACCTCTTTGTTAAGTCTTTCAGTATTTAACCTACAAGAAGAATTATCACATACCTCATTATTAGATGACGAAGATGAGTTGGAACTTGAAGTAGACTTGGTCGTGCCTGAAAACATCATCAGATTCTTCTTCACCTTCTTCCTTAGCCTGGTTCACCTCACGGTACTGGATCTCGTTCTTCAAATCAAAGTTTCTCAACAAGCTCTGATACCACTTGTTGATCCCAAACTTAGATCGATTTAGCTTTATGTATACGAGATTAGATCAAGTAATACACTTAGAGAAACTTTGTTGTATTGAACAAACTAAGTGTTATGCGGAATTTAACACTTAGAACAAAGGACAAAACAACGTAAACTAAACTTTCACTTTGATTAATAATATCAATGAATGATTACAATGAAAGTGTTATGAGATATGTGGAAGATGTGTGTGAAAAAGATGTGTCTTATGTCTAACCCTAAGGCCTCCTTTTATAGGTTTAAGGAACCTTGTGCAAAAAGATAAGATCAACTATTTTAGGAAAAGACATAAGATAAATATAACTTATTGACTAAATCTTTTTAAACATTAAGAATATATTCTGAATTCTTATCTTAATATTTTTTCCACCAGCTTGAAGAATTCATCATTGGCAGATTTAGTCCTTGTCTTTGTCTTAAAATTCTTCTTGTCAACGCCTTGATAATTCTTATCAGCGTCTCACCTGTCAGCGCCCCGTTTACTCTTGTCAGCGTCCAATTTCCTCTTGTCAGCGTTCCAGTGACTTAGCTAATTTTATTCCCAACACTTCCAAATGAATTTGTTGAATACGCTAATGGAAACGATGCTAGGTTTGACAATATTTAAAGAGAAATCATTAGCCTAAGATCCGAGTTTAAGAATGACTTGAAAAAGGAGTTGAAAAACGAGTTAGCAAATGAGCTTAAAATCCATACAAACAAAATGGAAGGGAATGTAACTAGGTTACAACAAAACCAACAAAAAATGGAACAAGGGCAACATGAAATAAAACAAGAGATGATTAAGGCCGAGAAGAGGCAATCCATGTTTGAGGATAAAAATTCATCTATGTTTGAGGCTATAATGTGCAAACCGTCTTCGAGTAGTCTTCCTAGTAACACCATATCGAACCCTAAGGGAGAGATGAAAGTGATTACCACACGAAGTGGTAAGACACTTAAGGAACCGACTCCTAAACCAATTACTCCTACGGAGGATGCAATTGAGGAAGAACCCGAGGTTGTGGTCAAAAAGGAGCACGTCCCAATCCCACGAAGTACCGCTCATGCCACACCTACGGTTGACCCATTACCACATTTGGAACCCGAGATTCCAAAGGCTATGCCTATGCCTCAACCCACACCACCTTTTCCCTATCCATCGAGACTTAGAAAGGAGAAACGTCAAGAGCGCGATAATTACCAATTTGAGCTTTTTATGAAAATGTTCCGTGACGTTCATTTTGATGTCAGTTTTGCCGATGCTTTGGTCATGATGCCTCGATTTGCCGCTAACTTCAAGAGTATGTTGAACAACAAGGAGAAATTGCAACAGTTGTCTAGTTGTTCATCGGTTTATCTTAACCGCATACCTCAAAAAGTCGGTGATCCCGGTAAATTCTTGATTCCTTGTGCAATACAAGATATGGAAGAATGTTATACCTTGGCCGATCTTGGTGCTAGTATTAACTTGATGCCACTTGCAATCTTCAAGTCGCTCAATCTTCCTAATCTTACTCCTTCACTAATGTCTATCGAGTTGGCCGACCATTCCACGATTCCCGCATGTAGATTGGCGGAAGACGTTTTTGCGAAAGTGGGAAAGTTCTATTATCCGATAGACTTTATTATTGTCGATATTCCCACGGATCCTCAAGTTCCTCTCATTTTAGGTCGTTCGTTTTTAGATACGTCTATGGCTTTAATTGATGTGCATGCTAGAAAGATCACCTTACGTTTCAACGACGAGGAACTTTTTATAAACGCAACTCAAAATTCTCCAATTTCTCATGTTTATTCCGTTGCAACCGTAAACCTCGTTGATATGATTGACGTTGTTTGTGAGGAATTTTCACAAGAAGTTTTAGGTTTTGGTGATGATGAAAATAGTGGCAATCCCACTATGTTAGATCCCATTCTTGATAACTCGACACCAACCTTCACTCCATTTGAAGGTGGTGGTTTTACGTTGGAAGAATTCGATGTTCCACGTACTTGTGACGAAGACCTCGACAATGATGAGGACTTATCGATTATCAAGGATTTTCTTAACGATTTCCTATTTCCTCCAACCGAGGAGGTTATGAGTATCGAGCCCAAATATTCAATTGAGGAACCACCTATCCTCGAGTTGAAAGATTTACCTCCTCATCTCGAATATGTATTTTTGGAGGAGGACGAAAAGTTGCCGGTTATTATTGCGAAAGATCTTTCGGATGATGAAAAAACCGCACTTGTCGATGTTATAAAGGATCACAAAGGGGCAATTGCGTAGAAGTTATCTGACATTAAGGGGATCGATCCCAAATTTTGTACCCACAAAATCTTAATGGAAGAGGATTACAAACCCGCAATCCAATATCAAAAGAGGGTGAACCCCAAAATTTACGACGTCATCAAAAAGGAAGTCTTAAAACTCCTTGACGCGGGAATGATTTAGGGGGTGTTTGTTTTAGCTTATATAGTAGGCTTATAAGCTTATTAGCTTATATAAGCTTATAAGCCCAAATGAAGTGTTTGGTTAAGCTTATATAAGTGGGATTATAAGCTTATATGTGAGTGTTTTTATAAGCCAAAAGAGTGAGGCTTTTTTATAAAGGGTTAGGCTTATGTAACATATTTTAATTTAATTTACTATTCTACCCTTAATTTAACCTCATTTTTACCCCCATTGCTTCATCAATGTTTGTACTCTACATCAATTTCTGGTTCTTCCATTTCCATTTCTTTCGTTAATGTATTTCTTGTTATTTCTTAATCAATTTATTAATACTAATATTGATATTAATTAATGTTAAATCTTTATATTTCATATCTTTATCAAATCTTTATACCACTTATCAATATCAAATTTCATATTTAATAAATGTTAATTTGAATTAGAAAAGTTAAATGATTTATGCATTCTATCTATTTTCCTTATCAAATTTCATGTCGAATGATTTATAAGCTTATTAGACCATGTCTTTTTTGGTCATTTAACAATATAAGCCAAACCAAACACTTAAGCTTATAAGTTTATTAAACATAAGCTAAACCAAACACTAAGTATGAGCTTATAAGCTTATGATATATAAGCCATAAATGGCTTATATAATGTAAGCTAAGCCCAACTCATAAGCTTAACCAAACACCCTCTTACCCTATTTCCGATAGCCCTTGGGTGAGTCCTATTCATTGTGTCCCTAAAAAGGGAGGAATGACCGTTGTATTAAACGATGCCAATGAGTTAATTCCAACTAGACTCTTGACCGGATGGAGAGTGTGCATTGACTACCATAAATTGAATGACGCCACTCGAAAAGACCATTTTCCCTTGCCCTTAATGGACCAAATGTTGGAGCGTCTTGCGGGAAACGATTTCTATTGCTTTTTAGATGGTTTTTCCGGTTACTTCCAAATCCCTATCGACCCTCGTGATCAAGAAAAAACTACGTTTACGTGTCCGTATGGAACGTTTTCCTATCGTAGAATGCCATTCGGACTTTGCAATGCGCCGGGAACCTTTCAAAGGTGGATGATGGCTATATTTCATGACATGATCGAGGAGACAATGGAAGTCTTCATGGATGAATTTTCCATGTTTGGTAGCTCGTTCACTTCATGTTTGTCGAATCTTGAGAGAATGTTAAAATGTTGTGAGGAAACCAACCTTGTGCTTAATTGGGAAAAATGTCATTTTATGGTTAAAAGTGGAATCGTCTTAGGGCACAAGGTTTCAAAAGCGGGGAATGAGGTAGATCAAGCTAAGGTAGACGTCATCACCAAATTACCTCATCCCAAAACCGTTAAGGGAGTTAGGAGTTTACTAGGCCACGCGGGCTTTTATCGTCGATTCATCAAGGATTTTTCAAAGATTTCTCGACCTATTACACATCTCCTCGAAAAAGATGCACGTTTTGTCTTTGACGAAGATTGTGTACGAGCCTTTGAAATCCTTAAGAGGAAACTTACCGAAGCTCCCATTCTTGTTGCTCCCAATTGGAACCTCCCCTTTGACCTCATGTGTGATGCTAGTGACTACGCTATTGGGGCCGTATTGGGGCAACATCATGAAAAACACTTTTTGCCTATTCACTATGCTAGCAAGACGATGACCGAGGCTCAATTAAAATACACTACAACGGAGAAAGATTTCCTTGCCGTGGTGTATGCATTTGAGAAATTCCAACCTTATCTCGTCTTGACTAAATGCATAGTGTATACGGATCATTCGGCTATCAAGTATCTTATGGCTAAACAAGATGCAAAGCCAAGAATACTTCGTTGGATTCTCCTCCTTCAAGAATTTGATCACAAAATCGTTGACAAGAAAGGAGCCGAGAATCTAGCGACCGATCATCTTTATCATTTGGAAGATCCTCACCAAAGCCCAAGGAAATCACCAAAACATTTCCGCTCGAGACACTTGGTGTAGTGAATTCTAAGCTTGACTCTTCTACCCCATGGTTTGCGGACATCGCAAATTACCATGCGAGTAATTTCATCATCAAGGGTATGACGACTCAAGAAAAACGAAAATTCTTTCGTGACGTCAAGTTCTATTTTTGGAACGACCCTTACTTGTTTCGAACTTGTGCGTATCAAATTATTCGACGTTGTGTCTTTGGTACCGAAGCTTCTACATCCTTAGAGCTTGTCATGAGGGACCCACGGGTGGTCACCACGGTGCTAATCTCACGGCTAAAAAGGTTTTTGATGCCGGTTTCTTTTGGCCTACAATTTACCGAGATGCACATGAACTTGTGAAGTCATGTGACTCATGCCAACGACAAGGAAAAGCCTCACAAAAAGATGAAATGCCACAAAATAGCATCCAAGTGTGTGAGATCTTTGACGTTTGGGGCATCGACTTTATGGGGCCATTCCCATCATCTCATGGTAATAAGTACATCCTTGTCGCCGTTGACTACCTATCTAAGTGGGTGGAAGCTAAGGCTTTGCCCACCAATGATGCTCGTGTGGTAGTCAAGTTTTTGAAAAGCTTGTTTTCTCGGTTTGGAACCCCTCGTGTGATCATAAGCGATCGTGGAACCCATTTTTGTAACGACCAATTCGAAAGGGTCTTAAGAAAATATGGGGTTACACATCGACTTTCTACGGCTTATCACCCACAAACGAGTGGGCAAGTCGAGGTTTCAAACCGAGCTTTGAAGAGGATCTTGGAGAGATCTATTGGGGAGAACCGACAATCTTGGTCAGATAAGTTGGAGATGCTTTATGGGCCTTTAGGACCGCTCATAAGACGCCCCTCGGGTGCACTCCTTATAAGCCCGTGTATGGGAAGAATTGTCACTTGCCAATTGAACTTGAACACAAAGCTTATTGGGCCCTTAACAATTGTAATGATGATATGGAGACCGCGGGAAAACACCGGAAAATGCAATAAAATGAACTGGATGAGTTAAGAGATATTGCTTATGAAAATTCATTGATTTTTAAAGAAAAGACTAAAAAGTTTCATGATTCAAAAATTAAAAACCGGGTTTTTAACATTGGAGATCAAGTGTTGCTTTTTAATTCTCGTTTGAAAATATTTTCTGGCAAGTTGAAATCCCGTTGGTCCGGTCCATTCACCGTGACTCAAGTTTTTCCATATGGGACCATTGAGCTAGCTCAAAATGATGGCCCCAATTTCAAGGTGAATGGACATAGGTTGAAGCACTACTTTGGCAGGGAAGTTCCATCATTGAACTACCTCGACCAAATCACCTTCCCCAATGATAATTAGTATTGAGGGGATCGAGTCGAGCTCAAGACTCGGTAATAAAAAAACGAGGTGCCTCGTGGGGAGTCCCATGCTTATCCTATATACATATTATCGCTTTCTAATGTAGTAACGTGTGGGGATTTGTGCCCTTCCAACCTTTGTTCTGTGGTTGTTTGTGAATTGTGGATTTTAGATGAGCATGATCTTCACGATTGGAGCCTCTCGTGTTCGTTTTATGGGAACACTCGATCGTTTGCTTTGAAGAATTTCTCAATATCCATGATATATCCATTGATGTTCTAACCTTAGGTTTACAGCACACTTCATAAACGGCTTTATATTTAACGGTTACACCCTTTCCATGCTAGATTAGGCATTCGACTACGTCTCTAGTATGGGGGTTTTCCAACCCTTAGACTCGAAACATTGAGGACAATGTTTAATTTTAGTATGGGGGTGAATAGATACTTGCCTTGCCAAACCTTCACGCTATCCGAAGTTTATCTTTTTGTTTATCGTTTTGTTGCAAATAAGGCTAAAAATGGCCAAATTTCAAAAAATTTCTCATGTTTTATAAGTGTTTGAAGACACGAATGTAGATTTTCCGATGGCGAGAATAAGAGTAATTTTTGACTCGACCGTGCGTGTTGGCACTTAGCTTCGATTCCTTAACTTCATATTAGGCTAAGTCTCTTAAATGAGGACGAGAAATGATAGAGTTAATTATAAGTTACTATGCTAAACGTAGAGTACTCGTATTCTTTCAAAAACTCATGTGTTCTTGTTGTTTGCTTATTCTCCCTTTGCTTGTAAATATTTTTTGCTTAATAAATATTGACTTAGCGGTTTAGTCTTTATTGTTGGTTTCTAGTCTTTTCTAGTAGCTTCCATGTAATTAAATTGGGAAGACATTAAGGTATCGTCAGCGTCACGGTTTTGAAGTCTTGGCAACCCGAATAATCGAAAGCTTCACCCAATAATAAGATTTCAAGTGCTCACCTAAATCAAGCAAACAATTTGAAGCTCACAAGGCCGAAAAATCTATGCAAAATTGAAAGTGAATCAAGCCTTAATCTTTGAAGCTTTAAAGATCCAAAATTCGCCTTAGCGTGAGGATATACGTCTTTGGCCACAATAAACACCTCATGGCGAGGTTAAATAAAAGGCAAGGCAAGACCGAAGTCATAATAAAAGCTTCATGGCAAAGTTGAATAAAAGATGGAGGTAAACCTATGATAATAAGGCCCTTCCGTTAGGGGGCGTATAAAAATCTTGGTAATAAGTCTCATGTTCAAAACCGTTATAAAACCGTGTTTATCGATCCTTCTTGTTGACTTAATTTTTTGACATCGTTGTCTATTAGGAGGGGTTATTAATTCGATGGTCTTGGTTACACCGTTAGGACTCTATTTTTAGACCTAAATCTCTATTATCACATAAGTCAAACAATGTATCCTCGTGAAACATTCAAGACAAAATAAAATATAAGAGATACAAACTAAGGAAAATGGGAGGATAAGTACGTGATTAGGGCATATGAGTAGTGTTAGCATTACTTACTTATAATGACAATGATCTCGTTGCACGCTTAGCATGGAATTGGGGTGAAAATCGAGGACGACGAAATCATTTCTAACGAAGCATTCACGTGTTCTTGTTCTATGAACCTAAGCGTACCATTTTGCGATGAAAATCATACATTATGTCCAAAAACACAAGTAGTAGTAATAGTAGTAGTATAGCTAGTTTATCATTCAATAAAAGTGAATAAAAATGAATTTTGGAGGTGCTACGATACTTTATTCTAGCATTGCGTGAGGGCACGATAATGGTTTAGTATGGGGGAGTGATGAGACTGCTTTTATACATAGTCTCATCGTCCAAATCTGGCTTTAAATGCATTAAATATCATCAAAAATGCCAAATATATGCTTGTGTTTGTTACTTGTGTATTTTAGGTACGGATATTGAGAAAATGACAAAAGATCACAAGAAAAATACAAAAACGAACACGGGAAACGAAGCCGCACAATGAACCAAGCCCTAATGAAGATTTTCCAAGAAAAACCCTTGAAGAATTGAAGATTATGCAAGAAAGGTCCTCCAATATTGAAGAATTGACACTTTAAACCCTTGTTTATTCATAATTACAAGATTGGTCCTTAAAGTTTGTCAAATTTACAAAAAGGGCCCTCCACTTGGAATAATTGGCTAGAATGGTCCCTCAACAATCATGACTTATCAATATTAGTCCTCTAAAAAGTCAATCATACAAGTCAAGACCATTATCTATGAAGAAAATGCCAAAACAACCCTTCAAGAATCAAGAAATGGCAAGAAATACCTCTGAAAACACTTTGGAAAAGTATTTGTGGCCAAAGTGTGAAAATGAAAACTTGCATAACAAAGGAATCTGGTTTTAAGCTTAATAAACCATGAATGAAAGAAACTAGAGAAATGGAGGACTAAAATGGGCAGACAACCAAAGTTACATAGACCACTCACACCCCTACACGTGTCCCACTATCCCATTACAACCAATCACAAGCCTCCCTGCTTCCACATCACCATCCACTCACACATGCCTTAACTAACTTAATTTATTAAGTTTAATTAAGGCGCTAAACACCCCATTTAAAAACAAAACAGATTAAACATGTCTTCTTCATGTTCTTGATGCAAATTGGGTATTTGTTAATTACCAACAATTAAAACTCCATCATCTCCAAATTAGTGATTAGGGTGGTCCTAATCATAACCCAACTCTCAAAACCCTTGCCACATAAATCTCATGCTCACATGTTAAACCCTCCTCACATGTTTTTGGGGAAAATGCCAAAGCTTGCCAAGAAATCAACACTCAGGATTGAAGCTTACTTTTTAAGCTTCCTTTAGGCCTTTGGATGCAATTGCAACCTGCCAACTCATACAAACAACCAAAAATCAGTCACATGAGCTCAAGATATTCAAAACCTTCAAGGGCAAAATGGGGACTTCATCAGCTTAGGGTTTATGTTTTTATGCATTGTAGTTAGTCATTTGTAACCTATATAAGGCATAGAAGCTGCATCATAGCAGCTTGCTCTTGGTTTTTCCTTTATTCACAATTTTGTAAAGCCTTTACCATTTGAATGAAAAGTGTTTGAAATTGATGATGAAATCCAAGTGCCAATCTTTCTAGTTACTTGTTTATGTTTAATGTTAACCGAACCTGAATCTTAAAACGTGCTTACAAACCTTGTGCAAGAAATTGTACAAGAACTCAAAATCTGATATTTTGCAAAGACTTGGTTTAAACCATGAAATTCTTGGGCTATAAGTGGATCATAGCATCCTGATAAAGAGTTATCAAGGTGTTGTGAGGCTTATAATTGGGGATAATCAAGTGTGGGAACAAGGTTGCATCAATCAGATTTATTTTCCAAGTTGTCACCTTTCTGTTTTTTTTATTTTATTGTGCTAACCTTGTTGAATCTTAGCAGCTTGTTTAAGGAAGCTTGTGCCTTATTTTGCTAGGCACATCAGCTCAAAAATTCGTGAGTGTGGATGTACATTCATGAGGTTTGAGTTCTTGAACCCAAAAATCTGAAAAGTACTTGATTTTTATGATTTTTGTGTTCTGCTTGTGTTCTTTTGTTTTTATGGCTTAATCTTGCTTGATACTGCATAATATATCTGTTATTGTGTTTGATTGGGCTTGGGTAACATTGAATCACACTTATACTTGTTTAATCTTGATTTAAAAAAGATAAGGGGTGTTTGGATTAACCTGTTTAAGATCATAACTTGTTATTGTGTTATTGGAAGTTGTGTGTTTCAGTTTGTATCTGCTTATCACTTGGTTGTGTACTAAAACCTGCAAGTTTTCAGATTTAAAACATCAAATTAAAGATTGTGCTATATCTCACTTGATTTTGCCATTTTTGACCTAAGATTTTGGAAACACCAAGAGTGTAGGCATGTTTAGGGCTAAAAAGTGTTAAATCATAGTTTAT
Source organism: Glebionis coronaria (assembly GCA_025667525.1). Taxonomy (NCBI): domain Eukaryota; kingdom Viridiplantae; phylum Streptophyta; class Magnoliopsida; order Asterales; family Asteraceae; genus Glebionis; species Glebionis coronaria. The sequence continues at coordinate 257,456 of JANFOE010000031.1, forward strand.
ATAACCTGTTAACAAGATTTGAGTGTTTAAATTTGGCTGTGTGGTCAAGTATATCAGCAAGTGTTCATAACTGCATGTTCTTTGTTCATCAGAAACTTTTGATTTCTTGAATCTTGATCTAGACTTTGAATCAATGCATGAAACCTATTAAATTTTGTTCATTTGAATTTATTATAGCTTGTGTATGCATTTGGTGAAGTTTGGCTGGCTGATTTTTGCTAAAAGTGCTTATTGAACCAAAACTGCTTATTGTTCATATCTGGGCTAGGTCTGTGGATGTTTTGAATTAACTGCACTTATTGGCTGATTGGAATTGTGTTTTTGTTACTTATATTGACTCCTTATGATTAACTGATCATTTGGGTACCTTTGCTTATCTTGAATCCACAAAAAAGCCACAAAAGACAAAAAGTCAATTTGGTCAAGCAGGGGGAAAAGTTCCCACTGCTCAACCACCAAAACTAGCCCCTGCTAGTGTAAAACATCATCCAGCTTATTCATAAGCCATTTTGGCTTATCCAGACTTGCAACAACTTATTTTTTGTGATAGATCTTCCTCATTTGACCCATTTATTTGATCTGGAGCTTATTAGACTTTGACTTTGACTTTTTACTAGAAAACTCATTAAGTTGACTTTATCATAAGTGCTTATCTGCTTATTATGGCTTATTTCTTGTGCTTATTTGAAAACTTTTTGATTATTTTGCTTAATTAAGTCATTTAAAATCTTTTGAAAGTTGAATCAGCACTTGAGGTGGTCTAGAAATCAAAAACAGCTATTTTGTCGTTTTGTGAAGAGAGTCTTGGCTTATTTCAGGCTTATTTCTTGTGTTTTTTCCAATTTTCTTTTTACAGATTTCTTAAGTAACTCAAAAGAAGTTTTTGTGTCAAATTTTAGCTTATGGCATCAGCTTATAGCTTAATGGGCCAAAAAGTCCATTAAGAATAAGCTGCTTTGAAATAAGCTAGCTTAAACACATTTTCAGCTTTTGGGCCTTCAGAGTTTTGTTCTTAAAATCAAATTTTAAGTCAGATAGGAAGTTTTGGGCTTATTTGGACAACATTTTTCTTATTGAGCCTATTTCAAGCCCATTAAGGGACTGTTTGGACTTTTAGCCCATTTCAAGGCCCAATAAGGGTATTTTGTAATTTCAACTTCATTTATGCTTTATTTAGGTTAAAAGAAGTAGGTTTGCAAATTTTTAGAATTTTTTATAAAGTTTAGATTTTTATTAATATTTTATTATTAAAAAATAAAATTTAGATTTCGAAGTTTTTCATTTTTCTTAGTTCAAATACATTATTAAGTTAGGAATTTTACATTTTTTAGAAATATTTTTATTGTCATTAGATTAAATTTTAGAATTATTTTAAGTTTTAATAGTTTTTAATTGTTTTTAAATATTTTTTATTAATTTTAAAATTTTCAAAAAAAGTTTTAAATTTAGTTAAGCTATTTTAGAGGTTTACAAGTAAAAAAATCTCATTTTAGGCTTTTTGTTAATTAAATTGATTTTTTGGGCTTTAATTAGTATTAAAAAATTATTATTTAATTAAATAAAAGGTTTGAGTGATTTTTTGATTTTTTATAAACTCTAATTACATTTTTTATGATTTATTTCAATTTTCTAGGAATATTTAGGGTAAATTTTTAATTTGGTCAATTTTTACGATTTTACGTGCACGACTATTCGTCTTATTTATAATCGTAACCGTCATTCTCTTCTAATCTCTTTTCTTCTTTTCATTTCTCATCAATATAATCACAAACCATTAATCACTTCTTAGCACAACACACTTGCCTCCGTGGGAAACGAACTTGAACTTAATTGGTCATTAGTGCTTGGTTTTCCTAAACCGACACTTAATACTTGCCACTTTTGCTCTCTTTTCCTAAAGAGTAGTAAAACCACTACATCACTTACCTTAAATAATATACACAACTAGTAGTAGTAGTGATCGCCGAACTGAAGATGCCTCCCAAATATACACGTCAAAAGCCGCCACCTAACAAATAACGTGCGCGCTTAGCCACATACTTAAGTATTTCAAAACATACTTAATATAATAAAATCAACGACTCAAAATAGTATGTACATAGACTTGACCAATCAATGCAAGTGAATTCCTTCTAACTCCATGACAAGTACTAGCTTTCCAAGACTAGCACCTTCGATATTGATCCATCTCAAGATGCCAAATCAATACGGTTCAAGTACTCAACACGGGTCTCCAATATCAGAATATACACCCACACATAAGACTTATATCCTTTTAGAACTTTGAGAAGCTAATAGTTTAGCCTCTCGCCTCAAACTATGATGCGAGGTTAAGTACCTCCCAAATAGTACTCAGCCGGTACTTACCAAAAGTACACGCTGTTTTACCCTACCTAATCAACTCCGTTTTCGACGAAACTTGGTGACATACTCACTTATAATCTGTAAAAGACTCAGTTTAAATTTCATTCAATGATTCACATTTTAGAACCACCTGCTCGACACATCTTTAGACTTTAAAAACTGGACAGTTTTGCACATTGCATCGTAAAACCATTTTGACCTCGTTAAACATTTCCATTTACAAAATCGCCACTTGACTTTAAAAATAGACTCCAAATGATAAGTTTAGAACCCAACAACATCCTCTGATCAGTTTAAAACTCAACTTATAGTCCCCTAGATTCGATCCAAATAGCGACAACAATTTTGTATTGTGTCAACACTCGTCTCCCGGTACACGAATAATCAAACTAGCATAACTTTTGACTCGTTAGGAGTTAAAAGCTCTATCTTATATCGAAACGAGCGTCTCGACGACTACTATAACAACATCCAATCATATCATCACCTAACCAATACCTACTGTTCGAAAACAGCCTTAAACTCATTGATGTAAAATGACTATTTAAAAATCACATCAAAACTCATTCTGGCCCATTTTTAACATCATCTAACCTTCAATTAACCTATATTAATCATTCCTAACATATCATGACACCCCTAAATCACTTGCATGATCATTCTTTACAAAACTCACATCAAATTTAAACATGCAACCATTAAAACTTTGAATAAAATAATAATAACACAATACCACTACCTTAAAAATGGATCAAACACTTGTTCTTCATCAAAATCTTTAAAAGAATAAAAAGTTCTTGCATGTGGGATTTTCTTAGATCAAAATGATCACAAGAATATTTGCAACATGGGTCTTTTGTTAGATTTTATGGATTCAAGCTAGAAATCAAAATCCATGGTGGTTTGTGGTGGTGGTTTGGACGGCAAAGCAAAGCTAGAGAGAGAGAGAGTGGTTGAATTTGCATGTATCTGTAAAAAAATGACTATTTATATGGTGGGATGGAGGGTGTATTTTGCAATTTAATCATTCTTGTGGACCAAAGTGTAAATATTAGTTAAAAAGCGGGAAATAAATTCCAGTCAATTTTAAAAATATTTACGAGAGTCAGGTTTCGTCCCGGGTTCATAAAAATATAAATCTCGTTTGTTAAATCGATCGTTTTCATAATTAAACGCACACAAAACGAAATAATAAAGTTCGACTCGACTTAATACGTAATGAAATAAAAATTTCAGAAATATCAAATATTGAAATAATCGATACTAAAATATAATATTTGGGCATCCATTGGCATCGCGATCAATATTAGTACTCTTTAATTGTCACAACAATTAAATATAGTCACACATTATCGGTTTCAACTAAAAACCGTCAAACATAACGATACTTAGAAATTCAATATTCATTACATAGTTAGGGTAAAATAATGACGTTAAGTTCGGGTTATTATAATCCAAGTGTCCACATCTTGATAAGTCATCAAGTTGACACCATTACAGACTTGTTGAAACGGTTTCATTCTCCACGTGTGATTTGAGGCTAAGACTACTAAGGTGAATTAGAGAAAAAGAACTCCAAGAATTGTAGTTATGTTTTTCAAGGTCCAATTTAATGAGGATCTTGTTGGGAATGCTAAAAGGATAAGGCTTGTCGGTAGAAGATAGTGGCTGTGTAGGTAAAGGATGTAGGTTGTCTTCGACAGCCATAATTGCCGACGATGAAGATTTAAGGTTAAAGGTAGCAAGCATCAGTGTAGAGGGGGAAGGGGGGGGGGGGGGTTGAATAGTATTGGGAGAGATTTTAGAAATAATTATCTTACTATGATACCATATTGGAAGGTAAATTGATTTCCTTGATTTCATCTGTTACACACAACCAAATATATATATTACATAGATCATTCTACACTATGGGATAAGCATATCATAAAATACATAGCCATCAATAACTAATAATGTCCTTAGTTTTAGACATAACTAAATGAACTTATTGTGTATCTGTTGATCCCTTTGATTGGATCTATATTTTGTTAAGAACTAGTATAGTAGTTTGTAATCAAACTAAAACACTTTGATAACTCTTACTCAAACTAAATAAGTTATGCGGAATCTAACTTATAAAGCATAGAAGAACATAATTACTTTTAACTATTCGATTCTCTTATTAATCGACTTGAATGAGGTACATGAATAACATTGTACCTATGTTCCTTTTATAGAGTAAAGAACCCCAGAAACCTTAGAATATTCTATAAAGATAACTATATCACAGACGATATATTATCAATATTCTAACTATTTAAGTATATCACATAAGATATACTCTAACTATAACTATGACATATCTTATACAAAGATATATTCGTCCTAATCAATATAGCAGTACTTAATTTATAAGTAGCAGTACTTACTATGTACCGCGTTAACACTAACGGTACTTGAAAAATAACTAACAGTACTTGAATAATACTAACCGTACTTGACACTTAACAAATAATTCCCAACAATCCTCCCCTAAACAAGAATGATAACTTGTTGTCTTCTTGTTTCTCTTGTACTGGATGTATTTAAAATACATGTCTTCAGTCTTTCTTTCATCCTTGGATTGAACTTGGTAATTTGTATTTGTATCCAACTGAATGTAGCCAAACACTTCAATGTGGATCTTCTTCTGATAAGATAATCTTCAAACAACATAAACATCATCTTTGTCTTCAAACTATGATCGTCTTGTGTCTTGTAAACATTCATTTATCTTTGCAGCAACAGTAATTGTCTTCTTGAGTTAAATCTATGAACTCTGAATCATAATCCTCAATCTTGATTTGATAAGACAAAACCTTCTAAGTATTTTCTTCTTGAATACTTCTTTGCTTGCAATCTTCATACCTGAAATAAAACAGTTAACAACAAAAACCAATCTGTATTGGCTTCATGATTTTTAGCAAATCATCAGCTATCAACGGATTTGATATATTCTTTACCAGTTAGCTATACACTCTAGAATAGCCAATACTTTATTCATGAAGAATAAGGTGTACTGATAACCCTACAATTTTTGGTAAATTGTCAACCATCAATGAATTTGATGAAGTCTTTACATAGTACCGTTTATCTAGGACTAGCCAACTCTTTGTTTCGAAACAAGGTGAGTCAGAACCATATATTTTTTAGCAAACTACCAGCTTTCAACAGATTTGAGAAGTCTTTACCATAAACCATTTGCTTATGGACTAGCCAGTTCTTATGTGTGTTAGACATGGTGAACTGAGAACCATTTGTGAAGTGTGACTGAAAGTCAAACACTTAAGGCTCTTTCTCAGCTTCTTCCTCATCTTTCAAATCCTTGATTTGTTGTTTAACCATTCTGATCAACTCCAAAGCATTAACAGATTCTTTTATAACTTCCAATTGTTGTTCCAACATTCTTTCCAACAATCTTCTTTTGAATGGATAACTCTTATCTTGTAGCATATAGTAGGTAACATCATCTATATCCAAAATATGCAATCCACATGACCTATAATATCTCCAGTAACTAGGAACCTGATTCTCTAATACCTTCAACATTTCTTGATCACAGTTGTGTGGTTCATACATGAAGAGCAATTCCCTATATAATAGTGATACTTCAGTTTTACCTGCACTAGCTTCTTGAACTAACCTGAAAAGATCCTGAATATCTTGTCTGTCAAGAATGTGAAGAATATCTTCCAAAAGTCTGAATATTCTTGTTGTGCCATCAGTTCCTTGAATTCCATGAGCTTCAAGTCCTTGATCCATAGAGTATATCCATCTAACAATAGATGATCTCTTTCCAAAAATCTCTGTATCAATACATTGATCTTCAAATTTTACTATCTTCAAGTACTTCTTCAAGCTCTCATCATCATCACTATCTTCTGCTGTTGACTTAGCCCTCTTAGTTTTCTGTTTTCTCTTTGTTGATCATTTTCTTGTAACACCCTTAGAGGTTCCCTCAAATTCTGTTGAACCCTCTTCCAAGTTTGTATGTACCGTCTCTTCAGTATGTACTATCGACTGTGTATGTACTGCTTGTACATTTTCAGTCTGAGCAATATCTTGAGCTTTATCTCCTTCATTCATTCTTTGAGCAGTCTCTTCCTCCTTTGAACTTACCTTCTCCTTTCTATTCTTCCTCACATAAGTGGTCTTGATTGTTGGAGATGTAGTTGTAGTTCCAGTAGTACTTGGCTCAATTCTAGGAGTGCTTCCAAATTGTCTTTGTTGTTGCAGATGTCTTCTATGTCTTTCAACAGCCATTCTATTTTCTTTAGATCCAATCTCAACAAAATTCAGTTCAGTTCTCTTATGTTGCTCATACAAAGTTCTGATTTTTTCAAAATATTTCTTGACCAGCTGAATATGAGTGAAACCCTTAACTTTCTTGAGAAAGTTCATCATTTGATTCCTAATCTGCATAGAAGTTGGAGGCTTAATCTTTTCTCTTCTTCTCTTTTCAGCAAAGAATCTTTGTTGCTCCCTTACCAGATCATCAATCAACTTTGATTTCTCTTCTTCATCATAAGCATCTCTCTCTTCAGCTATCAATGAGTCTGCAAGAAGCTCACTTTCATGTAATTCAGCTTGAATCCTATTATACTCTTGTATATTCCATTCTTGCTGTACTCTCTTAGCTTCTAGCAAATGCTGCTTTGTTGCAAGTTCTTCTTGTAAGTCTTCTTCACGAATCTGAGCTTGCATTCTAAGAGCATATTCCTCATCATGGTCTAACTGATTAAATCTATACATGACTTTACTAATATCTTCATCTGAATCACTTTCATTTTCAAATTCTAATAGTATTTGCTTCTTCCCCTTATCCTTTGGATTAATCTTAGGTAGCTTCTTCTTCAGCTTGGAAGGTCTTTCCTCATCAGCTTGTTGTTGAATAACTATACCTTTAGTAGCGTGTGAAGCTTGAACTTTCTTACCTTTAGTTTCATCCTTTTTGGCAAGAACTTCTTGTTGTGTCTTATTCTCTGCCTCTGCTTGTTTTGCTTTCTCAGCTGAATTCTTCTTTCTTAAGTCAAGAAGTAATTGGGCTAAAGTCTCATCCTCTACAAAAGGAGTTTGACTTTCTAGTGAAGGATGATCACCAACGTACTTGCAATCGGCTTAGTTGGCTTAGCAGTACCTAGGTCTTCAACAATGTCAGCAGTACTTGTAGTCGGCTTATTTGGCTTAGAAGTACTTGGATCTTCAACAATGTTGACTTCACCAGTATTAGACACACTTGTTTTTTCAATCACTTTTGTATCTCCAGATACCCTTTCTTCCACTGAAGCTATCCTTTCAACTTGCACCTCTTCAGTCTTGTCTGATCCATTGCTCATTCTTGATCTGGACAGTACTTGCAAAGACTATTTCCTGTGAAACCATATTTGTCTTTGTGGTGGTGGAGTCGAAGATATAGGAAATTGAATAGTAATTTCCTCCAACTTCTCATAAAAAGTACTCCAATTCACTTGAAGTGGTGATTGAGGTGTTGGTGCTGGCTGAGTTACCATTATTTCTTCAACTTGTGGCTCCTCATGAGTAGGTTGTGGTTCTTCCTGTTGAAACTCCATATTTGTAGGTTCATCCACATTAGTATCTAAACCAGTTCCATCTTCATAAGTCCTAATGACATCTTCATCCAGCCCAAAATTGATGTCATTTCCAGAGATCCTTGTTTGATTATCAGAAGAAGGTGGTTGTTCTTCATAATTCCTTTCCTGTTTGGTTGCATTCAGTTGCCTGTTCTTGTGATTTTTGAATCTTTTCTTTTTTAGTACAGCCTTCTGAACAGATCTATGTTGCCTCATCCAAGGTGATACTTTGTTCCTCAACTTGATTAGGCTAGCTTCCAATTCAGCAATTTTCTTGTCTTGAACAAGTTTTTCTTTTTGCAACACATGTACCTGTTTGGACAAACTAGTACACAAAGCAGTCAAATTTACAACATCCACCACCTCTGGTGCTTGTGCTGGTGGTGAACCACTAGCAGCAATAGAAGCAGCAGGTGTATGGATCATCTCATCATTATTTGGTGGAGCACCAACATTGTGAGAAGAAGAGTGTGAATCTTCTAGGGAATGGGAACTCGGGTGAGAAGGAGTTTGCTGAGAAGCACTAGCATTGCTAGGTTCCTCACCTTCTTCATTGGCAGGTTGGGCTAACATATGAGCAAACAATGGTGTAACTATTCCTGAAAAGGCATTGCCTTGTTTGGTCAAGAAAGAGAAAGTTCTCTTTGTGAATGTAGGAACATCCATGCATCAGTTAACTCTGGTAGGTTAGCTATTTGGTCACTAACTAAAGTCTGAATGAATCTAGGATACATCAAAAACTTTTTAGTTGCTTCCAAATTCCTAGTCATGCCTTCAAAAATTAATCTTGAAAAATTAAAAACTCGGTTATTTGTTAGACAAAATACCAGCTGATGCCAATGCAGCAGGAATTTGATAAAAAAAATGTGTACTTTTAGAGCTTAAACAGTGAATAATAGCATGAAAAATCAATTTCCATTGAGGTGAAAATAAAGCTTTAAAGAAAGTAAGACTTTCCCTACCACCCTCATAGCCCATGGCTGCAAGGTCATCATGAATCTCTGTGTTATTAAGCATACTAAGTCCATTTTCATCATTTAATCTCAAACTTGCCCTTAACAGTACCTCAGTTACATATATATTTCTATGATTTACCCTAGCCTTAATGCAAGGTTGATCAAACCGAGTACCTAACACATCAGTGTTCCAAAATTGTTCAACAATGGAAATAGAGACAATGGGACTTACAGTTAGTGCAAAACGAACATGACTTCGAGATAAGAAACCAAGAATCTCATGGAATCCAAGAGAGTCATCATTCACAGCAAGATTCACAACCAAATTATGCTTAGAGATCACTTGTAAAGCAGCCATTAGTATTTTTGATGATCGAAAAATTAGAGACAAGGTTATAGAATCAAGAGATAAAAATAAAAGATTAGGTGAATCAATTGTGCAATTGGAGTAAGTATTTAAGTAAATAACAAACCCAAGCGCGAAGAAACTGCCAAATTTACAAAATAGACCCTTAACTGTACAACGGACATGTAGCGGTACATGGAACATACTCGGTACATGAATTTGTGCTAGCAGTACATGGAGTTATAACGGTACCTCACAATTTCGACCAGTTCATGCATTCCACTATCATAATTACCTCTTTTATCCTTTTCTATCAACCTCCCATCAACATATGCAGCAGTCTATTGGTTGAGCATACCAATATGTGTCACCAAGAATTCAAACCTTTTTGCATCAAATTCCTTGGTTAACAAATCAGCTACATTGTTGTCTGTATGAATCTTCAAGACTTGAATAAGCTTCTAGTCATATGCATCTCTTAGAAATTGATGTCTTATTTCAATATGCTTGGTCTTGGAGTGAAATACTGGATTCTTGACAATGCATATAGTACTTTCATTATCAATGTATATCTTGGTGTTCATGAAGTTAAACCCATAATCTAACAATTGATTTTGAAACCAAAGTACTTGTCCACAACAATGAGCAGCAGCTACATATTCAGCTTCAGTCGTAGAAGTAGCAACAATGGTTTGCTTCTTACACTGCCATGATATGAGTCTTTTGCCTAGGAATTGACAACCTCCTATTGTGGATTTCCTATCATGATTAGCTTCAGCATAATCACTGTCTGAGTAAGCTTCTAATTCAAAGGTGGAATCTCTAGGATACCATAATCCTAAATTTGGTTGACGTTTAAGATACTTAAAAATCTTTTTCACAACATGTAGATGTGACACCTTTGGATTGACTTGGAACCTTGAACAGGCACACACAACAAACATAATATTTGGCCTTGAAGCAATAAGATACATCAATGAACCAATCATTGATCTGTATAGATGAATATCAACATTTTCTTCATGTTTATCTTTTGATAAAGACTTCTTAGCTTTAAAAGGTGTGCTTGTACTCCTTCTATCCATACATGAAAATTTCTTCAAGATTTCAGCAACATACTTATCTTGGCTGATAAATATTCCATCTTTCCTTTGTTTAACTTGCAGTCCCAAAAAGAAAGTTAGTTCTCCCATAGAACTCATCTGAAATCTTCCTTTCATCAAAGCCTCAAACTCTTCACACCATTTCTTCTTGGTAGAACCAAAATTGATGTCATCAACATAGACTTGAACTAGAACAATATCCTTAGCATTCTTCTTGATGAACAGAGTTTTGTAAATGGTCCCTCTCCTATATCCATGCTCTAATAGAAAATTGGATAAATTTGCATACCAGGCCCTAGGAGCTTGATGTAGACCATAAAGTGCTTTGATAACCTTGTAGACTCTGTTGGGGAATTTAGGATCTACAAAACTTGGAGGTTGTGAGACATATACCTCCGCTGAAATAGTACCATAAAGAAAGGCACTTTTCATATCCATTTGATAGACTATAAAACCCATATATGATGCAAAGGCCAAAAATAACCTAATGGCTTCTATCCTTGCCACTGGTGGAAAAACCTCATCGTAGTCTATCCCTTCTTCCTGTCTATAGCCTTGAGCAAGAAGTCTTGCCGTGTTCCTCACAACAACTCCTCTTTCATCCTTCTTGTTCCTGAAAACCTATCTAGTACCAATTACTCTCTTACCTGAGGGAAGATCCACAAGGATCCAAACCTTTTGTAGCTCAAATTGTGTTAATTCTTCTTGCATGGCATCTACCCAACTTTCTTCATCAAGAGCCTGTGAAATGTTTTTGGGCTCTACTTGTGATAAGAAACAGGCAAACAAACAATGCTGAGTATCTTTATGATTAGTTCTCTGCTGTTGTTTGACATAACTCACAAGTGCATGAGTTTCAGTATTGGTTTGAAGTTGTCTTCTGGTTTGTACAGCAGACTTGGGATCTCCAATGATCTGTGTAGTAGGATGGTTGTTGTTGACTCTATGAGTGGAATAGAACTGACTGGAATTTCTGTTTCCAAATTGTTGAAATCAGTTACTACACCCTGCTCATCATAGGAAGCTTTGGACAAGATTCCTTCAGCTGGACTAGCATACACGTCTTCATCGTCCATAGCTTGTAAAATCTCTTCTAATGAATCAACAGAATTAGCAGATATTGACTTAGCAGTACTTGTAGATGAAGTACCGCTAGGTGTAGTACGTACCGCTGAGTGTTGTGACTCAAAAGATTCTTCTCCTGAATGCTTATTAGCAGATGTAGCATTCTTTTCTTGATCTTGAAGCCTCTGAAGCTCTTGGGAGGCTTGATCATCTTTTGATGGCATGATCTGCTTCTTGGGAGTAGCAGACATGGGAGTAACAGTATGCATATTGGGCACATAGATATGAACATCATCTTCTGATGAAGAAACTTCTTCTTGAGTACCTGCATTAGTTGCACTAGACTCCTCACCTGTATTGTTAGTTTGACAATCCTTTTGCACAGAATAGTAATCCGTGGAGTTAGTTAGATAATCTAAATCAAACATCCAAGCATAACCTATTCCTGGAGCATTGGGTTTATTTTCTAAGAAATTAACATGGGCATTTTCTTCAACCTTTTTAGATGCCAAATTATAAACCCTATATGCTTTACTTTGCAATGAATATCCTACAAGATATCATGGATCAGACTTTCCATCAAACTTTCCCAAATGATCAAGAGTATTTAGTATAGACACATGACATCCAAAAGGTCTTAAATGACTTATGGTAGGCTTAAAATCAGTCAAAAGTTCATAAGGTGTTTTGTTTTGAGGCTTGGTCACTAAGACTCTATTTAACACATAACATGCAGTGTTGATTGCTTTTGCCCAAAAGGTATTTGGCAAAAGAGAATCAGCCAGCATAGTTCTAGCAGCCTCAATTAGTGTCCTATTCTTCCTTTCAGCTACTCCATTTTGTTGTGGAGTCCTAGGATTACTAAATTGTCTCTTAATGCCTTTAGACCTACAAAATTCATCAAATTCAGTATTCTTGAATTCTGTCCCATTATCTGTCCTAATGATTAAAACTTCTTTAATGAACTGCTTTTCAACTAAAGTGATAAAATCCTTAAGTAATTCATTGGTTTCATTCTTAAGAGCTAAAAAGAAAACCCAACTAAATTTGCCATAATCATCAGTTATGACTAGACAAAAGGTCTTATGACTAATGCTTCTTACATAAACTAGACCAAACAAATCCATATACAAGAGTTGAAAAGGTTTTGTCACAGTATTGACAGTCTTGGTCTTACAAGAGGCTCTATGTTGTTTATCTTTTTGACAAGCAGCACATGTGAAATCATTTTGAAAAGATCTGTTAGGTAACCCTCTAACCAAATTCCTATTCACTAATCTGTTAAGATTCTTGAAATTCACATGCCCTAACCTTCTATGACATAAATTAGACTCATCAAAAGAAGCCTTAGCTATCAAACATGTAATACCACCCGTTGGAGTAATAGTATGAAGATTAAAGGTGTACATATTTTCTTGCCTGGGTACTTTAAGCAGTACTTGAGATTCTTTAGGCAGCTCAAAGTCTTTAGACAACACCAAGCAGTGTTTGTTTGTGAACAGCACCTTGTTCTTCTTATCACACATTTGTGATACAGAAAAGAGATAGAACTCATTCAATTCTTTCATAAAGAACACATCTTCAAATTCCAACTTCCCTGTATTGATTTTCCCTTTGCCAGTAATTCTAACTTTGCTACCTCCAAAGGCTACTGGTCCTCCTCTGAATTCTTCAAATTTAGCAAGAAAATCTTTGTTTCCTGTCATGTGTCTTGAGCATCCACTATCTACTATACCTTTGTCTTTCAATTCATCAATTAGATGCCCCTGCACATACACAAAACTTATTAGTTTTTAACAGGGACCCAAGCCACATTTGGCTCGGATCTTGTGTGACCTACACACTTAAGAGTCTGTTCAGAAGCATTCCCAGTGATACTACTTTTACTCTTATACTTCATGGTTTCAGTTATATAGTCAAAGACATAGGGTGACTCTATGTGCTCAGAATTCTTGTCCTTAAGTACTGCTTTAGCAGTACTTGCTTTAACACATGATTTTTCTCTTTTAGGAACCCACATTTGCACTGGTTTTTAATTAAACTTACTTCTAGATGTTTTGCCTTTTTCAACAACATTATTAGAAGTCACAAAGAACTTTGGTTTGACAAAATTTGAACCAACAGTACTTAAGTTTAGTCTAGCAGTACTTACAGGTCTAGACTTGCTGGTACATGGTTTACCAGACTTCAAAGGTACTAGATCTTGTTTCATAAGTACTGCTCTAGGAACAAAACTTTTGGTAGAGTTATTTTTAACCTGTTTAGCTACCCTTGAGTGATCAAACTTAGGTTTGTCATTCTTAAGTTTCTGATTCCTATTAACCTGTGCATTTTTTCCATTACTGTTTTTCATGACCTTTTGTGCAGCCTTTTGTTTCACAATTTTATCTTCATGCAAAGTACAATCTTTGATAAAATGACTTAGACTACCACAAACATAACATCCTTTTCTTTTCAAAGAATACCCAAAAGGTTGTTTTAACTTAACTTTCTCAAAACCTAACCCACCCTCTTGGTTTTATTATGTTTTACATTATTTTACAACATCTTGCTAGGAGATTTTACCTACTTGGGAGCAAAACTAGTCTTAGATTCTTCAGAATCAAAATTGTTCATTAAAGGTGGATAAACAATGTTTTTGGTCACAACAGTCTTATCATGGGACAAAGTACTAGAGTTTGAGGTATTTTTAACCTTTGGTTCTTCTAACTCTATACTTGTATCATTACTAGGGGGCATGAAAATTCCTGATAGTGGTGGGGAACTGCCTTCATTCCTTCAACATATCTATCATTCTCAGGTGTATTATCTGACTCACTAGAACTATCAAAAATCCCCTTTGATAAGTCCTTGTCAGTTAAAGTTATCCCAGGTTGGTCCTTAATATATCCTAGGCCTGACTTATCATAATACCCCATTTGTGAATTAATCAGTTTTTCCAATCCTTTAGAGGACTTTTGCCAATGATTAATCACTTCCATTTCATTATAAAAACTGGCTTTTAAAGCTTCATTTTCTGCTGACACTTTCAAAAGTTGTCTTTCAAAGGCTTTAATTTCCACATCTTTTTCCCTCATTTGAAGAGTTAAAATTCTTATTTTCTCTTCATAGTTTTGTTGAGCCTTTTTATACAAAACTATATTTTTTTCTAACTTAGCAACACCCTGTTTAAAAGCATTTAGTTCTACTGTGCATGTGTTGACTTTTTGATACTGTTCCTCTAGTTCTACTTTTAAGCTATTAAATTTAAGAACACAATCTCTAGAACAAGTATGTACCTCAGTATCTTCATGCGAGAGAGTCATTAAACCAAGCTCTTCTTCTTCTTCATCTTCAGCCCAGTTCACCACTCCATCTACAGTTACCAATGCTTTGGTTCCTTTAGGACTCCTGTTGTTTCCTTTTGGAAAGCTTTCAGTTATTCTTGGACTAGTTCTATAGCTGTTCTTGGACTTCTGACTGCTACTCTCAGCTTTGTCTCTAGTGCATTCTCTTACAAAGTATCCATTCCTTCCACAGTTATAGCATTCGACTTTGGACTTGTCATATCCTAATGGCTCATTAGGATCAACAGTCATCTTTCTTCCAGTCTTCTTGAAGAACCTGTTAGATCTTACTGACACCATAGCAGCTTGCCATTTAAGATGCATCTCTTCAACGTCAGCATCATCCATTTGGAACAAGTCATTGAGTGTTAATCTTGGCCTATTGTCTTGTCCAGCAAAGAATGAGAAGGCATCATTGTCACTAAACAATGGTGAAGATCTTCCATGTGGATTTTGAGAGACTATGGACTGCCTTCAGTACTTTGTGGATAAGTACCGCTTGTAAGTCCCCCAGCGGTATTTGTGAAGTATGTACCACTGCTTGATCCACTAGCGGTATTATGAAAATAAGTACCGTTGTTTCCTTCTGACACAAAAGCCAAGTTAGACTTTGTTGTAGTCGATGCCTTGGTCACCTCAATGCCTTTTACATCCATCTCGTATGCTCTAAGATTGTTGTAGAGATGATCCAAAGGAACTGTTTCCAGATCATCTCTTGTGATGAAGTGCATAGCCATTGCTTTCCACTCTTGTGGAACACTTCTTAACAAATTTAGATTAGCTTCTTCATTAGGAATTACTTGTCCATAAACTGTCAATTGAATAAGCAGCTTACTGAATCTTCCATAGTCACCATGTATTCCCTCTATACTGGAAATTGAGAAGTTATCAAATTCTTGCTTAAGAACAATCTTCTTCATTTTCTTAGATTTGTCATTACCTCCAAATCTAAGTTTTATGGCATCCCACATAGCATTGGCATCTTTATAATGATAAAAGCTGGGTAAGATGTCTTCTGAAAGAGCCATAGCCAAAGCAGTTCTGGTTTTTCTCTCTCTGATCTCTGCTTGTACCTCCTCAGCAGTCACAGTAGGTAGAGCATAACATGTACCATCAGGCAACCAGTGTCGCTTCTTAGGTGTATTCCTATTCTTGATAACTTGCCACACAGTGTGATCTGTGTGATTCAAGTAATGTTCCATCTGCATAGCCCATGTCTCATAATTGTCACCTTTGAGCATTGGGAGTTTGACAACAGAAAGAGTATGAGAAGGTGTTGTAGTTGTAGAGGTAGTTACAGCATTCATGGCTTGAACACCTTGTGCTGGTGCAGAAAGCACAACTTGTGGTTGTCCCTGTGGTATTGGATCAAGGTTTTGAACATCATCCAAGTGCGCGTCATCACCTTGTGGTTGTCCCTGAGACATTGAGTTTTTTGTGTAAGTGGAGTGTTTGGGGTTGTGTTCTTCTTTTTCAGAGTTTCTCAACAAGCTCTGATACCACTCGTTGATCCCTTTGATTGGATCTATATTCTGTTAAGAACTAGTATAGTAGGTTGTAATCAAACTAAAACACTTTGAGAACTCTTACTCAAACTAAATAAGTTATACGGAATCTAACTTATAAAGCATAGAAGAACAGAATTACTTTTAACTATTCGATTCTCTTATTAATCGACTTGAATGAGGTACATGAATGACATTGTACCTATGTTCCTTTTATAGAGTAAGAAACCCTAAAAACCTTAGATAACTATATCACAGACGATATATTATCAATATTCTAACTATTTAAGTATATCACATAAGATATACTCTAACTATAACTATGACATATCTTATACAAAGATATATTCGTCCTAATCAATATAGCAGTACTAACTTTATAAGTAGCAATACTTACTATGTACCGCGTTAACACTAACGGTACTTGAAAGATAACTAACAGTACTTGAATAATACTAACGGTACTTGATACTTAACAAATAATTCCCAACAGTATCTTTGATATGTCACTTTCTACCTTATAAGCTTGTGTTTTAAGGACTTGGCTTGATGTCAATAGGTTGCCAAAAACTACTACTAGAAAGATATCTTATTTTGGCGAAAGGACTAAACTGTAATGTTTTATGGATTTCGGTGCAAAGACTATTTGAGATTTGGTGAGAGAGAGAGAGAGAGAGTTATAATTCTTCTTTGATTTTCATATAGTTTAACTCTTTTATTTTGTTGCCCTAATTCGTTGAGCAACTTGATCTTGCTTTGAAGGTTCTGTAAAGCTATTATCAAATTAAATAATAGATTTGCACCAGATTACCTAAGGTAGATTATATGTTTGATCGAGATCAAATATCGAGATCAAATTTGTTTTTGATTTTAGGTTTGTCAAGGAAGTTGAAGAATACTTAAAGATATACTCGTCAGCTGATATGAAAAACGAATGTTATGCAGACAGAATGTGTTGATGGTTTAAGAACCCAGGGGTGACAATACCTTGAGGTTTCTCATTACCCTTTGTAGATAATAAGCAAGTTAGGCTTAGCCTTATCCCTTTGTAGTTTAGGCAGAAAAATTTGATAAAGCATTAAGGCCAGATAAAGAAGAGTAAACAAATTAAATTTCTTAGTACGGCCTAGTGATAACTGTGAATAGTTGTAGAACTGTTCATAGAAGGTTGGTTAAAGTCTTTCGAATAATAAAGTGTAGTAAATGTTATTGTACTTCCACCACTTAGAAGGCGGCACGTATCAACTACATCCACTAAAAATACAACCTCGTATTAGTATAAATACGAAATGTTTGTGAGAGTTAATGTTTTATCACTCATTATTCTAATCTTACTTTATGCATTTAACTTCATGTTGACACTTATACAATAGACACCTAATTTCATCAGCGCCATACATAAGTTCACCTGTAAATTTAATCTTCATATCGAGTTTTACTTGTTTAAATGACAATTTTACATTGTCACTGAATAAACGTAATTCATAATACTTTATAATATTTTGTACTAGTACTTTAATAAAGCATTATACAATTAAAAAGTTATATTTGTGTTATTTAGTCAGTGATAGGAGCAAAAGAACGTATACTTGGACTTTCAAAATTTATATCTTTCATTTCAGCTAAAAATTAGAACTGTAACTTCAGGTACATTTGAATATAAGTTTAGTTAAATTAAATTGAACAGTATGGTTAGAGACGTTTTTTTTACATATGTAGGTGTGCTGGTATTTTCGTCAAGAAAGAAACACCTCTGAACTTCTTGACTCACCCGGTAGATGTAAGATCTACACTCAGACCGGCAGATATTCTGGTTTTCGGATGGGTTGAAGATAAACATGCGTGTGTGGATCTGACTAGAGTTTCTCCTCTTGTGGGGTAGAGTAGCCGAAGTTTTACAGCGGGTCAGGCTGCTTTGAACGCCGCCTCATGCAAAGTGACAAAACAGAAAAAGCATGTATTGAAAATCAACACGTGTTTATTCCTTTTTCATTTGATACCTTCGGTTTCCTTGCACCTGAAGCGGTAAAGCTTCTAAAGAGAATTCAGCGCGTTATGAATAGCAACATTATAACACCTAAATCCACAAATGTGATTTTTACTAGAATTAATTTTGCAATTCAAAAAATACTAACGACGCAGCTTATTGCTCGCTTGCTTTCTGCAGTTATGTAATTAAACTTTTAATGATTATAAGGATGTTTCAGTTGAACAAATTCGTACATTTGAATATAAATTTAAACGTTTAGAAAACGGCTGGTTGAAGACTACTAATCCCAAAAGGTAAGGCTTAAACTGGGGCAGAAATTACTTAACTGACTTAACGGTAAAAACGTCAACAACCGAAAACGACATTCACATGCTTTGCTCCTATTATTCGTCAAAGAAGTTGCCACCTTTAACGGCTATCACATGTTTACAATATTCCATTTAAACTTCTTCCATCATCATTATCACGTTCTTCATTTTTCATTTCTAGAAATCTCATTTCAACCCGTTTAATACGTATTTCGTTAAATATGTACGTCATAAAATAGGGCTAAAAGTTTCATATTTGATAATTAGCATATTGTCATGATCAAATCTCTCAAAGTTTGATAATGTATCATAAAATAGGGTTAAAGGTTATTTAACATCTATCATCATTACTACCTTCTTTTTTTTATATATGCTCATTTCATGTTAAAAATATATCAATATATATGAACTATAAACTGTACGTCATACAACAATATTGACTTGTGAATGTCTCAAGTTTTCAGTTATAAACATGTTGATATAATGTGGAGTATAACCAAAAAGTTATAAAAAGATAGTACTAACATAATTTCAAAATCAGTAATGTTACATCGATCCTCCCTACCATGATCATTTTTTTTAATTTTATTGTATGCTACATTCAGTCGTTATTGTATAATTTTATTAGCTATAAATGACATCTGGCTCTTTTTGAATTCGTCTAGACTTGATTTGCAAACATTCAACACTTAAAACATGGACGTGCTTAACACACTGAAGTCTTGATCCTGACCGACCGGGTTACTTGTGCACTCCACAAAAGTCTTGATCGGCAGGAAAGCCTTAGCACTGTGCACTCTTTTAGCTGCCGGCTGATCATTTCTTAAGGACCTAAGCCCAGACAAGTAATACATCTGGTCGATCATCCAACAATCCTTCAAGATTATGCATGATATATGGCATTATGCTTTCATCTAAGATATAAGGGAGACATAGATCATTGAAAGCAACAAAAAAATAAATACTCTAACCGTAATGCTAGTTATCCCGGTATAAGCACGAGCATATGGTGCTTAAATCGAATGTTACATGGTCTACTGGCGATAACGTTGGCATATAATCTAATTTAGCTAACTAAAGCCCTGTGACGTGTTAGCATAAATGAAGTCTCATTACACTCATAAACCAAAGATAAAATTGCATGTAAATTTGAATTATATACCTCGTATATTTTGATTTGACAAGATGTACGTACGTCTGTATACCAATCACTTCACAATGTTAGTAATTTTGATTTTTTTTTATGATTAGACTTATCCATTTTTCAGAAAGAAAAAGAAAAACAGCAATTGGAAGATTAACAGTCTAGACAAACTAATAAGAAAATATTACTATGGCCTATAAAACCCTTTTAACCTTGTGGAATTGTGGTAACCCACAAACAGAATCCAATCCTCCCCACATAAAACCAAAGAGGGTCTCCTCTCTAAAACATGAAGAGCCACAATATGAAACTTTCCATATTTAGCATTTTGACATTTCTGCTCGTGTGGTTATCACGACAAGGCGTCGACGCAACTAGAGTCTCCAAGAAAATGCAATATCGCCGTGCCTCGAGGCAGCTGAAAGAGAGGTTTTATCCTACGTATGGAGAGAGTATGCCAAATTCACTACAGGATAGAAAAACATCTACCATCTTTAATGTAGAAAATTTTGGTGCTAAAGGCGATGGAACTACAGATGACACAAAGGTAAATGTAGAACGTAGTATTTTTTGAATGGCAAATGTTAAAATGTTTAGAAATACTGTTTAAGGTATAGTAGAATACAAACTTGTATAGAGAATGTTGTAACATAACGCAAATCAAAAACTAAATGGCCTAAACAAGATAAGAACCCATACAGCTGACTACTATATGGCATGGCAGCAGGGAATGTCATTGACTCAAGATGTACGCTAATGGTGTATCCCGTGACCGTTTCCGGACCTTTCTATGGCAATGCTCAAGATATATACCTAGTGAGGTTCGGAAGACCAATTGTGAGAACATCATGACGTCTGGCCATGAGTCTATCTTGGTGGTGGTTTAAGTCATATATGTATTTGGTAAAATTAATAAATTTGGCAAAACTAGAAGACAGAGGCAATAATTTAAATATTTGTCCAAGTAGGATGTTCTGTGTGCTTACTGTTATCTCGTTAACAAGCATTTTCTAAGTTTACTTTAACGATCGTCTGATATATTGCATTCAAACAGGCGTTTCAAGCAGCATGGTTAGCTGCTTGTAAGCTAGAGGCATCAACTATGGTTGTGCCAAAAGGTTCAGTCTTTCTGATCAAATAAACCAATATCATTCGCAGGTCCTAACTGCGGATCAAACATTGTTTTACAGGTGAAGTAATTTACTCACTCTTGATCTCGTCACACTGTGATACATCTGTTTTGTTTATGAATGTTCACTAAAATTAATTAATTGCGTGCAGTTAGATGGGAAGATCATAGCTCCAAAAAAGTCCGGAAACTGGGAATCAGATCTCCTTTGGTGGATCGAATTCACAAAGCTAAAAAATGGGATAACCATCCGTGGTAATGGTGTTGTTGACGGGCAAGGCTCGGGCTGGTGGAGCGAGTCTGGCTCTAAACCAACAGTAAGAACATCATAATGCACAATCTAATATTTGCTCTAAAAGTACATTCTTTTGTAAGAATTAGATCTTTTAAAATTGTCAAAACAAAAATTAACACTATATATACACACGCAGGCGATCAGGTTCTATGGGAGTTCTGATGTGACAGTCACGGGTATAACAATTCAAAACAGCCAACAAACCCACCTCAAGTTTGACAACTGTCAATCTGTTCAGGTTTTTGGCATCACTGTTTCATCCCCAGGTGACAGCCCAAATACAGATGGAATTCACTTGCAAAACTCACAAGACGTTACCATCCACAGTAGCAAACTAGCCTGCGGTATGTCGGACATTCCCATACACAAGACTATGGTTTTTGTACATGATCACTTTGAGCTGATTTATATATTGTCTTACATACATATAATTGACAGGAGATGATTGTGTTTCGATACAAACCGGATGCTCAGGAGTAAACATAGACAATGTGGATTGTGGACCGGGCCATGGAATAAGCATTGGAAGCCTTGGGAAAGATAATACAGTAGCTTGTGTTTCGAATATTACTGTTAGCAATACAAAGATCCATGATACAATGACTGGAGTAAGAATAAAGACATGGCAGGTATATATATATGTCTACATCTTTTAAATCGAGTGATCAAAACATGTGAATTATGATTTACAACTACTTTTTCCCGACTTTTGTAGGGTGGTTCTGGCTCAGTGCAAGGAGTGACATTTTCCAACATTCAAGTTTCAAAAGTCAAGACGCCGATAATAATAGATCAATACTATTGCGACGGTGGAAACTGCAAGAATGATACATCAGCGGTGGCTGTTTCAGGGGTATCATACCAGAACATAAGAGGGACATACACTCAAAACCCTCTCCGGTTTGCATGCAGTGGTAGCTTGCCATGCACAGATGTAACTCTAGACACCATACAGCTACAACAAGTTCAAGCTGGATATGATGATTCGGGTGTACCATTCTGTTCGAATATATATGGACAACTGAAAACAAGTACGACCCCTCAAATAAACTGCTTGCTAGCAGCTAAGCCATACAAAAAGCATTCTCAAAGTATCTACGATATATGCCCGAATTGATGCTATCATCTATGAGTAGATAAATGGAGAACACATTAATAAAAGTGAGATTTCAGACAGAATAATGGAATGGACACCATGCGCCTAGAATTTTATAAATCTAAGGCTTAGGTGGATATATGTACGTAGATGGAGAGTTGTAAGTTGATATCGAGTACATGTATTCAACATCATACTTAAAAATTGTATCGAATTAGATGACTTTATTGCATTTATTGTGAGATCGAAGACGTTGACTTTTTTTCCTAATTGTACGCTGTCTATCGAGTATTTGTACTTGAGTATACGTGTGCCGGAATGAGAAAATTACATACAGGGTCTTAATGTATGTACTACTTAATAACAAACAAAACTTTCAGTCGGTTCAACGCGGTCACCTTAATTATATGTTGCTCCACCCTTCGTATAATGCAGTGCGTGATCACCAATTAGTCCAATGTCTATTGACAAACTTGCAACATACATTCTTTTCCTATTCCCTGGTATGGAAGGGATGATTTCTATGATCTTGACTAGGCTTGCTTACATATGACACTGAGTCGGGTTTGAACAAGCCAACCCCAAAAACTAGTTTGGGTATTTGCTCAAAAGTACAGATAATATTAGCATTATCAGCATTAAGTCTTGGAAGCTCATTGGTCTGAGATTGGTCACCTCTGGAGCTATTTAAACAGTCTTGTTAATCATATGCAAATATGAAGCAACCACGTTAGCATATCTATAAAAAAAGTTCATTTCAAGTTTTGAGGTTGAGACAGTATGATTATCAATTTCATTTTCTAGGACGTTGGTTATAGAATGCAAGATGTTTGTGTTTCCAGTTTCCTTTTACGGTAATTGGGCGTTTGTGTTGGAGTATGATAAATTATACTTCAGTTAAGATATACAAGACACTCAAGAAAGGGAAATGAAGTTAAACTTTTCAGCACACTCAGATAGAATATGGCTGGTGATAGAATCGATCTAGATTGCGTTATTAGGTCGTGCCTAACACATTTTAGAAGATAAAGAAGCAATAAACAACAATATCAGCTTAGTACTTATGACCCGGTGTAGGCAGGCATGACATAATATTAAAAAAACAACTGGTTAATAACCGACCGTCTACTAAATCATCAAAGTCACCAAACAGATGATGAATCAGCAACGCCAGCTAACCAGCTAGTTACTCTTAAAACGATATATATATAAACTGATAAACAGCTCAGTAAATGCAAAAGATTACACAGAAGGCATGGCTAACTCCTCGGTTACGCATTTTGTAACCATTTATAAATTTTTTCTGAGAAATCCCTTATAAGTGAGAATCTAATTTTTTGTTACTCAGTTAGCTAGCAATGCAATGTTATTGATTTGTTTACGATTTTTCGGTTATATTATATCTCAAATAACTTGATGTGCAAAACTTGATTAGCATAAATAGAACTAACAGTTTGACAATAATAATCAAAATCATACTTGATACAATATGTCCTAGTATAATTTGTTGAAAATTATTACTACGTATTAGATTGTTATATTAGTATATATACTTTTATATCCAATTCTTTAGCTCTGACCTAGTTGATCCGGATTCGACATTAGAAGTAGATTAAATTTTCCCAAAACATACTATTTCTAGGCAGTGATAATCATACTTATGAAAAAAAAGTGTGCACCAGCTTTAACATAAGCGTAAAACAGTTTTGGTACGTCAACCCAACCACACCCAAATTAAAAAGAACCTGTTTTGACCCATTACGCAATCCAGGCGACTCGCCTATATTTCTACCTATGTGGTAATAATTTTGAGGTTGCAGATTAAATTCCCTCATATTTTAGAAGTACATAATATAAGCAAATGAATCATTAGTCAAAACTAATAAGATAACAAGTACATGTATGGCACTAACTATTGCCTTTAATATTCCCTTCAGTATTCTTGATTTGTTGCAAGCCACCAACTGAGTCCTATCGAATCCTCTATATATAGCCAAAAGATCCGCTCTTCAAACTCTATAACATGAAGAGAGGAAAGATGACTATTTCCATATTTAGCATTTTGACATTTGTGCTTGTTTGGTTATCACAACAAGGTGTTGATGCTGCCACAGACGTCAAGCATAAGAAACACCACCATGGCGCAAGGGTGATGAAAGAGACGTTTTATCCAACATTTGGAGAGACTAGGCCTACTTCATTTCAGTATAGGAAATCCTCTACCATTTTTAATGTACGACATTTTGGCGCTAAAGGGGATGGCACCTCTGATGACACAAAGGTAATTTTTAGAATATATATAGTATGTCTGCATGTTTTGTGGAATTGAGGAACTGAATATCTATCAGCTATGAATATTAAACAAAACAAGGAAAAAGAAACTGACAGAACCCACCGACTTGACTAAAGCTAATGCTTTGCTCATTCTGACCAAGCCCGTTTTTGCCTGCTGTTAAACCCGTCAAATGGTTTGAGCATTCCGTTTTACCAGGCAGACTTTCAATATTGACTCATGTGTTGTGATCAAACAGGCATTTCAAGCAGCATGGTTAGCTGCATGTAAACTGGGGGCATCAACTTTGGTTGTGCCAAAAGGTTCAGTCTTTTTGGTCAAACCCATATCATTCTCTGGATCCAACTGCGAATCAAACATTGTTTTTCAGGTAAAGTTCACGACTTATGTACTCTTGATTTCATTATACCAATATACGTATTATTAAATATCAAGAGTTTGCAACTAAATTTGGTAGTCTTACAGTTAGATGGGAAGATCATAGCTCCAAAAAAGTCAGCAACCTGGCCATCAGGACTCCGTCAATGGCTTGAGTTCACAAAACTGAATGGGATAACCATACATGGAACTGGTGTTATTGATGGGCAAGGATCTGGATGGTGGACCACTGAGTCGGGCATTAAACCAACTGTAAGATAATATAGTTCAATTAAGTTCTACTTTATTGTTAAAAACATTAATTGAGACAAATGAACTAAACATTGACTGTATAAATATACAGGCAGTCAGGTTTTATGGGAGTTCTGATGTGACGGTAACAGGCATAACGATTCAAAATAGCCAGCAAACCCACCTCAAGTTCGATAATTGCGAATCTGTTCAGGTTTTTGGTATTACTGTTTCATCCCCGGGGGACAGCCCAAATACAGATGGAATTCACTTGCAAAACTCTCAAGATGTTACCATCCAAAGCAGCAAACTCGCTTGTGGTATTTTAAACAATCTGAAGATTATATTCTTATTTTTATTTTTTTGTTACAACGAGGTTGAGGGAGATGATTTTATACCTTCAACAGGAGATGATTGCATTTCAATACAAACTGGATGTTCCGGAGTAAACATACAAAATGTGGACTGTGGACCGGGCCATGGAATAAGCATCGGGAGTCTTGGCAAAGATAGTACAGTAGCTTGTGTTTCGAATATAACTGTTCGTGATACAAAGATTCATGGCACAATGACTGGAGTCAGAATAAAGACATGGCAGGTAAATAAGTTTCCATCGTGGACACAAGCTAAGTTGCATTTCGGAAAGTTAGGGGTCTAACGCAATAGGTAAAACTGGATTTTGGTTAAATTAAATCAAGATACTCGATGATTTGGGACTGATTGGGTAACACGTCAAATAAATTCAAAGCAAGGCGCCTAAATCAATAGATCTGTTGTGTTGCTGGTAGTGAGTCGGCAACATTTTCATTGTAACTTTCATAGGTTGCTAAATGTATGTGATGAATATGTTTGCTGACTTCTAGCCCAATGTTGTTTAATGATAGTTCTAGACTCAACTAACCCGTTTGACCCGTCGGCATAAAATGGCAGATTTTTACATAAATATTAGAAAGAGAAGTATTTTGTGCAAGTAGACAGACACTTACGCAACCACACTGATTAAGTGGTGTAGGTCATCTTTAACACCTTTTGTTTACTACTATTTACAGGGTGGTTTAGGCTCGGTGAAAGGAGTGACATTTGCCAATATTCAAATCTCAGAAGTCCAAACTCCTATAATAATCGATCAATTCTACTGTGGTGGGAGCAAATGCCACAGCAATAAGACATCGGCAGTGGCTGTTTCTGGGATATCTTACAAGAACATAAGAGGGACATATACCAAAAGCCCTGTTCGATTTGCATGCAGTGATAGCGTGCCATGCACAGGTGTGTCTCTTGACACAATACAGCTACAACCAGCCCCATACATAGGTTTTGGTGCACCATTCTGCTCAAATATCTACGGACAAGTAAAAACAAGCACCACCCCTCGAATAAATTGCTTGATGGCAGCTAAGCCATCGAAAATATACGCTCAAAGTAACTATGATTCATGCCAATATTGATCAATGTTTAGTATCTTAACTAATCTAATGAGGACAATTGTAAAAATGGGTTACCTGCTGTGCTTTTTTGTTCTTCAAATTTGAGTAACATCCTGTTTTTAACAGTTAAATATTATATTTGAGTAATTAGGCTCACCAATTATATATACTAGGTGGGGTGCCCGCGCTTCGCCGCGGCTGGTTTGGTTTCCTTAGTTGCAGCGTAGTGGGACTTTGATGCGGGCTGCGATTTTATAACGCAAGATCAACACGTCGACTTGGCCACTGCATTAACACAAAATGGCCAACACATGCAATAACTTATAACTTGCATGTTGTTCAGCAGTTGGTGAGTTATAATAACATTAGGAGCATTGTGACAAGTTAATTGTAGCATTTATAAGCATCGTTTTTAATTGGTAAAGGATGGTAAAAATATAACATCGAAAGGTAAAAAGTAATAAGCACACCAACCAATGCAATCCTCATTCCCAATATGTGAATAAATACAACGCACAATATGTACACTGTGGTAGTCAAAATGTCAAATTAGGAGATTGTAATACTCACACCAAAGTGCATTCATACGGAGATGTCTCCTCTTATAATAAAAAACCCTTTTGCTACACGGAAGAACCTGTGTATCTGAAGAAGCGCCAAATTATTGCACAGGATGGTCAGTCTTTCTAGCAGGAGTTGTTGTAGGCATGCTGAACATCTGTGAACTTCTTCAATATCCTACAGAATTAAGCACAAAAACATTTCAGATACACTTTACAGCATAAAGGAAAAGGTCAAGGCTGATATACATAATTTAATGGTTATGTGAACATATTTAGTCATATAATGGACATCATAAATATGTTATACATATGAATATGAAAGGAACCGTGAGAGTGTTGGCGATTAAAAACAGATTTAAAGCATACCCATTTGAGAAAACATATTAAAATTCCATTCTAACCAAAAAATATTGCATTAACCGAGAGTTTAAGGCGTGTTAGACAATAGCAAAAGATAAAAAGCTTGGGACATGATATTATGAACGTACTTTTCATTTTCTACAAATACATACAAAAAAGCAGCAAGTTTAATTACCCCTTCCTGTGGCCAGAGGGGTGTTTGGATCCCGCTTTAACAGCAGCCAAACACCCTTTCTGCAGCAGATGGGGTGTTTGGCACCTGTTTTAACAGCAGACAAACACCCCATTTCCAGCAGAAGGGGTGTTTGGCAACTGTTTTAACAGCAGCCAAACACCCTTTTTGTAGAAGAAAGGGTGTTTTGTTACTCTAATCTCGATGCACAGGAAAAAGGAAATACCTGGTATGACATATGCATACACGTCTCTCAGCAACTAAAGGTTGCTGTTCCACATGTATTTTCGTACGTTTTTTTCTACGCGCAATGTTAGAAGCAAAGGAACTGGGATAATCTTTTTTTTTGCTGAACAATGGCCGGAATTTCTCAACAATTTACGAACACAGTTATGTTTAAAATAAGGGACTTAATTTAAAATTAACAACCAATGCCAAAGTTAAAAAAAAGTTGTTAACTTTTTCGCCTTATAAAGCATGCTTATGGCTTATTTGGTTTTGGCCTTATGTTTCATAAGCTCACTCTTTGTTTCCTGTTTTGAAATCTGTAGGTTTATATAAGTTTAAAATGACATAATAAACTTATATAAGCCGAAAAGTTTCAAAAAAGGCATTAAAAGTGAGCTCCTGAAACATACGCCCAAAACCAAATAAGCCATAAGCCGGCTATTGAAGCTCATAAGTCCTTAACCCTAAAAATTTCATATACCGATAGATTTAGCTATAACTCCAATCTCTGACCATAATTCAACTAAATCACAACTAACCTAATATCCAAATGATCATTTCCACATCAAATTTCAAAAAAAATGCAAATGAATCAAAATCTTTAAATTGGCCTAATATTCACTAAATCATATCAAGAATCACAATCCAAAAAATTGTAATCCTAAAAAACAGAACGATAAACCAAATGAATATTCAAAATTAAAGAAAAATAAGAAACAAACTTACTACAATTCGGAATTGAACTATTAGATTGCTGAGAGGAACCAATGGCAGTAAATGCAAAACTGACACGAAACTCCCATCATGTCTTTTACGCCCTCTCAAATAATCAAAGTAGGTACACCTATAACCACAAAAAGGACATGTTAAAAACAGAGCGTGACTGCTAAAAAATGCACACAGACGCACCTACTCGGAATTCTTCTCGTGTGGTCATGTCCTATGACCATGCTCCTAAACTTGCCTTTGTGTCTGTTCTAGCACCAGCCTAGTTAAAGAACAATATTATTTGTTAAACATGTCCAAAGTTTAAAAAAAATAAAAGAAAGTGATTTGGCCAACCCAACATGTTTTAACTCAAACCAAAATTTCACCAATGTGTAAAATATCTAACCCATTTGGCACATCTGCTTACAGACATCTATTATTAAAGGGCAATTTAGAAATTCGTATTAGCTCATACTAAATCACATCTTTAGAAGGTTCTAAAAACCACAACTTCAGAAGCCAAATACATTTTTGACTTTTGACATAATTGGTGCACATGTTTGATTGTTACAAACATGTCCTAAACCCGTCAAATTTCAACTTATTTAAATCCCAATTTTAATACCCTGCTACTTGGTCTACTACATTCAGAGACATTTTGAGGCGGTTAACAATTTAAATGTACCAACTTACAAAACAGTTATCTTGAAGTCGACGAATCATCAGCTTTCAGTTGTCACCACTTTTACCATTCATTTTCTTAAGTCTGCAAATTTATAGAAATCAAGTCAGATAAAATTTAGAACATTACAATCAAATATATAGAAGTCAAGAAAGAAATAAAATACGAAGAAAAAAAAGGATCTTATGTCACCAACCCCATGCAACAGCAAAACAACACTTCAGATAAAATCTTAAATAAGATAGATAAGACTAAATTACCTTTTTTTCCTGTCGTGCATCATTTAGTTTAATGTAATCAGTTATGTAAATTCATATAGTTTTGAGTTAAAAGAGATGGTACGTTTGATGTCAAAGATCAAAATATGTGATTGTTTTGTCAGGCATTTCCCACTTCAACACCTATAGGCCTAACCGGGTTTCAAAAATGTAAAAAACGGTTCAATTTGAACCGTTTGTTCAAAATGAGCCACACAAAGCGAGCCTACGAATCATAAGCCAAAAAGTAAATAAGGCATCATGCCGCTATATAAGCGGAATCAAACATCCATACGCACTTATATACGCCTAGAAGTAAAAAAATATTCTTATACCAAATACGCTGATAAGCTCCATAAATATACTTAAAGCTGCTCATTATATCAACTGAAATAATGAATCAATATAAAAAATCAAAATTTTCAAACAATGAATCCAAATACAATAACTTTCAGTGGATTTTCCAACCAAGTAAGAAATACGAAAAGCCCTAAAAAATAATCCTAATTCAATTAATTTGATAAATTTACAATTAATTTATTCAATTGGTAAAAAAAAAACATGTTTACATTAATAAAAATAGAATAACTAAGGGGGTGTTTGGTTAAGCTTATGAGTTGAGTTAGGCTTATATTATATAAGCCATTTATGACTTATATATCATAAGCTTATAAGCCCAAATTTAGTGTTTGGTTTAGCTTATCAAAATTAATAAGTTAAATGACAAAAAAGTCGATGAGTATTAAATGATGTAGTTATTAAATGTGTGGTATGAAAGTCTTTTTATATGTTATTGTTATGTAAGCCCACCTTTTGTTATAAAAGCCTCACTTTTATGGCTTACCAAAACACACACATATAAGCTTATAAGCCCACTTATATAAGCTTAACCAAACACTTGGTTTTGGCTTATAAGCTTATATAAGCTAATAAGCTTATAAGCCTACTATATAAGCTAAACCAAACACCCTCTAAATGTTTGGTTACCTCGTTTGACAAATATTAAAAGATTAGGGCTCTGGCGAGTGGTAAGATGACAAAGTGAGGAGAAGAAATACAACACCAACACACAACAAACCATCGTTATTACGTCGCAGTCCGCAGAGGAGGAGGTTGTTTGATAGACATGAAATTGAAAACCAACATATATAATCAGCTATCATAAATCATAAAATAATCTTTATGTGCAAAAAACAACAGATTATAAGAAAAATCTCAAATATTCAATTTTTCATTGAAATTATATAAAAAAAATTGTCATTCATT
Organism: Glebionis coronaria; assembly: GCA_025667525.1. Lineage (NCBI taxonomy): Eukaryota > Viridiplantae > Streptophyta > Magnoliopsida > Asterales > Asteraceae > Glebionis > Glebionis coronaria. The sequence continues at coordinate 288,260 of JANFOE010000031.1, forward strand.
TTACATAAAAAAAATGATATACGGATATTATAACAATTTATATGGTTTGCTGATTTTTTATAAATCATCAATAAAAACATTTTAAATTAGAGTACATATATCAAAAAAATGATAAACGGATCTTATAATAATTTATATGGTTTGCTGATTTTTTATAAATCATCAATAAAAACATTTTAAATTAGAGTACATACCTATTTTCCATGTATGAATGTCTGAACCACGTGTTTTTGCAGGCCTCACCGGCGGTCGAAGCTTACTGATTGCCGGAATTATTTGTCAGATCTTTTTTTTAGATGGGGAAGAAAGATCTAGAGGAAGGCGAGGGATCTGGTTTTAGAGAGAGAATGGGTGTGGGAGATATGAGTTGTTGAGAATGTGAGTGAGTATTTGTTTTCTTTTTTACCCAGGGTAACACACAAAGTCTTTTTTTTTTTTTGGACGAAATTAACATGTGAGAGTTATGTGTGAGGAGAGCTGTGTGTGAGAGGAGATTAGTATAATATTGGGTATGTGAGGGGAACTGTTCATTGGGAACCGAGATTCTCCCTTTTATTAAGGATATAATTAACAGTAATCGGTAACTTGAGTTTTAATTTAGTTTTGTGGATCATAAATTTTAATTCCTATTGTTACTAATCATATTAATATACATATAACTCAAAAAGACCAAATTTTGTTGTATTTGTTGTATATGTATACCACAAGGACAAAACTTTTTTTTATCTTCACTGCATATAAATATCACCCATAAAATTTTATAACAATACAAGTACAACTCATGAAAAATGAGATGTATTAATATCGACTCAACGTACACAATCAGTTACAGTTTTGTGTTATTGAGATTAAACCATAACCGTCGCTATATGCTGGGTTAACCCAAAAACTACAATACTATGATTCTCGAATCTTAGAATTAATCGTACATTCTGCATAAGAAACGTACTAATTGGTTATCCTCCTGTTTATTGCGCCATTTCTTCCTTTTCTTTTTTGCTCTTGGTACCAATTCTTTCTCTTGTTCCACTCACATTTCTTGTTCCACTCACATTTCTTGTTTTTACCATCCTGAGTGTTACCACTTGTTATAAATTTATAATTACATAAATCTAAGAGTCGTGTAAATATTTTTATATTAAAGTATTTCGATTATTTTATCAAAATCTCAAATTGAATAAAACTCATATTTAAAATCGAGAATATGTTTTGATTGTTATGAAAAACGAACCAGAGATTGATAATGTATTTGTGACCAACAAAACTAAACATTGGTTGTAATCGCCGTAACAGTTATTTTAACTATTGCATTATTTAAATTTAAAAGGGAAAAATCAAGCCCATAATTTCGAGAACTTTATTTTCAAGTGCGTTTTTAACATAACACTTTACATCAAGTTCAGTCAGGGTTGCTGCCCCTTGAATCCTGCTACCAGAGGCGCTGCCCCCGGACCTCTGTGATTCGGGAGCTTCGCCCCCAAATGATAATCATAATAACATTATACAAATGTACACTTCGCAAAACCCCGACTTGTTTAACATTTATTACGATTATACATTGGTCGACTAAGTGAATCTATTAAACTAAAAATCACATTGATGACGCAAAATTATACATTGATCAATGTTTATACAGTCAATGTTTAGTTCATTTGTCTCAAAATTATCACATTGATGGTGCATAAGTTGTCATGGTGCGCCTAGTATTTAGATGATAAACATCCTTATGCGCCTAGATGCATTTTGTGCACCTTGATGCACCAAGTGCGCTATGGTGCATGGTGCGCCTCCTGTTTTGTGCACCTTGATACATCACGTGCATTATGGTGCATAAATTATCATGGTGCGCCTAGTATTTAGATGAACAACATCCTAATGCGCCTAGATGCATTTTGTACACCTTGATGCACCAAGTGCGCTATAATGGATAAATTATAATGGTGCGCCTACTAATTAGAGCAACAACACATTTTCCTTATGCGCCTAGATGCATTTTGTGCACCTTGATGCACCACGTGCTATTGGTGAGCCGACTCCAATTAATACGGTGTTTTAGTATTTGTATCTAATTTGAACCTATTTCTATTAGTAATTTGACACTTTTGTTCTTTTAAATTTTTTATTAAAATGTTAACTATTTGAATTTATTTTTATTTGTATGTGCTCATTGAGATAATGTTTTTGGTATTTACTTGCATACATGCGCATACCCAATTTGAAAATATTAACTATTTGATATACTTTTACCTAAAGTAATGTTATATGAACTTGTTTAGATGCACATTGTGCACTTAGGTGCACACCAAAATATCCCGTGAGATTGTGCAACCAAAAATGTGAGATGCACATTGTGCGTTGAGATGCACACCAAATGCACCATTATGCATGAAGTTGTGCGCTTAAGTGCATAAGGTTATGCACTTTAGTCTATTTTGGTAAGAAAATAAAATTTGGTCTAGTTTCGTAAACACAGTTGTTATATGATCTAGTTTGGTAATTATTTTTTAATTTTTTGGGTCTCGAAATAGGCGAGTTAATACCACCGAATTATTTTAGACGAGTTTTTTTGGGTATCAAGCGAGTTACATACCACCGAGTTAATTCCAGGCGAGTTATTTCGGGTATTAGGCGAGTTAAATACCATCGAGTTAATTTCAGGCGAGTTATTTCGGGTATTAGGAGAGTTAAATACCACAGAGTTAATTTCAGGCGAGCTATTCGAGAATCGGGAGAATTAATTCAACCGAATTAAATTTAGGCGAGTTATTTTGGGGATTCAGGCGAGTTAAACCACCGAGTTATTACAAATGTATGTGAGGTACACTTCGACAAGAGAATTAACGCGTTTTACTAGCCTTCATAATAACAATTTTCGAATAACAACCGAATTAACACAAGTGGGAATTAGGCGAGTTAAAACAACCGGGATATTACAAGTCTATGTAAGTTACACTTTTACAAGAGAATTAACGCGTTTTATTGGCCGTCATAATCGCAAATTTTCAAGAAACAACCAAATTAAATCAAGTTAGGATTAGGAGAATTAAATCACTAAGCGAGTTAAATCAACTAGGAGAATTAAAATCACTAGGTGAATTAAATTTTGTCTAGGCATCCCACGGATTTCATTACATGAATTTTTTTGGACTTTAAACTTAAGCGAATTATACTTTTGGACTTTTGTACTTTTCATTGGAATTAAGTGGACTCAAAACAACAATTATCAATCAAAGATCTTAAGAGTTTTTATAATTTAATCGTTGGTTTCTAAAATCCCGTGAATTAACTTCTCGGTTTCTCCAAAATTTGTAAAATCCTGTTTTGTTCTTATATTTTTAAACACAATTATTTCCTTTCACCGCTCAATCAACAAGTAATCTATAAAGAGTACTTTCAACATGTCTTCTTTATCGAATAAATCTATACTTTCGGGTACGGATAATCGTGCACCTTTACTTGTGAAAGAACTCTATGAAACTTGGAAGAGTAGCTAGGAGCTACACATCTTGAATAGATCACAGAGATGGATAATTTGGGAATTATTTAAGTATGGTCCATTGGTTTGGCCCACGATCATGGAGAATGAGGAAACTCGTGAAAGAAAATTCAAGGAATTATCTACTGATGAAAAAATTCAAGCCAATTGCCATAATCAAGCTACGAAAATCATTCTCCAAGGTCTTCCACCAAAGATCTATGAAAATGTGAGTCATCATCGTGTAGAAAAGGAATTGTGTGAAAGAACTGAGACATTGATGCACGGAACTTCGTTGTCTAAGCAGGAACGAGAATGTCAATTATATGATGCATTTGATAGATTTGCATAATTCCAGGGGAGACGCTTTATGAGCATTACTGGTAATTCGCAACGTTGTTGAATGATTTACACACTTACAACATGAAGATTCAACAATTTTAAGTTAACACGAAGTGTTTGAACACCTTACCCTTATAATGGAGGAAGTTTGTTATGGATTTCAAATTGGTGAAAGACCTACACACTACTAATGTTGATCAATTTCAAGCTTACTTGCAACAAAGTGAACGACACGCCAATAAACTTCGTATGTCGCAACGTCAAGCTCATGAGTCATTAGCTCTTGTAGCATCATAACAAATGACACATCATCACAACTTAGCTTATTCACCTACACAACTATCATACCAACAACCCTTGTATCAATCATCACATTCACCGTAGTATTCTTATCAACCACATCAAGTCAACGTTCATCAACGACATCTTACCCATCAAGCACCACCATCTCAGATTGTCACTTATCAACCATCGGAAGTTCATCATAATGCTTACTCACATCAAGTTAGAACTCCTTTAATTGAATACTCTCAAAATTGTGATGTTCAACAAGCACAAGCTTTCTACAACAATGACCCCCCGTAGGTTCCAATCCCTATGTTTAAACAAGCTGATAATCTCATTGAAGCATTGAATGTAATGTCCATATACATGTCTCATTTTATAACGAAAAGAGGATTTCCTTCAACAAACAATCAACTCATAAATTCATCAAATCCTCGTCAGCAAGCAACTATTAAAGACAGAAGGGTCACGGTTCAAAACATTCATGGGAGACCAAGTTCATCTAACACGGGTTCACGCACTCACTACTACAAAAAGTGCCATGGAAACCGGTTAAAATAGATCATGAAAAGTGGTTTTGTAACGAGTCTCCAAAGGGGGTATCTCTATTACCCATGCATATACAAACTGGTTCAATAACCAGTTTCTATGTTAAGTATCGAGACTGGTTTTTCGTATGAACATGTCTCTAATGCAAAGCAAACAATACATATTATAGAGAAAATAGACCGGTTATTTTCTTTAAAACCACTCTTTATGTAGATTTGTTTTTCAAAAAAATGTTTTTGAAATTTCTAAAATTCTAAATTATTAGAACTTTCAGAACCATCTCACATACATTTACATATATAAAATGAAGTACATTAAACAGAGAAGATATAAAGTGAACCCATACTCTAAAATCCGCATCAAAACCAAATTCACCATTACAACATATATAAAGTGATCTAAACACTTAACCACTCAAGGGTGGCCTAGTGGCAAAAAGATTTGTGGCTATCACTCCAAAGTGTGTGAGGTCTCAAGTTCAATTCTCACTAGGTGCAAACAACCTTGAAGTGGCCACGCCAACCTCTTGAAAAGGGAGGGATTTACCTGGTTTGAGTCTGTGTGGCGGTGGGCTCAAATCCCGTAGATTAGTCGGCCAATGAGTCGGAAATCACGGTTACCAAAAAAAGTGATCTAAACACTTCAAATTCATGAATGATAGAACCACATCAATACACCACATCAGTTTGCATCAAAACCGAATTCACTAGTCAACAAAACTACTAAAAGAAATGAATAAGCTTAGAACAAGGACATTATAATTCAATATAAACGTACATAAATGTATCATGTCTATGAGTTTATTTCACTAACTAGCTGAATTCATATCATTTATTACTACACAAAAATCTTTAAGCGGTACATAATCAAGAATGTAGTTTACCTTGGTGTTGAATCTACAAGTTTAGCAAGCATGTAGTTTACATTGCTGTTGAATCTGAATTCTCAAGAGAATCTGAAACGATCCGCCTTCCTGTTTCTCTTAACAATACATGGTGCGGTAAAACTCATGCCCCTCTGGTACAACTTGTTGATCTATAAAGGAATGGTATAAGGAAACACTTAGATCTATTTACTATAAATTAAAAATTAGCACTTAGAATTAATGCTTTCATCCTTGTTATTGTTCAACTGGTACATATCCATGTGTCTCATTATACATCAACTTGCGACATATGATCATAACATCTTTATTTGTTTTGACAGATTGTATCCTTTTTAGGTGTGCTGGTCTACAACTTTTATGGAGATGCACTTCGAGAAATGTTTGCCTATGAACATTCTTAGCTCTGTAATGTGGCTCAGATCAAGTTCGGTAACATCCTTGTTAACTTCTGTCTTTTACATTTTACTCCTAGAAACAAAACATGACAAGGATAAATACATGAAGAGTTGTAGATGAAGAAATAAGTCATACCTTGTTAAGTAGTTAAGGAAATAAACCATACCTTCTTTATCTTCTATAATGTACTAATGGTTTTAAGATCTGCATAAAGCCTAGTACTAATAGAAACATTGACATTAATTAACACTTTTTGATTCCCAATACGTTGTTTCAGACATGTGCTTCCTTGTCAGGGAAACACAAATTGTTTTTTACTTTACATAAAACTTGTAGACCAGATCGTGAATCAAGGAAGGACTTGAGTAAAAATCTAATTAACTAACAGAACCGTATTGCATCCATTTTTTATGCTAACCATGTCAGTCTGGTGAGGTCAGAAGTAATATGTTCATATAGCACTAGTTTTGTTTTATGAATTTACCACATAATTACTTGTATGTACAAATTATTTAGCTACTAGTATAAATAATTTTTGTAAAAGATATTAGATGAGAAGAGGTAACCTTTGTGAGTTCTTGTTTGGCAAGAATATGATAGTGACGTTTGTTGATTCATTGACCACATATTATGACTGTAAAGAAACCATAGAGCAAGCCCACCAAAACGATTGCTTAGATTGAAATTTAAAAAATATTAGTTGCAATCTGGGAATGGAGTTGTGGAAAATATATGGCATTGAGGATTGTACCAGCCATTGTGTAGAATCCATATGGATGTTAAGAAAAAAGTGCATACTTTGTGGTGTTCTCTAGCTCTTTCATGATTTCCTATGCTTGTAACTCATCATCCTTTTGTCCTGCTTCAACCTATCCTTTTTTGTACGAGCACGGGCTTCAATTGAAATTGCAGCATCCAGATCCCTTTCTCAAGTCTCCACCCTTTGTTCAAGAACATTCACCTAAAATAGTCATCTCAATATAGGTCCTTCTCATACTTCCTCAATTACAACTCCACATGAAGCACACATATATAATAATGATACTCGTAATATATACTACTAGTTTGTCCATTAAAATAGCAAGTAAAGTAGGCTAGATGGGTAAAATTGCATCCTAGTATCCTATTGCAGAATGTGTTAAGGCACGTAATCAATCATCAACTACACCTGAACTTATTCATTAGATTTATATTGTTGCAAGTTGGATATTACTCATTTGTTTCTATAACTCATGTGTTTATCTTCTTTTCAGAGTTTTTGAAGCTATTCTATTGGCAATAATTTTTATCTAGTTGATAAAGGATATTGGGTGTACCGTTAGTTTACGAATCAATCTAAATTATTTAATAACAATAATAATAAAATGATCATTATCCTTATTTTCTAATTAAGTGATGATTATAAAAAATTAATAATAATAATAAAAATAATGATAATAAATAATAATAATAATAATAGTAATAGTAATAAATTAATAATAATAATAACTTAAACACATAGTGTTGTTCACATTTTTAATAAAATCAACTTTTCTGTAGCTAGCGCTGCTAATTAACAACCTTGTGTATCACTGATCACACATAGTGATCTAGGTATGGTCTAATAACTTTGTGGTTTATGGATCTCGTTGGTTAGTACTTTTCATTTAGGAATTGACTGATATGTTTCCATGAGAACGCTTTATGTCACATGTTTCTTATATTGGATGCTACTGAATATCCAGATTTCGATATATACTAGTGACTATAAAAAGGAAAACATTCAAAGGTGGATATATACTAGTGACTAGGATCACAGTTTATGTTTTCACAACGCATATATACCTCATGTACGTGTTGCGAGTATAAATGACTGATATTTCTTACATAATTTACACGACACAAACTAAAATGTCACAGATTTAGATGATGGTGTTTCAGACCTTCAAACATGGATTATTAAGCAAAGGATTAGAGTTGGGCAGTGTTGGTGTGGTTACTTGCATTAGCTTGCCAACTAGTCCTGCTTTTTCGCTCTCGTTGCTTGCACTTTAGTTATCTTTCAATTCTCAAGCTGCAAATGTACCGAAAGAAACCATAAACACATGCGGCTAGCCATACAATTTGCATTTAGCAGGCAGACATTAGAAATTCAACAAAGCCATTTTGCTACATTGTCATAGATCACCCTATTTGCTACATATATCTGTCACCATTACGGCTTTACCCGTTAATAAAGCTCAAAATCACCCATTTAGTAACTTTAGTTGCATAAATCATAATGCATGAATTAGATAAGCAAGTATTGATGTTCGTTTTGCAAGTCTTAAATTTATAACAAAGTTTGACAAAACAATGGACTAGAATACCAGCACGGGCAAGTATACCCTTTCGTTCCTAATATAGTTTTGTAGTGGTAAGCCAATATCGTTCACAAGGACTTAGTTTCGTTTTGGTAATCAATATAATTACTGAAGAAAGAAATTATTGAATAAGTAACAATAATAACAAGTATGACTAATATGGGATAGTTCGTATAATTTTGTGATGATGATAATAATGATCGAGATATGCTTAGTTAGGTAAAGAGTGATAATCCTTTTTCGTCAAAATGGTATTTCCATAATTCACGTTGGTATGATTCAAGACTTATGTTTGATTAGGCGACTAAGCTTAAAACAAGTTTCCATTAAGTTCAGTTTTAATCAAAGTATCTAACCGGATCTCTCCAACCAAAGATTCAAAACCATAGACAAGTTCTTAAAAACTTATTATTACAACTTGACTCTCTCGGCGTCAAATTATCGTAACAAATCAACTTTTGATAAAATATGGTGATATAACTAAGTGGCAAAATGGTTCTACAACATTAGCTTGAAATCATATTATAAAGGATCATATCATAGCATCATCACTAGTTATAGTAACATACCCATATAGTCACAAATAGCTTAGCCTAACATAGTAATCAAAGTAACAAATGGAAAAGAGTAAGAGAACATCATACTTAGATTGAGCGAATGAACGAGTACACAAGTGTCATGATTGTATCGTCACTCTAAGAACCAAAGAGTAAAATACTCTCGTTACAAGTATTTCCTAAAAGTGGAATATACTGAAATATTATTAAGAAAGCTAAAATACTCGGATTTTAGAGTATTAGATAGAAGAGGTGTGTGTAAAATGAGATGAGAGGGTCTCTATTTATAGTACAGACAGGGGTAAATGTGCGCCGCACTTTGGAGGTAGGAATTGTGCGTTGTAATTATGAGTTTGTGCGCCGCACTTTTGTGCGGTCTAGAATATTCTTCTCACAAGTCTTTATTATTGCACTTCAAGGACTCTACTTTATATTTCTTCACTTTGATCCTTCAAACTTTGTACTTGCATATAAAACTCAATGTATTAAGTATCGAAAGTGCTTATTTATAATACAAAGTGACATAATAGTAACGGAATGAATATGTGTATTTATGTCGTTATCAAATTCCTCCACACTTAGCTATTGCTTGCCCTCAAGCAATCAAAGCGAGGAAAGAATTTAGATTTTAAAAGCTTTTAAGTATGTGAAGTATGATAGGAATATGATCATATTTTTCTAACTAGCAAAAGCAAATGATAAAATAATTTCAACACCTCACATGGATAGTGTTTGGATTTAACTTCACACAAATGTCACACACAAGGGGAAAATGTAAGATAACACTCAAATAGCACGGACATAAAATAAATAGCTACCATATTGATAGTAGTAAAATCACACTCGTTTAGGAAAACGAGGTAAAAGCGGTAAGTATTAAGCGTACGTTTAGGAAAACGTAAACACTTATGACCCAAAGTGGGGATCGTTCTCAAGGAGGCACGTGCATTGTGTTAAGAATTGATTAATGATGATTTTATTGTTATGAGAATAAAAGAAAATAGAAATAAGAAAGAAATGACGGTTACGAAGACGGATCGAGCTAAGACGAAAAAGCGTTCACGTAAAACCGTAAAAAACTACAAAATTAAAATTTTAAAACCTAAAAATTTATTAAAAGCTAAAAGTAGTCTAAAATAATATAAATAAGAATAAAAATCCAATAAAAATATTTTAAAACCTTTTATTAATTAAATATTCAATTTTAAATGCTAATTAAAGCCCTAAAATTAAATATAATTAATCAAAATGTCCAAAATATTATTTTATTGAACAAATAACTTACTTATATTATCTAAAGACTAAAAAGTATTTTTCCTAATTTTTAAAAACTATTTTTCTATTTTTTAAATTACTAAAAACTATTTTAAAACTAAAATAATTATAAAAAATAATAAAATAATGCTAAAAATAATTTACCAATTTTAAAAATCCTAATTTACCCTAATGAACAGTAGAAAATTGAAAAAGTTTGAAAAATATTAAATTTTTCACTAAAAGACAAAAACAGTTTAATATAAAACCCTAATTAACTTAAATTAATTCTAAAAAATAATTGAAAGGTGAATAGTAAAAACTTTTTTAACTGAAAATCTTAAAATCTTTTTCTAAGTCTAGGAAAAATGTTAAAACTGAAAAATAAGTATTTTTGGCACTAAATACCAAAAACAGAAATTAAAAAGTATATTAAAAATGCTATTTAATCTAATAAATACTAAATGAACAGTAAAATAAAAAATAACTAAACAGAAAAATCCTAAATTAAATAAGAAAAATATCAAAACAAGTTTCAAGTCCTAATTCCCAATTAAGGGCACTAAAGACAAAAAATCAATGTTTCTGATAGTGACATGTGACAGACTTTGTCTTTTTGCTTAGCAGTGCTAACTTTTGCACAAACAGGGGGAATGATGTTCCCACTGCTAGTGTATTTTTTTGATCAATTAAGCTATAAGCTTAGGAAAGCTTATATTGAGTGCTTATTTTGGACAATAAGGCACCCTTATACTCAGTTGAGTATAAGGAGTCAATAGAAGCACAAAAACAACCAAGTCACTATACCAAATCACACACAAATGGCACTCAAAGTTTCTGATTAAGCTAAGGTGTGTCTGTGAACAGTAATACTTGTTTTCATGCACAAAAATGAGATTCAAACCCTTAAATCTTGCACACAAGTCAATAACATGGCATATAACTGGTTACAATTCCTGCTTAAACCTTAAATCTAACAGACTACCAAATTTGATGGCAAAATTTTCACAAAACATGCACAAAAAGGGATTGACTGTATTTTAGCTAGTTTATCCAATTTTTTAGCATGCAAAAGTGTTTAAACTCTACCCAAACTGAAAACTAACTACTCATATCATCTAACAACTACCTAATGAGTGATTTTAAACAGGTTTCAAGCCAAACATTTTGTCACAACACCTAGCTAAACCTGAATCCAAACACTCCTTAAAATTTCTGAAAATGCAAATTAACAAACCAAAAACTTTTAAAACTCAACCAAAGTGATTAAACAAGTTCTAATCATGCATACAACTTCTAAACAGTAGAATCAAACCAAAAAAACAACACTTAAACACTTAAACAAATCACACCAAATCACATGAACACCAAATAAGAAAACTGAAAAATGAGAACAAAGGATTTACCTAGAGGGACCTACATCCAGGTCCCTCAATGGCTGCTTAGCCACCTCCAAACAGGCCCGGGCCTGTGCAGATCTCTTGGGAAACAAGCTAAGAGCTAGATTGTTTCCTGCAATGAACAATGAACAACAATAATATCCAATTTCTGATTTTTGAAACTTTTTAAACCTTTTCACAGACTTTTCAAATAATTTCCTTAAATTCTTTCCTTCAAAAACACTTACACAATCCAACTAACAACTTGGTAAACCAAATTTCAGAACAAGATTTCAAAAGAAAATCAACTTTTTTCATAAACTTTGAATAAAAATGATTCTTGAAAATCCTTGAACCAATGTTAAAATAATGGAACTCAGCTTTCTAGCCAACCTTAACACCAACTTCTATCAATCATAAAAGGAATTATATTTTTAAAAAATACCAACTTTATATTGCATAAAAAGGAATTACAAAAGTATTTTTGCTAGAAAACTGGAACAAAGTATAATGGACACATGCGTCTCATTATATAGCACTAGAAAGAAGAAACTAGAAGCTAAAACCTAATACATAAAAGCCCTAAAATGCCCTTGGTCTTTAGTCTTCAAATTGGTCAAAAATCGTCCATGTGACATGCCAGTTGTTGTTGGATGATCCTGGACGTTTATCAGTCCTTGGGGACCAAGTAGAATGCTTGGAGACGTTGATTCTCTGAAAAATTCGTTTATTGCCATTTTAGGTGTAGCAGGGGACAATGGGGGGGGCCACATGGGGGTCACGGGGTGGGGATTTTGTTGGTGGGTTTTGACTAGGGGATGGTCAATTATCGTTCTGGAAACATTGGATCAAAACCCCTTTGGTTTAGTGGGTAAATTAAATTAGGGTTTATGGGTTTATGTGGTGTAGGAGGGTGAGTTTGATTTGTTTTTGGGGATTAAGTTTTTAAACTGGTGTTAAGGAGGGAAGGGATTAGGGGTTTGACTGGTTGACCAGTTTAATAATAAACTGGTGGGTTGTGGGTTGGACGGGTTGGGTCGGGTAAAGGGTTTGGTAAATGGGTGGGTTTAGTGACGTGTAAGGAGGGGATTGGTGGGTGGAGTTTTTATGTCTGGCAAAATCAGTCCCTGGACTCCTTTCCTTCTTTCACTTTGTTTTAAATGGCAACAACTTTCAATCCCTTTATAACAACTTTGCAAACTTGTCACTTTTGGCACAATTAAGTTTTCAAACTTAATACAAGGACTTCAAATGTAAATTCTTCATACTTCAAGGGCTAAAATTGTACAATCTTGATATTTTAGGGACCCACAAGTAATTTTGAGGATTTACAGGGTATAAAATGACAAGTCTTCTAAAGTTGAGGGACCATTCTTGCCAATCTTCAGTTCTTCAAGGTCATTTATGGAAATTCCATTCTTGGGCCCGGTTCATTGTGCGGCTTCGTTTCCCGTGTTCGTTTTTGATTGATTCTTGTGATCTTTTTTGTCATTTCCTCAATATCCGTACCTAAAATACACAAGTAACAAATACGAGCATATATTTGGCAGTTTTAATGATATTTAATGCATTTTAAGCCCGATTTGGACGATGAGACTATGTATAAAAGCAGTCTCATCACTCCCCCATACTAAACCATTACCGTGCCCTCACGCAATGCTAGAATAAAGTATCGTAGCATCTCCAAAATTCATTTTTATTCACTTTATTGAATGATAAACTAGCTACACTACTACTATTGCTACTACTTGCGTTTTAGAAATAATGTATGATTTCATCGCAAAATGGGACGTTTAGGTTCATAGAATAAGAACACGTGAATGCTTCGTTAGAAATAATTTCGTCGTCCTCGATTTTCACTCCAATTCCATGCCAAGCGTGCAACGAGATCATTGTCATTATAAGTTAGTAATGCTAACACTACTCATATGCCCTAATCACGTACTTATCCTCCCATTATTCCTAAGTTGTATCTCTTATATTTTATTTTGTCTTGAATGTTTCACGAGGATACATTGTTGACTTATGCGATAATAGAGATTTAGGTCTAAAAATAGAGTCCTAACGGTGTAACTAAGATCATCAAATCAATAACCCCTCCTAATAGACAACGATGTCAAAAAATTAAGTTGACAAGAAGAATCGATAAACACGGTTTTATAACGGTTTTGAACATGAGACTTATTACCAAGACTTTTATACGCCCCCTAACGGAAGGGCCTTATTATCTTTGGTTTACCTCCATCTTTTATTCAACTTCGCCATGAAGCTTTTATTATGACTTCGGTCTTGTCTTGCCTTTTATTATCCGCCTCATCGGTGCTTTTATTAGCCAAAGACGTATATCCTCACGCTAAAGCGAATTTTGGATCTTTAAAGCTTCGAAGATTAAGGCTTGATTCACTTTCAATATTGCATAGATTTTTCGGCCTTGTAGGGCTTCAAATTGTTTGCTAGATTTAGGTGAGCACTTGAAATCTTATTATTAGGTGAAGCTTTCGATTATTCGGGTGCCAATACTTCAAAACCGTGACGCTGGCGATACCTTAATGTCTTCCCAATTTAATTACACGGAAGCTACTAGAAAAGACTAGAAACCCAACAATCCTAGCTAAACTGCTAAGTCAATATTTATTAATCAAAAAATATTTACAAGCGAAGGGAGAATAAGCAAACAACGAGAACACATGAGTTTTTGAAAGAATACGAGTACTCTACGTTTAGCATAGTAACTTATAATTAACTCTATCATTTCTCGTCCTCATTTAAGAGACTTAGCCTAATGTGTAGTTAAGGAATCAAAGCTAAGTGCTCAACACGCACGGTCGAGTCAAAAATTACTCTTATTCTCGCCATCGGAAAATCTACATTCGTGTCTTCAAACACTTATAAAACATGAGAAAAATTTAAATTTTGGCCATTTTTAGCCTTATTTTGCAACAAAACGATAAACAAAAAGATAAACTTTGGAAAGCGTGAAGGTTTGGCAAGGCAAGTATCTATTCACCCCCCCCATACTAAAGTTAAACATTGTCCTCAATGTTTCGAGTTTAGGGGTGCAAACACCCCCATACTAGAGACGTAGTCGAATGCCTAATCTAGCATGGAAAGGGTGTAACCATTAAATCAATAGCCGTTTATTAAGTGTGCTAAAAACCTATGGTTAGAACATCAAAGGATATATCATTTAGATATTGAGAAATGTCTTCAAAGCAAACGATCGAGTGCTCCCATAAAATGAACACGAGAGGCTCCAATCGTGAAGATCATGATCATCTAAAAACCACAATGCACAAACAACCACGGAACAAAGGTTGGAAGGGCACAAATCCCCTCACATTAAACTAATTAGAAAGCAATAATATGTACATGGATAAGCATGGGTCTCCCCCACGAGGCACCTTGTTTTTGATAACCGAGTCAAAAGCTCGACTCGAATCCCCATAAATGTGATCATTTAGGGATAATCATGGTATGGTCAATTTTTAGTGGGGCTTACATGATAAACAAGGCCCAAAAACAACCGGTATTTAGGACTAAGTCCTTTGATGGTGCAAAATACCGGGATCGAAGATGGCGTTCTCGTTTTCATTAGAAAAACAAATCAACGCCACTCCATCATGCGTCAACAAAAACTCAAAGAGTTTGAAGAAAATAGGAGAGAAGAAATAGAAGGGTGGGACAATGGATAAGTCATAGAAACATTGAGCTACTCGAGGTAGACTCGCACCAATCAAATAGAAAGATTTTCCATTTATTGCATCAGTGGAAGACCGAGATTTCCCTTTATAAGCAATTCCGGGATCAAATATCTCGTCCTCGGTGGAGAAAGGGGAGGGAACATAAGGGGCTTCCCCCACACTAAGTCCACACAAAGCATCGTCAAAAGGGGAAGACGAGCTTGTAGTACTCAAAACACGTGGTGATGACGGAGTTAGAATTGTAGAAAAATCTTTTAAGTCCAATTTAAAATCTTTTCCTTTTTCATCTTTTAAACTCTCCTTGTGAAAACCCGATTTAATTATGTCAAAAATATTCGGTGTTTCTAAATCAATGTTAGTCACACTAAAAATTCTCACATTGGAAAAGCGTTTTGGTAAAGGTGGTGGTAAGTTTTCAAAACGTTTGTCAACAAAGAAAACTTCCCCATCAGGATCAACACATTCATCATCCGAAGAATCATTCACAATTGGAATCGTAGGCTTAACACTCTTAACCTCTACCGGCGGAGAGGACGGAACTTCATTTTTCTCAACAACTCCTAAAACTATTTTTGAAATCTTTTTGCAAATGTTTTTGATGGGATTGACATTGTACAAAGACGTGATAGAATACACATGAGAAAGCGTGGAGTTTTGAGTTGCATTAATGACGAGTTCTTTCTCATTGAAACGAAGAGTGATTTTTCTAGCGTGCACATCGATAAGTGCTCTCGCGGTATCCAAAAATGATCGACCTAAAATTAGAGGAACTTTAGGATCGATGGGAATATCAACAACAATAAAGTCTACGGGATAGTAGAACTTTCCAACTTTCACAAAGACGTCCTCGGCAACTCCACAAGCTAAAATCGTAGAATGATCGGCCATCTCGATTGACATTCTTGAAGGAGTGAGATTGGGAAGATTGAGTGATTTAAAAATCTCAAGAGGCATCAAATTAATACTAGCACCAAGATCGGCCAAGGCGTAGCATTCTTCCATGTCTTGTATAGCACATGGGATTAAAAACTTGTCGGGATCACCGACTTTTTGAGGTATGCGGCTTAGAAAAACCGATGAACAACTAGACGATTTTTGCAATTTTTCTTTGTTATTCAACATACTTTTGAAGTTCGCGGCAAATCGAGGCATCATGACTAAGGCGTCGGCAAAACTTATATTAAAATGCAAGTCACGAAACATTTTCATGAAGAGTTCAAATTGATAAAAATTTCGTTCTTGTGCCTTTTCCTTGTCTCGTCTAGAAGGGTATGGTAAAGGTGGTGTGGGTTGGGGCATAGGCATCGGCATCGGCCTTGGAATCTCGGGTTCCATGATTGGTATTGGTTCAACCGTAGGTGTGGTTTGAGCGGTACTTCGTGGGCTTTGAGTTTGCTCCTTTTCAACCACCACCTCGGGTTCTTTCTCTTTTTCCTTCTCCATAGAAGTACTTGGACGAGAAGTGGGTTCTTTGAAAGTTTTACCACTACGAGTAGTAATAACATTCAATTCTCCTTTTGGGTTCACGATGGTATCACTAGGAAGACCACCCAAAGAAGAGGGTTTACACATGATAGCTTCAAACATTTTTCCCATTCGGTCTTCAAACTTAGATTGCCTAGCATCCGCTTTTAACAACTCTTGCTTAATCTCATGTTGACCTTGCTCCATTTTTTGTTGATTTTGTTGGAGTCTTTGAACATTTCCTTCCATTTTATTAGCATGAGTTTTAAGTTCATTAGCAAGTTCGTTTTTAAGCTCGTTTTTCAACTCGGATCTTAAGCTAACCATTTCACGTTGCATATTGTCAAACTTAGCATCGTTTGCCTTAGCATAATTCAAAAACTCTCCTTGAAGATTTTTGGTGTGATCATTTTGAAAACCTTGTGTGGTCGTTTGAAAATCACGGTTTTGGTTTTGGTTTGAAATTTGCCCATTTCCACTTTGATAATTACCCTTGTTGTAATTCCTTTGATTGCCTTGATAATTACCACCTTGGTTGTTGTTTCGATAGTTATTAGCATTTTGATTTGGTGGAGCTTGATTTTGGCGGGAACCTTGACCGTTTTGGTTATAAGTTCCCGTGGCTATATAAGCACTCGAAGTGTTACCATCCGCGGTAATGCACTCGGAAAGATCATGAGCTCCACCACACGACAAACAACTCTTAGCAACCGCTTTAACCGAAGCGGAATTTGAAGCTTCTTGATTTTTCCAATGAGTCATAAGGTTAGCAAATCTATCAAAAAACCGATTTTCTTCATTTGCTTCATCATGTAAGGCATTAATTCTACGAGACGATGACGACGATCCCAATTTGGCAACACTAGGTGTGTTACGAGGGCTATAAACCTTAGACCTATTCTCAATTATGACCAAAGCTTCCTCAACCGTTTTACACAAAAAATTACCACCCGCGGCGGCATTTAGATAATCTCTTTCATGATCATTAAGTCCATTGTAAAACGTGTCTATTTGATGCAAGTCGGAAAAACCGTGATGAGGACATTCATGTAACATCTCCTTAAACCTATTCCAAGCCGTTGAAAAACTTTCATTTGATTCTTGTGAAAATTTAGAAATCTCATTTTTTAAATGGGTAGTCTTAGAGGGCAGAAAAAATTGGTTCACAAATTTTGAAACGAGATCCTTTCACGTCAATATAGAATTGGGTGGCTCTTTCTCTAACCAAATTTTAGCGGGCCCCGCTAAGGAATACGGAAAAAGCATCATCTTAATCGAGTCTTTCGAGACATCCTTAAATTTGCACGTGGCGGTAAGACGATTAAATTGGCGGATATGGTTGTGTGGATTGTCCTTCTCATCACCACGGAATTTGTTGTTTTGGATCATTGACAACAAACCCGTTTTCACCTTAAAATTCTCCGCAAGGATAGCGGGAATCACAATAGCTTCTCCATAACCCTCGGTGGGTGCTTGAAGTAACTCCATCATAGTTCGATTCGCCATGGTTGGTGCTTCTCGTACAATGGGTTCGTCAATAGGAGACTCCTCACTAGAATGAGTTGGAGTGGGAGTTTTGTTCTTTCGTCTACGTGCATGTTTTGCTTGATTACGAGTTAGCATAAATGTCACGTACAACGTGGAGACGAGCAAAGAAGATTCTTTTTGGTGTTTTGTATTTTTTAATTTTTTTTGTGGTTTTTGATTGTATTAACCTTTTTGGAAATTGGTGAATGTATTAAGTAGACACAAATCTACAAATCTCCTCCTTAATCAAATCTCTCGATTAAAGAAGCCTCAAGGAATGAAAACGATCACGTGGAGTGAACGCCTTCGATGACTTTAGAACGATGGTGGAACACCAAATCGTTCAAGAGGGTTTAATCAAATGAAACCAAGAAAATATATATGATATGTAATAATACTTTGGGCGGCAAAACCCTCGATTAGCTCTCAAAATCAAATACGCACAAGCAAGCGGAGGAAACGGGGCGGCGCGAAGCACTTAAGAGCCTTTTTCCTTTAGGTCATGAAATACAACCGCCTTATACCCACCTTATAGTTTGTATTTTTCAAAATCGAGCTTCACGAAAGTATTTATCTATTTTTGCCTTTTTTCTTTGCTTTGAGATTCGAATACAATGACTGGGTAATGACCTCCCAAGTCAAGGTTGTGATTTCTTACGTATTTGGAGTACTTGTGAATTTATTGTTCTACGTATACAATATAGTAATAATATTCACACAAAAACCGAAAAACGATAATACGTATTAGTAGAGTGCTACTAATACAAATACTAATTATGGCTAGTATAAAAACAACAATTGTTCAATCAAAACACAACACGCCTCCCCGGCAGCGGCGCCAAAAATGATAGTAGTAAAATCACACTCGTTTAGGAAAACGTGGTAAAAGCGGTAAGTATTAAGCGTACGTTTAGGAAAACGTAAACACTTATGACCCAAAGTGGGGATCGTTCTCAAGGAGGCACGTGCGTTGTGTTAAGAATTGATTAATGATGATTTTATTGTTATGAGAAGAAAAGAAAATAGAAATAAGAAAGAAATGACGGTTACGAAGACGGATCGAGCTAAGACGAAAAAGCGTTCACGTAAAACCGTAAAAAACTACAAAATTAAAATTTTAAAACCTAAAAATTTATTAAAAGCTAAAAGTAGTCTAAAATAATATAAATAAGAATAAAAATCCAATAAAAATATTTTAAAACCTTTTATTAATTAAATATTCAATTTTAAATGCTAATTAAAGCCCTAAAATTAAATATAATTAATCAAAATGTCAAAAATATTATTTTATTGAACAAATAACTTACTTATATTATCTAAAGAATAAAAAGTATTTTTCCTAATTTTTAAAAACTATTTTTCTATTTTTTAAATAACTAAAAACTATTTTAAAACTAAAATAATTATAAAAAATAATAAAATAATGCTAAAAATAATTTACCAATTTTAAAAATCCTAATTTACCCTAATGAACAGTAGAAAATTGAAAAAGTTTGAAAAATATTAAATTTTTCACTAAAAGACAAAAACAGTTTAATATAAAACCCTAATTAACTTAAATTAATTCTAAAAAATAATTGAAAGGTGAACAGTAAATTTTTTTTTAACTAAAAATCTTAAAATCTTTTTCTAAGTCTAGGAAAATGTTAAAATTGAAAAATAAGTATTTTTTGGCACTAAATGCCAAAAACAGAAATTAAAAAGTATATTAAAAATGCTATTTAATCTAATAAATACTAAATGAATAGTAAAATAAAAAATAATTAAACAGAAAAATCCTAAATTAAATAAGAAAAATATCAAAACAAGTTTCAAGTCCTAATTCCCAATTAAGGGCACTAAAGACAAAAAATCAATGTTTCTGATAGTGACATGTGACAGACTTTGTCTTTTCGCTTAGAGTGCTAACTTTTGCACAAACAGGGGGAATGATGTTCCCACTGCTAGTGTATTTTTTTGATCAATTAAGCTATAAGCTTAGGAAAGCTTATATTGAGTGCTTATTTTGGACAATAAGGCACCCTTATACTCAGTTGAGTATAAGGAGTCAATAGAAGCACAAAAACAACCAAGTCACTATACCAAATCACACACAAATGGCACTCAAAGTTTCTGATTAAGCTAAGGTGTGTCTGTGAACAGTAATACTTGTTTTCATGCACAAAAATGAGATTCAAACCCTTAAATCTTGCACACAAGTCAATAGCATGGCATATAACTGGTTACAATTCCTGCTTAAACCTTAAGTCTAACAGACTACCAAATTTGATGGCAAAATTTTCACAAAACATGCACAAAAAGGGGTTGACTGTATTTTAGCTAGTTTATCCAATTTTTTAGCATGCAAAAGTGTTTAAACTCTACCCAAACTGAAAACTAACTACTCATATCATCTAACAACTACCTAATGAGTGATTCTAAACAGGTTTCAAGCCAAACATTTTGTCACAACACCTAGCTAAACCTGAATCCAAACACTCCTTAAAATTTCTGAAAATGCAAATTAACAAACCAAATACTTTTAAAACTCAACCAAAGTGATTAAACAAGTTCTAATCATGCATACAACTTCTAAACAGTAGAATCAAACCAAAAAAACAACACTTAAACACTTAAACAAATCACACCAAATAACATGAACACCAAATAAGAAAACTGAAAAATGAGAACAAAGGATTTACCTAGAGGGACCTACATCCAGGTCCCTCAATGGCTGCTTAGCCACCTCCAAACAGGCCCGGGCCTGTGCAGATCTCTTGGGAAACAAGCTAAGAGCTAGATGGTTTCCTGCAATGAACAATGAACAACAATAATATCCAATTTCTGATTTTTGAAACTTTTTAAACCTTTTCACAGAATTTTCAAATAATTTCCTTAAATTCTTTCCTTCAAAAACACTTACACAATCCAACTAACAACTTGGTAAACCAAATTTCAGAACAAGATTTCAAAAGAAAATCAACTTTTTTCATAAACTTTGAATAAAAATGATTCTTGAAAATCCTTGAACCAATGTTAAAATAATGGAACTCAGCTTTCTAGCCAACCTTAACACCAACTTCTATCAATCATAAAAGGAATTATATTTTTAAAAAATACCAACTTTATATTGCATAAAAAGGAATTACAAAAGTATTTTTGCTAGAAAACTGGAACAAAGTATAATGGACACATGCGTCTCATTATATAGCACTAGAAAGAAGAAACTAGAAGCTAAAACCTAATACATAAAAGCCCTAAAATGCCCTTGGTCTTTAGTCTTCAAATTGGTCAAAAATCGTCCATGTGACATGCCAGTTGTTGTTGGATGATCCTGGACGTTTATCAGTCCTTGGGGACCAAGTAGAATGCTTGGAGACGTTGATTCTCTGAAAAATTCGTTTATTGCCATTTTAGGTGTAGCAGGGGACAATGGGGGGGCCACATGGGGGTCACGGGGTGGGGATTTTGTTGGTGGGTTTTGACTAGGGGATGGTCAATTATCGTTCTGGAAACATTGGATCAAAACCCCTTTGGTTTAGTGGGTAAATTAAATTAGGGTTTATGGGTTTATGTGGTGTAGGAGGGTGAGTTTGATTTGTTTTTGGGGATTAAGTTTTTAAACTGGTGTTAAGGAGGGAAGGGATTAGGGGTTTGACTGGTTGACCAGTTTAATAATAAACTGGTGGGTTGTGGGTTGGACGGGTTGGGTCGGGTAAAGGGTTTGGTAAATGGGTGGGTTTAGTGACGTGTAAGGAGGGGATTGGTGGGTGGAGTTTTTATGTCTGGCAAAATCAGTCCCTGGACTCCTTTCCTTCTTTCACTTTGTTTTAAATGGCAACAACTTTCAATCCCTTTATAACAACTTTGCAAACTTGTCACTTTTGGCACAATTAAGTTTTCAAACTTAATACAAGGACTTCAAATGTAAATTCTTCATACTTCAAGGGCTAAACTTGTACAATCTTGATATTTTAGGGACCCACAAGTAATTTTGAGGATTTACAGGGGTATAAAATGACAAGTCTTCTAAAGTTGAGGGACCATTCTTGCCAATCTTCAGTTCTTCAAGGTCATTTATGGAAATTCCATTCTTGGGCCCGGTTCATTGTGCGGCTTCGTTTCCCGTGTTCGTTTTTGATTGATTCTCGTGATCTTTTTTGTCATTTCCTCAATATCCGTACCTAAAATACACAAGTAACAAATACGAGCATATATTTGGCAGTTTTAATGATATTTAATGCATTTTAAGCCCGATTTGGACGATGAGACTATGTATAAAAGCAGTCTCATCACATATGCTTGTACATGACACATAAACATAACAGTTGTGGCATGAGCACCAGATAGATTCTTAAAGAAGCGAAATGTGATAATGATGTGGGTTTAGTAATAAATATGCCTCGTCAAAGTCGTAGAAAAAACTATGCTATAATACTTTATTCTTTCTATTTTTTCTTTTTCATTTTTTATTAGGAGAACATAAATTTTACGACTTGACAATAGATAGACATAACATACGAATATCGGCACAATGGATAATATAACACATAGGTACAAGTGAAACATATTTTAGCAAGCCAGTGTAGCTCGACTAAGATGATACAATAGGGATTTAATTTACCTCCTTTCGAAAATATCTATAAATTAACCTCACTACGGTTTAGTAAATGATGATCAAGCACAAGTGCTGAAGCATACTAAATTATCGGCTTTCACACAAAATAGAGAAATATAAAGGCTTCGTTTTTTCCACATATTTAGTGGATGGTTTTATGCTTAGTTATTAGGGATGAGCAAAAGAACCTTAGAACCGGATCGAAACCGAGAACTGGACTAGAACCACTAAGAACCGAACCGGAACCAAAACCATAGATTCCAGTTCTAATTCTTGATTTCGAGATTCTTTGGTTCTTGGTTCGGTTCGGTTCCACCGGTTCTCAGTTCCGGAACCAAATACCCAATGATTATAAAAATATTGTATTTCTTATATACGAGACTCAAAAGACCAATATCCTACTAGCCTAATTTCAAAAAAAAATCAAACCAAACACCTTAAGCCCTAATTTTTAATCCATAAAAACATAAACAACTATCATCATTATTAAAATAATGGAAGTAAGTTTTGTGTTTAATTTTTATTTGCATTTAATGTATGTCTAGTTAGTACAAAATTACTAAACGAGAAAACTTATGGCAACAAAGAACTTGAGAGCAAAATCGAGGGTAAAGACTAACATGAGAGAGTTTTTTTGAAAGTATAAAAAAAGATTTGTATTTCTATCATGGAATTCGAGTATGGGTGAGCATAAGGAATCCAACGTTACATCCCTTAATGATGAAGACAATGGCTTCTTAAATGAGTATTATACTGTTGATGTTAATAGCTCATATGAAACCGAAATAGATTTGGATATGTATCTAAAAGAGCCGAAGGTTGAGTTATGTAAAGGTCAAATTCTTGACATTCTTCAATGGTGGAAGTAAATGTTCCTCGTTTCCCGATTAAGCTGTGAAACTATAAAATGTTTATTTATTTGAGCTTATGTTGTTGTTGTTAAATGCATTTGTTTTCAACGTAAGTGGTTGTAAATGCGTAAAATATTTAATTTTGTGTGCTTTTTGTTGGCTTAATTGAATTTTTTTCTATAAATTCGGTTCCTATGCGGGTAGAACCAAAGAACCGAAACTGGAACCGAAAAATATATTTGGTTCGGTTCTTGGTTCCTACTTTTCTCAAAATATTGGTTCTCGGTTCTATCGGTTACGGTTCCAGTTCTATCGGTTTCGGACCCATGCTCATCCCTATTAGTTATAATGTCAATCAATGAGATTTTTGCTTTGCTAAAAACACTTTATTTATTTACAAAACATATATATATTTATTTTAATTCAAAAAGATTTTCGTGTGGAGAAAATTGACTTATTTATTATTATTTTTCCTATTTGTTTCCTCCTCCACACTTAAGGCGAATGTCGTCCTTGATGTGAAAACTGATAAAATAAAAAATTAGGAAAACGCAAAGGGAAACGAGAACTTCCCGGGGCTAATTAGAAAATCGCGGGACTTTAAAAGGTGAATCCGGCTTATAGCTCAAAGTTTGCTGTTTTTCCTGCATGCCATGATAAAACAAAAGAAACACATGCAAAATATATACAAGGACGGTTTTATTTATGAGCAAGTCCTCCTATAGACTTAAGGTAAAAAGTGGGGAATAAAACACGGATTGCCTTCCGAGAAGCGTTAAGTTTAGAGTCTTCAGCCAGATTCGGCTACTCGGGTTTATTTTAAGAAGAATGGGATCTCTTCTAGATCGAATTCATTACAGTCTTCTTCTTCGTGGTAGAGCTTGAGTATATGCGAATTGATAATAAAAGTTGTGCGGTCTCTACCATATAGCTAAACATATCCGGATTGGATATTGGTGTTTCACTGTATAAGGTCCGGTCCATCATGAAGTGAGTTTAGGTTGTTTGAATTTGTATTTTGAGATAAAGAGAAGTACTTTTTCTCCATGTTTGAATTCTTTTCGCATTCGTAATTTGCGATCATGCTAGACTTTCGTTCGTTCTTTATATAACCGAGAAATTTCATAAGCTTGATGTCGAAATTCATCTAACTCATGAAGTTGGAATATTCGTTTTTCTCGAGCTGCAATAAGATCGGGATTGTAGTTCTTAAGTGCCAAATATGCACGGTTTCAATTTCGATTGGTAAATGGCATTTCTTTCCCTACAAGAGCGTGTACGGTGTGGTTCTAGTTGGTGTTTTGAATGCGGTACGAAAGGCCCATAGAGCATCTTCTAATTTTTGACCAACAAGCAGGGTTGTTTTTTACGGTCTTTTCAAAAATTTGTTTAAGAGCTCAATTAGTGTTTTCAACTTGGGCATTGGTTTGAGGGTGGTAAGATGTGGAAAATCTATGATTAACTCCATATCTTTTCATGATTTTGTCCATGAGTTTGTTACAGAAATGAGTTCCTCTGTCGCTTATTAGTGCTTTTGGAATTCTAAAACGACAGAATAATTTCTTTAAGAATGCTATAACAACTCTTGCATCGTTGGTTTGCAAGGCTTGAGCTTCGGTCTATTTCGATACATAGTCGACGGCGACTAAAATGTATTCACATTTATAGGATTTAGGAAATGGTCCCATGAAGTCGATACCCCACACGTCAAATATTTCGCAGACTTGGATGTTATTGAGAGGCATTTCATCTCTCTTTGAAATATTTCCAGTCCTTTGACATGCTTACCATAATCGAACTAAGGTATGAGCTTCACTAATAATCTTAGGCTAGTAAAAACCTGCGTTGAACACCTTTTTAGCGGTGGTGTTTGCGGTGTAATGTCCTACGGTCGGTCCGTAGTGACATTCAGATCCAGAAATACAACGTCGGATCATTCCATCGGAACATATTCTAGATAGTAGAGGTAGGTCCCAAAAGTATTTCTTGAGTTCAAAAGAGAATCTTTTCTTTTTTTGTACATCATTCCCTTTCGTAAAATTGCTACAGCCAAATAGTTTGCAAAGTCTGCAAACTATGGTGTATCATCAGTATTTATTTGCATTATATGCTCAGCGGGGAAATCGTCGATCTCATCATCGCTAGAATCATCATTAACTATGCGAGATAAATGATCGGCAACAACATTCTCGGCTCCTTTTTTATCTTTAATTTCTAAATCAAATTCTTGTAAAAGTAATATCCATCGTATGAGACGAAGTTTGGCGTCTTGCTTTTTGAACATGTATTTTAGAGCTGAGTGATCGGTGTAAACTATTGTTTTAGACAAAACGAGTATGCTCGAAATTTGTCAAACGCATAAACTATAGCCATGAGTTCTTTTTTCGTAATGGTGTAATTTTGTTAGGCTGCATTTAGAGTTCTACTAGCAAAGCAGATGGGGTGAAATAGTTTTCCATCTTTTTGTTAAAGGACGGCTCTAAGGGCATGTTCACTTGCATCACACATAAGCACAAATGGAAGATTCCAATTAAGGCTTGCAATAATTGGTGTGCATGTAAGCTTTGCTTTGAGTGTTTCAAATGCTAAAAGGTATTAATCATTAAAATCGAATGTTATTTCTTTTTCTAGAAGTTGAGTTAAAGGTATTATGATCTTCGGAAATTCTTTAATGAATCGTCGATAAAAACCTATTTGACCTAGAAAACTTCTAGTGCCTTTCACATTAGTTGGTGGTGGGAGTTTTGAGATTACGTTTATCTTTGATTTGTCAACTTCTAAGCCTGCGCCAGACACTTTGTGTCCAAGCACAACTCCTTCTTTAACCATAAAGTGACATTTTTCCCAGTTTAGCACAAGATTCGCTTCTTCACAACGTGCTAACATTTTATCTAGATTTCTAAGACATGTGTTGAAAGAATTTCCAAAGACGGAAAAATCTTCCATAAAGACTTCTACTGATTCTTCAATCATATCATGGAAAATTGCAATAATACACCTCTGAAAGGTATCAGGTGCATTGCATAGGCCAAAAGGCATGCGCCTATACGCGTAAGTTCCAAATGTCGTTTTCTCTTGATCCATAGGGTTGATTGGGATTTGAAAGTATTCGGAAAAACCATCGAGGAAACAAAAGTATTCATTCCATGCGAGTCTTTGTAACATTTGATCCAATAAGGGTAAGGGAAAATGATCTTTCACGGTTGCGTCGTTTAATTTTGGATAGTCAATATAAGTTGTCCATCCCGTGATGGTTCGTGTTGGTACTAACTCATTGTTTTCGTTAGTTACTACAGTGATACCTCCCTTTTTAGATACACAATGAATAGGACTAACCCATGGGCTATCGACGATTGGGTAGATTATTCCAGAATCTAGGATTTTGAGTATTTTTTTACACCATCCTTCATGTTAGGATTTAATCTTCTTTGTTTTTCAACTATTGGTTTTTTGTTATCCAAAAGTTAGATTTTGTGTTTACAGAATGATGGACATATGCCAAGAATGTCCAAAGTCTTCCACGCAAAAGCTTGTTTGTGTTTCTTGAGAACTTCGACTAGATTGATTTTGTTTTCTTCCGAAAGTTGGGATGAGACAATTACAGGAAGTAATTTCTCTGCGTGAAGAAATGCATATTCCAAGTGTTTAGGAGAGGTTTGAGTTCTAAATCTGTAGGAGGTTATTCCACAGATTTCTTAACTTTGAAATCGGTTTCAAAAGTTATGGTTTCAATGGTGTTTCTTTGTCTTCCTTAGGTGTTTCTATTGGTTTGTCGGTGTGAACGACTATGAAGGCGTCAAATTCAGCAAAAAGTTCTTCTTCGAGGATGGTTCCTTCGATAGAATATAAAATTTTGCTTCCTTCATCAAGAAGAGAGTCGAAATCAGCTTCAACGACTTAGTCAATGACATCAATACTAAGGCAATTATCGTCATTAGAATACGAGTGTTTTATTACTTCTTCTTTAGAAAAGGAAATTCTATCTTCTCTAACTCCAAGGTTGAGTTGTTTTTGCTTTACTCGAATCACAACATCGGCTGTATGTAAGAAAGGTCTACCAAGGATTAGTGGTACTTTGCTATCTTCTTCCATTTCTAGAATTACGAAGTCAACAGGAAAAATAAATTTTCCGAATCATACGAGCATGTTTTTGGATATTCCCATAGGATATTGAAAAGATCGGTCCGTGAGGCGAACGCTCATTTTTTTGGGTTTGAGAACATCTTTTGAGAGTTTGTACAAAGAATATGGCATGAGGTTAATGCTACAAGAGTATAAATGATGGAAAGTACATGGTATTAGAAAACTTCCAAGATCTCCAAGTTTTGGTGGAACTTTGTTTTGGATAATGGCAGAACATTCATCATTCAAAAAAGCTAAAGAAACATCCTCAAACTTATGTTTGTTTTTTATAAGTTCTTTGAGAAATTTGCCATAGTTTGGCATTCCAGCCAGAACATCGGCTAAAGGCATATTAATTCGAACTTCTTGGATCAAGTCGAGGAATTTCCCATACTTAGCTTGCATATTTTGCTTGCGTAAGCGTTGGGGGTATGGTACTTTTGGTGTATATGGTTTGGGTGTTGGGTTTGTATTTTCAGTGGATTTAGTTTTCGTTGGTTGTGTTTCGTCCTCATCGTCACTATCGAGTGAATTTTCGATGGGTATATCTTGGGTTGGTTTAGAAGATGATTCGTAAGATAAACCACTCCGCGTGAATACGACATTCCCATGCTCATTATGAGCTTGCGGTGGTTGGTATTTGTTGTTGTTCTTTGGGTTAGGGTTGGTATTGCTTGGTAAAGAACCATAAGAACGATTAGATTGTTTGTCAATAAAACGATCAAATTTAGCTTCAAGGTTTTGAATAGAAGCTTGGTGGTTTTTGTTTGAATTCTCGAATTTTGTTCTGAGTTTAGTGAATGTATCTTGCACGAGAAGGTTGGTCTTTCTTTGAGATTCAATGTAATTATCGAGCCTGGTTTCGAGGTTAGGTTTGTCTTCGGTTTGAGTAGGTTTCTTTTCGTCTCGATTGTAACTTGGTTTATCGTTAGATCTCCAATTATCGAGATCATAATTACAATAATCTTTATAAAATCGAGTTCGACGAAAGGTGTTCATGAAATTGGCTTCTTCTTCTTTCGTCATGGGTGTGTCATCGTCATCACATTCACTAGAAGGATGGTTTCCTCCACAGTGTTTGCAAGTTTCTCGAGATTTGCTTTTCATCTCTTTGTATTGAGTATCAGTTTTAAGAGACAGGGCATCCACATGAGCCATAATTTTTCGGTGTCGGTTGGGTTGTCGCTTTCTTCTGCAAAAGCTACGATTTTTCGAGGGTTTTTGTTTTTATGGCTTTTGTTTTTATGGTTTTTGGACCAATCAAGCTAAAGTAAGACTTTGTCATCTAACAATTGGTAAGCCTAGTTCGGAGTTTTGTAAAGGAAAATACCGCTCGCTGCGGCGTTCAAGGCATCTTGAGTAGTATCGTCAAGACCATGATAGAAAATATTGATTATACCTTACTTTTGGAGTCCATGACCATGGCAGTTTCTGAGTAGTTCTTTCATTCTTAACCATGCGTCAGTGAGAGTTTCTCGATCTTGTTGAGAAAGGCTTCGGATTTCTCCAAGGAGTTTTTCAAATAGGGCAGGAGGAAAGAATCGTCTAATGAAAGCGATTCTAAGACCTTCCTATGTTTGAATGGTACCTTCGTTAGGTTCGTCGATCCATGACTTGGCTTCTCCGGTAGGGATGATGGAAACATCATGAGTTGAACGGCTTCGACTTGTCTTTCTCCATAATTGAACATTTTGCAAATTCTGCTGAATTCATGGATGTGTTTGTGAGGATCGGTATTGATTCGACCATCGAATTAGTTGTTTTTGAAAAGTGTCAAACGGTTTCCTTTGATTACAAAGTTGTTTGCAATTTCAGGTAAAACGATTGTGGAGCTAGGAGTTGGTGCTATAACTCTATCGACTGACCACATTGGTTCATCATCAGTGTCCGACATTGGATCGTAACGTTCGATGAGTTTAGTGAGAAATAGAAATTGAGAGAGGTTTTCAAAAGGTTGGTTGTTTTCGCGAGGTTGAGGTTGCTCGTGTCTCCAATCTAAAGGTACATGGTGATGAAGTCTACGTAGACTTTGGTTAAGGGTACGCTCAGGTTCTGATAACGGTGATACGGCTGGAGTTTCGGATGAACGGGTGTGCATCCAACAATGGTTTTGGTGTTACAGTATGGAATATGTGTCGCACAATTGAGATGTGCGGCGTACTTTGGTTTGCTATAGGAAGTGCGGCGCACTATTGAGATGTGCGGCATACTTTCTGTACTGAAAGAAAAATTTTGTTTTGTTTCGAGTGAAAATTGGTTCAATTCTTAAAGGATTATGAAAACTTTGGTTACAAAACAGGATTGTAAGTCCCCGGCAGCGGCGCCAAAAGCTTGTTGTTTGTTTCGCAAGTCTTAAATTTATAACAAGGTTTGACAAAACAAGGGACTAGAATACAACCACAGGCAAGTATACCATTTCCTTCGTAATATATTTTTGTAGTGGTAAGCCATGATCGTTCGCAAGGACTTAGTTTCGTTTTGGCAATCAATACAGTTATTGAAGAAAGGAATGATTGAATAAGTAACAATAATAACAAGTATGAGTAATATGGGATAGTTCGTATAATTTTATGATGATGATAATAATGATTGAGATATGCTTAGTTAGGTAAAAAGTGATAATCCTTTTTTGTCAAAATGGTATTTCCACAATTCACGTTGGTATGATTTAAGACTTATGTTTGATTAGGCGACGAAGCTTAAAACAAGTTTCCAATAAGTTCAATATTTTATCAAAGTATCTAAGCGGATCTCTCCAACCAAAGATTCAAAACCATAGACAAGTTCTTAAAAACTTATTATAACAACTTGACTCTCTCGACGTCAAATTATCGTAACAAATCAACTTTTGATAAAATATGGTGATAGAAATAAGTGGCAAAATGGTTCTACAACAATAACTTGCAATCAAATTATAAAGGATTATATCATAGCATCATCACTAGTTATAATCACATACCCATATAGTCACAAATAGCTTAGCCTAACATAGTAATCAAAGTAACAAATGGAAAAGAGTAAGAGAACATCATACTTAGATTGACCGAACGAACAAGTACACAAGTGTCACGATTGTATCGTCACTCCAAGAACCAAAGAGTAAAATACTCTCGTTACAAGTATTTCCCAAAAGTGGAATATACTGAAATATTACTAAGAAAGCTAAAATACTCGGATTGTAGAGTATTAGATAGAAGAGGTGTGTGTAAAATGAGATGAGAGGGTCTCTATTTATAGTGCAGACTGAGGGTAAATGTGCGCCGCACTTCTACAAAAGTACGCCACACTTTGGAGGTATTAATTGTGCGCCACACTTTTGTGTGTTCAGAATGTTCTTCTTAAAAGTCTTTATTATTGCACTTCAAGGACTCTACTTCATATTTCTTCACTTTGATCCTTAAAACTTTGTACATGCATATAAAACGCAATGTATTAAGTATCGAAAGTTCTTATTTATAATATAAAGTGACATAATAGTAACGGATTGAATATATATATTTAGGTCGTTATCAAGTACCTAGAAAATGTATGAGTGATGTGAGACTTCTTTAACAATAGCTACTTCAGTTACTAGCTCCAATGCCTGCAAAATTTGACATAAATCAAGATCCATACTTTTCTTCCTAGTTAAAGCTTAGCAACTTTAGTGAAGGATCTAAGTTAAGTGTAAACATTGCAATTGGAGTATTGATTCAGGTCCATAAAGTACTTTGTTGGTACGTATTAAAGTATGAATTAGTGTATCAAAATGGTAGCCTGGTGTGGGTCTATGTAAAAAATGAAGGATACTACTATTTAACACTCTATGTTAAAGTTGGTCAAATGAGTATATAAAAGTGCCCCCTTAAACATAATGCAACACCGTAAATTATTTTACATTCTGTAACAACAGCTATGGTTAAGATCTAGAGGTATAGCAACCGAAACATTGTTTAACAAGGTTCTCTTTTGTATATATAGCTGCTGCAGACCCGTTTTGGCCATCCATTATCTACAGTCGATAGTTTTCTTAGGATTACTATCCAGACATAATTTTCAATCACCAATAACGTAGTTACAATTACCAATAACATATATTATAATCTTATTTGTGTTCACTACATTTTTGTTATTCCTGCTCCTACATAATGGCCATGTAGCCGCAATGCGGAAAATCGACTCTTTTTGAATCTGTAATTGAAGTTGTAAACAACTAATCTATATAGTCGCTTAATAGTATATGTGACAACCACAGTTTTGAGGTTCGTCACTTAGTTTTATTTTGGGCATATTTTGTGAAATTATGTGTCTTTATTTGTTTATGTGTTATTTGGTGTGAATAAAGTGTGGTTTGGACATCGTTTTCGGGTACGGGGTACCTTGTGAGTGAAATGATGTGTGATGTTTTCATGTTCATGAACTCACATAGTAGTGACTATGAAATAAGATGGGTTATTTAGTGGTTTTACGTATACGTATATGTATTATAGAAAAACGTATTTTTACGATTTAAGGTTTAGCATTTAGAGGTCTCGGATGAGGTAATTAGCCGCGGGAGTATTTTTTAGGATGGTTTTAAGTCATTTAGGACTTAGTTAATTAGTTTATTTCATATTTCAAGAGTTTTTATAAAACTGTATATTTTACGTCTTTTACGGTATACGCGCAAAATTTGACTAGTTTTACGGTTTTAAAGTTTTGGAGGCTTTAGGAGCGGAAATAAATTAAGGAAAATTAAGGTAATATTATTAATACAATTATTAATAATAAAAAGAAAAAAACGAAATTAAAGGGGTATAGGTCGGTTAAGTGAAAAAAAGGAAAAGAAAAAGAGAAAAAGTAGGGAAATTATATATGGCAATTTTACTTGGGTTAGGATTAGTATTTTAACTATATAAAGTGTTAACTAAGATAAAAAAACAAACATAATCCCTGGAGATCAAAGGGTCGACGGGTTTTTTTTGTGTTTTAGGGTTCTTCATAATTTGTTTGTGTCTTCCATTATTCTTAAGGTAAAAACCTTCAATCTCTTTTCAATTTAATTGTTTTCAATTCACTCTTAATCATTATATGATGAACTTAGGTTAGGGTTTATTATTAAAATCAGTATATTAATGATATTTAATGATTAGAATAATTAGGACTTGTAATTAATTAATTATTGGGTAATTCATTAGGTTAGTTTAATTAAATTCGTAATTAAAAACTAGGCAGAATTTTAGGGCAAATGTTTTGATCATATCTTGAGTTCTACAAACTTTTAATTTTCAAATCTTATATCCCTGAAAGGTAACTAAATTGTATTTCAAATGCAAGAGACTAGAATTGAATTGGAGGTCGGGAAGTGGGTCAAAAACAGGTTACAACAGTCGGAGATCAAAACGATTTTGAAATCAGTCGGGTTTAATTTAATGTTTTAAGGTGGTTAGGACACTTAGGAGTACAATTGGACTTTCAAAATAATATTGGAGTTAGGTTATATGTTATATAAGATATCTGAAAGAGGTATAATAAATTGGATATTGGAAGACCCTCTGATCACAATAAACTTTTCATATATTCAAAATCGGTAAAATGTGGACAGGCGAAAGTATACGTTGTATATCGGGACTTAAAATTTGCTTTGATATTGGGTCAAGGGCTGAGTTTTTAGCTAACACATATAAGTTTATGGGATTTTCATGGAAAGGAATGTGGGTTAGGGTTGGTGGGCGTTTGGCTCATAATACGGAGTATGAAAATCGGGACTGTTTTGGGTAAAATGTTAACGGGACGGGTTATGAACTTAACTAAGTTAAGGGCTTATAGAGGGGTGTAATGGGATGCTTATAACACATAAATGAGTTTAAGTTGTAGGAG
Source organism: Glebionis coronaria (assembly GCA_025667525.1). Taxonomy (NCBI): domain Eukaryota; kingdom Viridiplantae; phylum Streptophyta; class Magnoliopsida; order Asterales; family Asteraceae; genus Glebionis; species Glebionis coronaria. The sequence goes on from JANFOE010000031.1 coordinate 321,825, forward strand.
AATGTTAGATATCCATCATAGATTGATGAGCCATTTTGGTATGTGGTTCATGTGTTGATTGTATATGTTTGTGTGTTTAGATTTTCTCTAGAGCTTGGATATTTGGAGAAGCTTGATCAGGTGAGTTTCATAGTCCCATATCTTTTAATGATTTTGACTTCCAGATGGGATGGAAGAGACACTCGTTATGGTTTTTTAAATTGTTGATGTGAATATTTTATGATTGGTGATGGACTTGTGTGTACTTATGTGATTAACTATTAATTGATTCATGATTGTTTTGTGATTTGACTTGGTACCAAGGGGATATTGATAAGGCGGGGCCTTAGGATTGGTTCATAGGTGTATGGGCGCCTATAGGACCATGGTGTTTGGAAAGGCTTGGAGTCTTGGAATTGGTTTGGTATGATTAATCTTGAATTGTTAGTTGTTAATGCACATTTGTAACACATTGTCCATATATTTTTATTGTTGGTGGTTATTCACAGCTTATATTATAACTAATTTGAGGTTGGAGTTTAAACCTATGACTCTCACCAACATTATGTTGACGTGTTTAAGTGTCTTAATAAGTGTGAAAACACTTATCCTTTTACCACTTATTTCCAATAATAACAAGACCAAAACGTGTGATTTATGTCGTAAAAGTCGGAATTATGCGTGGTTTGTGTTTTTATTGTGTTTTAGGACCAAAATATAAAAAAGGAAGAAAACACGGGTTTTCACGGGCTTTTATCGAAGAAAACGGGAAAAGACGAAGTCAAAAGATCAAGAGTGCAAAAAGAACGGAAGTCCAAGGCCTATTCTGAAGATTTATCGAAGAAAAAGTCTAAAGGCGGAAGTTTAACAAAGTCGAAGAACTTAAGTCTAATAGAAGAAGAAAATTAAAAGACAAGTTCGAATCCCGAGACGACAAAGACAAAGAATAAAAGTCGAGTCGAGAAAACGTGAAGAAAGCAAGAAAGAAGATGCAACACATGCACTCCTTCCACCTTCCCTATAAATACCCTCCTAATAGTCATTAGGAGATGAGTTAGTTAGTTTTTTTTGTTAATTTTCACTTTTTCATTTTTCTTTCTAGTTTTAGAGAGAGAAAGTCTTAAACTTTCTCTAACTAAGTTCATCTTTTCTTTTAATCTTTCAAGATTAAACATTTGTATTGCTTATTTCATTAATCAAAGTTCTATTTTAAGCTTTTAATCCTTAATCTCATTCTACTTTTCTTTGATTTTAGATTGATTTTGGTGCGATTATCATATGATCCGTGTTGTTCTAAATGATTTCGTGCTTAAAAAGTTAATCTTTTGATCATTTCATAAGTTTTCATTTGAATAAGCTTTAAGACTTTTGTGCTTATTGGCTTATTTTTGTGATTAGCTTATTTTCTTATAAAAAGCTTTCTTTAAAAGTTCATGTTTTGATTGTTTGATCCAAAAAGTTGCTTATTTCGAGGTTGAATAAGTTGAGATTAAAGCTTATTTGATCCGATTTGTTTTTGATTCGTCCTAGTTTGAGGGTTAGCTTATAATTTTTAGCTTATTCCTTAGGCTTTTAACCGAATCCCACCAAAATCGGAAAGGGATTAAACCCCTTTCCGATCGAACATTCCGAGCAGCCTCCAATCTTCATATTCCGATCAGTTGATCGGATAAGGGTTTAGGATTCCGATCTGGCCCTGTTTGCATATTCCGATTTGAGTGTAATCCAAGTATTTCGATATGTTCCCTGTTGCTTATTCCGATTGGTGGTTTTTGTAATATTCCGATTAGAGTTACTTCTAAACATTCCGATTGGTCTCAAACTCAGATATTCCGATCGGGACTCTTGTCCCACATTCCGATTGCCGCTTTTTGATACATATTCCGATCGCAGGTCGCTTCCAACTTTCCGATCAGCCGATCGGAATACATTCCGATCGGGACACCTTTTTGGGCTCATTCTGATTGTGTGAAGTTTTGTGATATTCAGATTAGGCTTATTTAGTGAATTGTTTTCATTAAAAGTTCTAAGTGTTAGTTTCATTAAGTGTTCTAGAATTTTTCTAATATTTCCTTTACGTTTTCAAGCACTAGAATTTTACTCGTTCCATTTAGTTTAATCTTTATTCTTCCATTTTTCTCAACGACACTTAAATTTCTTGCTTTTAGTTTAAATTAGACAAAACAAACCAAACCATTCTCTTGATTCACCAAAAGACGATTGAGTCGCACTTAAGACCGGTTTTCAATTCGAAAAGACTTGGGACAACTATATTTTATACGAGGTGTAAAAGCCAAGTATTAAATGGCGCCGCTGCCGGCTCTTTTCGTTGCGATTAACGGTTTTTAGTGAGAGACGCATTGAATTTTGGGATCCGTTCTTTGAACGTTATTTTCCTTGCTTTAAAAATTTTCAAAAATCCTAAAAAATATAAAACTCTTCAAAAATACAAAAACATTAAAAAAAATCATTAAAAAGCAATTCTTTTCCAAGGTTTTGCACCAAAAAGATTATATAGATATTTTCTCTGTGTATATTTTTCTTCTGCAGGTGTATGCGTACTAGATCTTCCAACTATTCTGAGCCCGAGACTCGTGAAGATTTAGATATGGCTGGTGTTAATAACAACAATAATAACCCACCTCAACCCAATTTGAATAATAACAACAACAACAACAACAACAATGTCCACCTACCTGATTTACGAACAATGGAGGAATTGTGTCAACCCACCATGAACGGACGCGGAGGCCCGATTGCGCCGATGCACGTCACGGCTCAGGAGTTTTCGTTGAAACATCACATGATCCAACAAGTGCAAACGAACCCATTTCGTGGAATTCCGGATGATGATGCCAACAAACACCTCGACAAATTCATTACCATAACCCAAAGCATGAAGTGCTCCGGTGTTTCTATGGATGACCTTCGCCTCCAACTTTTTCCCCACTCGCTTTCTCACCATGCCGAAAAATGGTTTGACCGTCTTCCTAAGAATTCTATTCATACGTGGAATGACATGACTCAACGCTTTTTATCGCGCTACTTTCCCCCATCCATGGTCACTAGCCTTCGTAACCAAATCAGTGGATTCATGCAAGAGAATGATGAATCGCTCTTTGATGCTTGGGAACGATACAATGATTTGATCGACCGCTGTCCTAATCACAATATGCTCCCCGTCACTCTCATTGACACCTTCTACAATGGTCTCACTTTTCGTGATCGTGACACGATCAATGCCGCCGCCGGTGGTACCTTTATGAAAAGGAGACCGGAGGAGTGTCGAGAGTTGATTGAAAACATGACTACTCACCACAAGAATTGGGATTCATCCGCATCCTCAAGATCTAACTCGAGAGTCAATGTTTCTTCTACTACTTCCAATCCTGAGATATCCGAACTTACCCGACAAATCACGAGTATGCACAAAGATTTCGTGTCCATAGCCACAAACCAATTTCAACAAGCTAAAGCCGTTGCTATTTCTTGTGACACATGTGGTGGTCCTCATTCTTACAATGATTGTCCTTCTACCCAAGCCAATTTTTCTGAAAACGTTAACGCAGCTTACGGCACTTATCCCACAGGAGGCTATCAAGCCCGCCCTCAAGGAGACCGTGGCTTGCTAAGTTATCGTTCGAACAACTATCTTGCTCCACCCGGTTTCCCTCCTGCAAACCAAAACCAAAAACAAAGCTACAACCAATCCCAACCTCGTGCAAACAATCAATATCAATCCCAACGGAACCCATACCCAACTCAAGGAAATTCTCAAGCCTACCAAGCTCCACCTCTCAACCAACCGATGGCAGTAAGTTCAGACGTCGAGACATTCATGAAGACTAATCGGGAGATGGTGACGAATCTTCAGAGTCAAGTCCGCAACTTGAAGGGCGAAATGGCGAAACAAGGGAACAATATTCGAGCCGAGCTAAGGAATGACATGGCCAAACACAGCAATGAAATTAATGCAAACATGAGAGACTCTTTTAATAATCAAGCGGTTCACCTTCGTGATATGATTGGTTCGCTCATCCAAGGTAATCAACCATCTTCTTCGGGTACTCTTCCGAGTAATACCGTTGCAAATCCAAGAGGGGAGATGAAAGCAATCACCACTCGTAGTGGAAAAGGTTATATGGAACCCGAGCTTCCTACACCTACACCTGTGATTGTGAACAAGGAAAAAGAGCAACTTTCCCCACCTTCTTCACCTTCTATCCCCATTTCCCCACCACCCGTGGTTGTGAGTGATCCTACTCCCTTAAAGCCTTCTTCTTCATCCAATATACCTTATCCTTCAAGGTTGAGGAAAGAGAAACAAAAGAGCAAGGATGATATTCAGGTTTCAAACTTTCTCAAAATGTTTAAACAATTGAATTTTAACATCTCCTTTGCCGAGGCTCTCGCTCACATGCCCAAATACGCTAAGATGTTTAAAGATCTTCTAAGTGATAAGAAAAAGCTTCTTGACATCGCTCAGACCCAACTTAATGAGAACTGCTCCGCAGTGCTCTTAAGGAAATTGCCCACCAAACTTGGTGATCCGAGTCGCTTCTTGATTCCTTGTAACTTCCCGGGAGTAGAGAATTGCATGGCCCTAGCCGATCTAGGTGCCAGTATAAACTTAATGCCTTTAAGTGTTTGGAAGCAATTATCTCTCCCCGAGCTAGTCCCCACCAAAATGACTTTGGAATTAGCCAACCGTACGATTGCTTATCCAGTGGGGATAGCCGAAGATGTCTTTGTTGGCGTTGACAAATTCACCTTCCCGGCGGATTTTGTTGTCGTTGACTACGAGATGGACCCTCGTGTTCCATTAATCGTTGGACGTCCATTCCTGAGGACCGGTCGCACTCTCATAGATGTAGCCGCGGGCGAAATAATCATGAGAGTTGGTGACGATAAAATTGTCTTCAACATGGGTAAGATTTCTAAGCAACCTTATTCATATGAGAGTGTTAATGCTATTGATGTTCTCGATGAGGCTTGTGAAGAACATTTTCATGATGCTTGCAAAAGTACTCTTTCTTCTCTACCCAATGTTGAGACCGTTGCCTCAATTGCTCCGGCATTGACTCCTTTTGGAGAAAGTGACTTGGATGATTTCGAAGCTAGCTTGGGTCCTCTCGATATTAAGTATGATAATTTATCCACCAATTGGGATGAAGACATTCGTACTATTGAGAGACTTCTCAATGAGGACCCACTTTCTCCTCCTTCTCCTAAAGAGGTGATTAATGATGATCCATCGTTAGTTTCACCATCTACTGAGGATCCTCCCACTCTTGAGCTTAAGGACCTACCTCCTCATCTTGAGTACGTTTTCCTGGAAGACAACGAGAAGTTACCGGTCATCATCGCAAAGGATCTGAAAGAAGACGAAAAAGCCCGACTTGTTGCCGTATTGAAGAAGCATAAAAGCGCTATCGCTTGGAAAATCTCCGACATCCGTGGAATTGATCCTCACTTCTGCATACATAAAATTCTCATGGAGGACGACTTTAAGCCCACAATTCAAAGCCAACGAAGGGTGAATCCTAAAATCCATGAAGTCATCAAAAAAGAGGTTATCAAACTTCTTGATGCGGGTATGATTTTCCCTATTTCGGATTCACCATGGGTTAGTCCAGTCCACTGTGTGCCTAAGAAAGGTGGTATCACCGTTGTGCCCAATGCAAACAACGAGTTGATTCCTACCCGTCTCGTTACTGGGTGGAGAGTTTGTATAGACTACCGCAAACTCAATGATGCCACGAGAAAGGATCATTTCCCTCTACCTTTTATGGACCAAATGCTTGAACGTTTAGCGGGTAATGAATATTACTGCTTTCTTGATGGTTTCTCGGGTTATTTTCAAATACCCATCGATCCCCAAGATCAAGAGAAGACGACATTCACTTGTCCCTATGGCACATTTGCTTACAAAAGGATGCCTTTTGGCTTATGCAATGCCCCCGGGACTTTCCAAAGGTGCATGTTGGCTATCTTCCATGACATGGTTGAACAAACCATGGAAGTCTTCATGGATGATTTCTCGGTCTTCGGGGATTCCTTCTCTTCTTGCCTTGCCAATGTGGAACGTATGCTTAAGCGGTGCGAAGACACTCGCCTTGTTCTGAATTGGGAAAAATGCCATTTTATGGTAAAAGAAGGCATTGTGCTAGGACACAAAATCTCTAAAGCCGGTCTTGAAGTCGACCGTGCTAAAGTAGATGTCATAGCCAAATTACCTCCACCTTCAACCGTGAAGGGTGTGAGAAGTTTTCTGGGTCATGCGGGCTTCTATCGTCGATTCATTCAGGATTTCTCTAAAATTCGTCGCCCGATGACCCACCTCTTGGAAAAAGATACTCCTTTTATCTTTTCTAAAGAGTGTCTCGAAGCCTTCAATCTTCTTAAGGATAATCTAACTAAGGCACCGGTCTTGGTTACCCCTAATTGGGAGCTGCCTTTTGAATTGATGTGCGATGCTAGCGACTTTGCTATTGGTGCGGTTTTGGGCCAACGAGTGAATAAACACTTCCAACCAATCCACTATGCTAGCAAAACAATGACGGGGGCTCAATTGCATTATACGACAACCGAAACAGAGCTTTTAGCTGTTGTCTATGCTTTTGAGAAATTTCGCCCCTATCTTGTTTTATCCCCCACCATCGTATACACGGACCATTCCGCGTTGAAGTACTTGATGACTAAGCATGATTCTAAGCCAATACTTCTTCGCTGGGTTTTACTCCTTCAAGAATTCAACATTGAATTTCGTGACAAGAAGGGAGCCGAAAACCTGGCCGCGGATCATCTGAGCAGACTTGAGGATCCATATCAAGGGGAACCTCCGAACAAAGAGATCAATGACTCTTTCCCCCTTGAAACCTTAATGTCTATAAATCTCAATCTTGATGGCACCCCGTGGTTTGCGGACATTGCAAACTACTTAGCGGGTGGTATTCTCATCAAAGGGTTAACATCCCAACAAAAGAAGAAGTTCTTGAATGATGTTAAGACTTACTTTTGGGATGACCCTTTTCTATTCAAACAATGTGCTGATCTGATCATTCGTCGATGTGTTGACGGACCGGCAGCTTTTGACATTCTCCAAGCTTGCCACAAAGGACCCACCGGTGGTCACTTTGGTCCCAACTACACCGCTAAGAAAGTGTTTGATTCTGGATTCTATTGGCCCACCATTTATCGTGACGCTCACGAAATGGTTAAGCATTTTGATGCTTGCCAACACCAAGGAAAGATCACACATAAGGATGAGATGCCTCAAAATTTCATACAGGAATGTGAAATCTTTGATGTATGGGGCATCGACTTTATGGGGCCATTTCCATCCTCCAAAGGGAACAAGTACATCCTCGTCGCTGTCGATTACGTTTCTAAATGGGTTGAAGCCAAGGCTCTCCCTACGAATGATGCGAGGGTGGTTGTGAACTTTTTGAAGCAGCTTTTCGCTCGATTTGGCGTTCCTCGTGCTATTATCAGTGACCGCGGGACTCATTTTTGCAACGATCAATTTGCAAGAGTCATGGCGAAGTATGGTTTTAATCATCGTCTTTCCACCGCCTATCATCCCCAAACCAATGGGCAAGCCGAGATATCCAACCGTGGCTTGAAGCGAATTTTGGAGCGTACTGTGGGAGAGCATCGCGCCGCGTGGGCCGATAAGTTAGATGATGCTCTGTGGGCTTTCCGTACTGCTTACAAGACCTCGATCGGTTGTACACCTTATCGTCTTGTGTACGGGAAAGCATGCCACCTCCCTATCGAGCTAGAACATAAGGCGCACTGGGCCTTGAAGTGGGCTAACTTCGACATCAACAAAGCCGGTGATCACCGCAAGATTCAACTCAACGAGCTAAATGAACTAAGGAATGAAGGTTATGAGAACTCGTTGATCTACAAGGAGAAGATGAAGATCATTCATGACGCAAAAATCAAGAACCGAGAGTTCCACGTTGGTGATCAAGTCTTACTCTTTAACTCTCGGTTGAAGATCTTCTCTGGCAAGTTGAAGAGCCGCTGGTCTGGTCCATTCACCGTCGCCAAAGTCTTTCCTTATGGGACCATTGAGCTTTCTCAGCCGAATGGGCTCAATTTAAGGTGAATGGCCAGCGTCTGAAGCTGTACTTAGGTGAGGACATCTCTCAAGAGATGATTCCATCCCTCACCACGTTCCCCATGAACTAAAATTGGGTCGAGTCAGGCTCGTGACTCGGTGAACAAAAACAAGCGCTTCTCGGGAGGCAACCCGTGTTCTATCCTTTACTGCTTTCATAATAAGTGTAGGGGGAGCCCCGCATATGTTTGTTGTCTTGTTTCTTGTGCTGTGCAGGGATTAAAGCTTCAAAGATCCACCTTGATGACTTTTGACGAACCGTGATACCGTGTTCCCATCTTCCCGGTTCTATCCTAAACTCTTGTGATTCAATATTTCATATTTTATATGTTCACATTGAATTCACTTTAGTTGTCCTTTCCTTAGCAAGATTTAAACAAAGTGCACAATGTCATAAGTGTAGGGGAGTTTACTCCTACATGCTTAAACATTGAGGACAATGTTTATCTCAAGTGTAGGGGGGACTTCTATCGAAGTAAGTGGTCTTTTCTATGAATTTGCCCTCATTTTAACCAGAAAATTTGATTTTTCGACATTTTTCAAAATTGTTAATCTATTTTGGCCGAGTTGTATAGTTGTATTTTCTTTTATCATGTCTAAGTTTCTTTCCATTGCTAGAATAGATTTTCAATAAAGTGGTTTTTGATTTTTCTTAGTCGTGAACATTTTGACTCAACCCGAGTTTACTTACCTAAGTTTACTCTAGCTAGTATCCTTAACGTGTTTAAGTCAAGTTTTGCTAGGCTTTTATATAGGGAGCTATAAAACGCGAAAGTCTTAACTCTCACGGGTTAAGAACAAGAACTTTTCGCAAGTTCCTATAATTGATCCTAGAGAGTCGTTTATCAAGGGAACTTTAAAATGCGATTTCTAAACTTGAAAAAGTCTAAGAATTTGCAAGATCCTATAGGCGACTTGAAAACCCAAAACTTTGATTTAATAGGCTAAGCATCCACGAGTCTCATTCCTTGAGATTTTAAATTGTGGAGAACGAGAGATGATAGAGTCAATTATAAGTTCGATATTCTTTCGTGAATTTATGTGAGTTAATTATAAGCCTATTCTCCCTCCGCTTGTTAATAACTTTATCTGCAATAAATCAGGTTGTACGATTTAAAAGGTTACTTAGCTTCTAGCCCTAGATCGTTGAAAAGTTGCTCGGTACGGATTAGAGTTCATAGCCAAGGCATAACTTATTGAAGCGGGATGCGAAGATTGGCGAGTTCGAAAAGGCCCTAACAAGGCATGAGGGCTACATTTTGTTGCTAAAGATCCAAAAGTGATGTGAAGAATCATTTATCTAAAATCAATATGAAGGATCGAGACACACGACGAAAAGCAAGAACTCCCCAAAAGTCATGGAGAAGTCTATCCGAAAAGACCCTAACAAGGTATGAGGATAAATAGATCCAAGTCCTAAAAGGAGGCGGATCGTTGTATATCAAAGTCCAAAATAAAGATTGGAGAAAAATAAAGAAGTCGTGGTCCAAAGATGAAGAATCTCTCAAAACTTCAAGTGAAGAAATTCCTATTATGAAGAGAAGACCATAATTTCAAGAACGTCTCTCAAAGATTCGAAGTATGAAGTCGCTGCCAAATATCGGTCCGAGAAAGGTCTCAAATCGTGAAGCGAGTTATGCCAAGATATGAACTTTATGAGGTCCCGAGAAGTAGTTTTAAAAGATTTGGTCCTTTAGCTAACTATTGATTAAATCGTTCACCTTATTTTCGGACTAAATAACTATCGAAATAAGTCAAACAATGCATCCTCGTGATCATTCAAGACAAAAATAAAATATAAGAGATACACCTAGGAATAAGGGAGTCTAAGTAAATAATTGGCCCACATGAGTTCGTGATAGTTTGCTAACTTATAATAACAATGATCTCTTTTTTAAACTTGGCATGGAGAACATGAAACTTGAGGATGATAAACGTTCATGGCTGCCAAAACCAATGTAAGTTTTTAATTTCTTTACTTGTTCTATCTTTTTATGTTTAGTATTTAATAAAGGCCAAGGTGGGTTATTTATGATGGAAAATGTAAACCGTGCTTTAAAATTAATGCATTGCATGAGGGCATTGCAATGGTCAAGTGTAGGGGATTTAATAAGTGTGAAAACACTTATCCTTTTACCACTTATTTCCAATAATAACAAGACCAAAATGTGTGATTTATGTCGTAAAAGTCGGAATTATGCGTGGTTTGTGTTTTTATTGTGTTTTAGGACCAAAATATAAAAAAGGAAGAAACCACGGGTTTTCACGGGCTTTTATCGAAGAAAACGGGAAAAGACGAAGTCAAAAGATCAAGAGTGCAAAAAGAACGGAAGTCCAAGGCCTATTCTGAAGATTTATCGAAGAAAAAGTCTAAAGGCGGAAGTTTAACGAAGTCGAAGAACTTAAGTCTAATAGAAGAAGAAAATTAAAAGACAAGTTCAAATCCCGAGACGACAAAGACAAAGAATTAAAGTCGAGTCGAGAAAACGTGAAGAAAGCAAGAAAGAAGACGCAACACATGCACTCCTTCCACCTTCCCTATAAATACCCTCCTAATAGTCATTAGGAGAGGAGTTAGTTAGTTTTTTTTGTTAATTTTCACTTTTTCATTTTTCTTTCTAGTTTTAGAGAGAGAAAGTCTTAAACTTTCTCTAACTAAGTTCATCTTTTCTTTTAATCTTTCAAGATTAAACATTTGTATTGCTTATTTCATTAATCAAAGTTCTATTTTAAGCTTTTAATCCTTAATCTCATTCTACTTTTCTTTGATTTTAGATTGATTTTGGTGCGATTATCATATGATCCGTGTTGTTCTAAATGATTTCGTGCTTAAAAAGTTAATCTTTTGATCATTTCATAAGTTTTCATTTGAATAAGCTTTAAGACTTTTGTGCTTATTGGCTTATTTTTGTGATTAGCTTATTTTCTTATAAAAAGCTTTCTTTAAAAGTTCATGTTTTGATTGTTTGATCCAAAAAGTTGCTTATTTCGAGGTTGAATAAGTTGAGATTAAAGCTTATTTGATCCGATTTGTTTTTGATTCGTCCTAGTTTGAGGGTTAGCTTATAATTTTTAGCTTATTCCTTAGGCTTTTAACCGAATCCCACCAAAATCGGAAAGGGATTAAACCCCTTTCCGATCGAACATTCCGAGCAGCCTCCAATCTTCATATTCCGATCAGTTGATCGGATAAGGGTTTAGGATTCCGATCTGGCCCTGTTTGCATATTCCGATTTGAGTGTAATCCAAGTATTCCGATCTGTTCCCTGTTGCTTATTCCGATTGGTGGTTTTTGTAATATTCCGATTAGAGTTACTTCTAAACATTCCGATTGGTCTCAAACTCAGATATTCCGATCGGGACTCTTGTCCTACATTCCGATTGCCCCTTTTTGATACATATTCCGATCGCAGGTCGCTTCCAACTTTCCGATCAGCCGATCGGAATACATTCCGATCGGGACACCTTTTTTGGCTCATTCTGATTGTGTGAAGTTTTGTGATATTCAGATTAGGCTTATTTAGTGAATTGTTTTCATTAAAAGTTCTAAGTGTTAGTTTCATTAAGTGTTCTAGAATTTTTCTAATATTTCCTTTACGTTTTCAAGCACTAGAATTTTACTCGTTCCATTTAGTTTAATCTTTATTCTTCCATTTTTCTCAACGACACTTAAATTTCTTGCTTTTAGTTTAAATTAGACAAAACAAACCAAACCATTCTCTTGATTCACCAAAAGACGATTGAGTCGCACTTAAGACCAGTTTTCAATTCGAAAAGACTTAGGACAGCTATATTTTATACGAGGTGTAAAAGCCAAGTATTATGTCTCTTTTAGGTGAGAATGTGGATTAGCATGAGAATAGGAGTGGCTATCTTTGGAGGCTTAGGATTGCATTTGGAGGAACCCCCTTTCCTCTTAGACTGTATTTTATGTTCGAATAAGTGATACTATGTAGACACCTATATGCTTGATGTGTGTTGTTTGTTTGTCTCGGGTAAGCGGTAGGACTGTTACCTACTTACCTAGACTCCTGTAGTGTTGAGATATTGTCATGACATTTGTGTCACCATTTTATGAAATTTATTATTTCATTTAGTTATCTCAATAGACACGCCATGTTGTGATGATATCCATACGTCGTGCCTCATATTCTGCCATGATGGGGTGTGACAAAATGGTATCAGATATAATGGTTATAGAGAATTAGGTTGCCTAGTCTAGTAGCCTCGTCTATAACTTAAGGGTCCCTGCATATAGGCGTCATAGGAATATGTGTGCATAGATTCGACTAATATAAATATATATTTCGGGATATTTTGGATTCGTGTTTATGATGTTTCATGTCAGGTTTTGACTAGTATGGATTGAACTATAATCGTTCATACTTAGTCGCATATTATTTTATTTTCGGAATTTGACTAGTGCGGATCGAACCTTAATCGTCTACGCTAGTCATTATTATATGTTGTATTAATAGTACATTATTGTACATAATGTGGTTAATAGTAGTTTCCGCCTTTGGCGTTATTTTCGTGCATCTAATGTATAGTATGTTCTTTTGATGTTTAAGTCATGTTCTCTAAGAATCATGCGGTGGTTAGAGTTACTAGGAGTAGGTGGATAGGAAGGATGTTATGCTGTTACCATTCTTATGGGAGACATGACTTATAACTGATTATGCTTTCGTTTTTGATTTTGTCTATGCTATTTTAACTAGATTATGGATTTATGTATTCCAAGAGTTTGACTATGTTATTTTGATAGATGGAGTTTTGAAACTCATTTTATGTGATTGTATGATTATGTGAGTTGGTGGATTATGTGTTATATGTTGTATTGATTCTTATAAGTGTCGTCATAGGAGGGAGTGCATTGGGGAAAGGGTAATTGTATAAGTATGGTGGCTAACATAGTTATACAAGTACCACAACTTCAATGTGTTCCTAAGTATGATTGCAAGAAAGATGGTTAATACATGCTTGTATAGTCGATGTTGGACGGATTTAAGTATATGTATCCTAATATGCCACTATATGTATGATCCCCTACAATTATCAATTTTATTCTTAGGAGGGTTTGCTAGCTCGCTTCTTTTAGATATTCAACCTTCGTTGTAGCGTATTCTTCAAGTTCCTATTTTACGTTCCGTTTTAAAATGGTATTTTGGTTGTTAAGGCTATTAAAATAGCTTGATATTTCTTTTGGGATAATGATACATTTTGTGTTGAGTTTTATATTTCTTTTAGACGATATATTGAAAAAGATTTTGACATCTACTGTGGAGTTAAGATAGTTGGTTGTATTCGATAAAATAAGGGTAAAGTGTTGGAGTCGTGTTTGAAACAAGAGGTAACATAAAATCTTTGAATATATTCAGCACGTATTTATTTCAAAATTCTAAAAGACTCTCTTTAAAATAAAGCAAAATAAATTTATTTCTACTTAAATAGTTCATATAAATGAGTTTAACCGATTTACGTCATTTATAATTATTATTCAATGTTAAATTGAGTTCATGAAAATTTTACATACAATTATTTATTTCATTTAAAAGGATTATATTAATCACTAAGATGATTCTTTAGTTTTAAAACAACTAGTATAAAATGATTTGGTCTTAACTTATTCGTTTTTCGAGCTTTTTGGGTGATTTAAAATCCGAAAATTATGTACTCGGAACGTACTTTTCAACTATTCATAATGTATAGTTATAGAAGGTTAGTATCTTGGTCGAAATTTTTGTACAAGTGTCGGGTTCAAGGTTGAGTTTTGAATAGTAGTTTTTAAACATAGGATTTGGGGTGTTCGAGGTACCTAGTCTTTGAGTTAAGTCTTGAGATCGTCTAGAGGGTTGTTTGTAGATTTTTTGAGTCAGATAGATGTGGGGAGGTAAAGAAAAATATTCTTTTGGAAAAGTCGATTTTGTGCAAGGTTTAAATAATATGTTGCGGGGCGTAATATGTTTTGGTTGCCATTGAGTGTTTCTTGGATCATTTTTCGTTGTCATGAGTCATTTTGAATTGATATAGGTTTTGGGTTCGAGTTCTCTTTTTGAGTCTTGTGGTTTTGGTTTATTTTAACTCGTGCACGTGAAATGTCGTTAGTAGTACGTAGTTTTGATTCTTGATCGTATATGGTGGATTTTAGATGTAGTTTTAGGTTCGTACTGTTTGAGAGCATTGATGTAGTCATATGAGATGAGTGGTAGTTAGTGCCTTCCATGGCAATTGTTGTTGGGATGATTTTAAAGGCATGAGTTGTTAGAATAATTGTAAAGGATGCAAGGTAAAGGCTGAGTTTTCCTAGTGGTAAATGGGATGTGGAAAGTGTTAGAATGATTTGATGATAGAGGTATTGTTCTGATAGAACATGTATAGAATTTTGCGTGTAGAACGAGGTAGAAATTTGTTTGTATGTCGGCCAAGAGAGGGCACAAGGATGACGTAGTCGAAATGGTTAAGGATGTTGTATGGACGTTTTGGGCTTACGGTAATGCATTTGGCTTCGCCAAAGCACTAGCGGTCTTCATGGAGTCAATGAACCGAGTGTGCATGACCGTATATAGACAAGTTGCCATCGTAAGTATCGACGACATCATGATCTACACAAAGTCTAAGAAAGAGAGTGAGGCGAATTATGAGTTGGTTTTGGAGTTGTTTAGAAAAGGAAATTATACATGAGATTTTCAAGTATGAGTTTTAGGAAACTCGTTGCTGGGGTAGGTAGTTAGAGATGATGGCTTTTACTTAAAACCACAAGGATGAAGTGAAGCAAGATGAGGAGGCATTTTGGAGGCTAAAGAACTAGCATGGGTTGTGAGTTGATCTTAACATTATCAGAAGGACTGGACGAATTTACATAGCAGGATGATACGTGGAGCAAGGATTAGGATGCGTGCGAGGACGACGAAGAAAGGTGATTGCTTATACGTTACAGGATTTGAAGGTTTGGAAGAACTAAATAAGTCTAGATAGTGGAGTTGGGTTGGTATAATTTCCTAGAATGCTAGAGTAATTTGGTGTACAAGACGTAGAGAATGATCTATACGGGTAATGAAAGTCTCCAACACACATTCAATCCTCTTGATTAGACATTAGGCATAGGTGATGGATGGAGTTAAGTGGTGAAGAAACTTGCAAGGCCAAGTACCACTTGGGAAGGGCAAGCAATGTTAATGAGACATGGAATAAGAGGAAGGATGTGATGCTAAGATAAACTTGAGCTATAGGGATGACGTGTTAAGGTAGGTTAGATGAAAGATGTTCGTTGCTTGCGTTGAGTTGTCTAAAGCAGAGAACGCGTCCACATCTCCGTGGTGTGGCTTGGACTATCTAATGGAGAAAAGGGAAATAGGTTATACTTTCTAAATAGATAGGAGTGTCTTGGAAAGACGGTGTAAGAACGTTGACCGTAGAGGAGATATATATTGAGGTGGAGAAGTAGGTATGAAGAGATTTGGGTGATAGTCGATAGACTGACTAATTCATCCCATCTTCCAGCAGAATGAGAAGTCATGTGGTTGAGAAGTTGGAAAGGTTGCATACGGATGTGATGTTATAGAATATGAAAATCTTGTGTAAAGTAATCCTAATAAGTATGGAATGTCTGGTGAAGAATTATGGAAAGTGTAGAAGTAAGGAGGAACGTGGGTAGATTCAGTTGTGGCATACCATTGATAGACAAATGGTTAGTAAGAAAGTACTATTGAGATAGTTAGAGTAGACGTTTAGAGTATGTGCGTGCGTTTTAGAGATGGTTGGAATATTCACTTTGATACGAAGAATTCAGCTACGAAGAGATTTATCATTGGGTGTGACGTATGCTTCATTAAGGAAGTGTATGGAAAGAAAGAAGGTCGCCTATTTTGGTAGGCTGGGATTTGAGAATGGAAGATGGTATGGACTTAAGGTTATGGAGGGGCAAGCGAAAAGTAGTAGTGAGGAAGAATGGCTTGAGGAAGCAAGAGGTTGTCAAGTTGGTAGATTGATATTGAAAGGAAAATCATCAGAGTTAAAGGTTAGTAATCATGAGCAATGGAAAGTTTCACCTAGAGAAGGGTGTAACACCTGTTAGTATGAACGATGGTTAGATTGATTTGTGCCGGGTATGGATAAGCGAAGATGTGGTTGTGATTATGACATGTTTCATGTGGTTATTATGAGGAGTTTTCGGCTATGCAATCCTGCATACGCCATTAGATGTGATAAAGGTTGGTAGAAACTTTGGATGATAGAAAATTTGTAGAGATTATGGGCTGTTAGGTCTGGTGATAGAAAGCATAGTAGAAATGCTAGAGTTAATCTATAGGAGAAAATGTAGATCACCGTTGTTATGGGCTCAGATTGGAAGTAGTCAGCTTGTTGGATCGGAATTGGTTCAGGAAACTACAGATGTGATAAAAATACTTAAGGAGAAGTTAAAAACGGCAAGAGACCGACAAAAGAGCTATGCTGACAAGAGGCGTGAACAGTTGGAATTTGAAGTTGGAGACAAAGTTATGCTATAAGTTTAAACATGGTAAGGAGTAATGCGGTTAGGGGAGAAAGGGAAGTTAGCACCTAGATTCGTGGGTCCATTTGAAATCCTTGAAAGGATTGGACCAGTGGCTTATAGGTTGAGATTACCGGAAGAGTTTAGCAGTGTGCATGATGTATTTCATGTGTCGAATTTGAGGAAATTTTTAGCAAGGATAGAGTTGCAGGTACCGTTAAATGATATTAGAAATGTTTAGCAAGGATAGACTTGCAGGTACCGTTTTATTGAAGAGCCGGTAGAGATTATGGATCGTGAAGTTAAGGCTCTAAAGAGAAGTAAGATACCGTTGGTTAAAGTTTGATGGAATTCGAAACGTGGACCAGAGTTCACTTGGGAAAGGGAGGCGTTCATGAGGAACAAGTATCCTCAGTTATTTGCTAATGGTGGGACTGATCCTAAGGAGTAAATCTCGGGACGAGATTTCTATTAGGAGGGATTGATGTGACAACCACGGCTTTGATGTTCGTCACTTAGTTTTATTTTGGGCATATTTCGTGAAATTATGTTTCTTTATGTGTTTATGTGTTATTTGATGTGAATAGAGTGTGGTTTGGACATCGTTCTCGGGAACGGGGTACGTTGTAAGTGAAACGATGAGTGATGTTTTCTTGTTCATGAGCTCACATAGTGGTGACTATGAAATAAGATGGGTTATTTAGTGGTTTTACGTATACGTATATGTATTATAGAAAATCGTATTTTTACGATTTAAGGTTTAGCATTTAGAGGTCTCAGATGAGGTAATTACTCGCGGGAGTATTTTTCAGGATGGTTTTAAGTCATTTAGGACTTAGTTAATTAGTTTATTTCATATTTCAAGAGTTTTTATAAAACTGTATATTTTACGTCTTTTACGGTATACGCGTAAATTTGACTAGTTTTACGGTTTTGAGGTTTTGGAGGCTTTAGGAGCTGAAATAAATTAAGGAATATTAAGGTAAATTATTAATACAATTACTAATAATAAAAAGAAAAAAAAACGAAATTAAAGGGGTATAGGTCGGTTAAGTGAAAAAAAGGAAAAGAAAAAGAGAAAATGTAGGGAAATTATATATGGCAATTTTACTTGGGTTATGATTAGTATTTTAACTATATAAAGTGTTAAATAAGATAAAAAAACAAACATAATCCCTGGAGATCAAAGGGTCGACGTGTTTTTTTGTGTTCTAGGGTTCTTCATAATTTTTTTTGTGTCTTCCATTATTCTTAAAGTAAAAACCTTCAATCTCTTTTCAATTTAATTGTTTTCTATTCACTCTTAATCATTATATGATGGATTTAGGTTAAGGGTTATTATTAAAATCATTATATTAATGAATGTAATGATTAAAATAGTTAAGGCTTGTAATTAATTAATTGTTAGGTAATTAATTAGGTTAGTTTAATTAAATTCGTAATTAAAAACTGGGCAGAATTTTAGGGCTAATGTTTTGATCATATCTAGAGTTCTACAAACTTTTAATTTTCGAATCTTATATCCTTGAAAAGGTAATTGAATTGGATTTCAAATGTAAGAAACTAGAATTGAATTGGAGGTCAGGAAGTGGGTCAAAAACAGGTTACAACAGTCGGAGGTCAAGACAGTTTTGAAATAAGTCGGGTTTAATTCAATGTTTTAAGGTGGTTAGGGTACTTAGGAGTACAATTGTACTTTCAAACAAACATGAGAGTTAGTTTATATGTTATATAAGATATCTGAAATAGGTATAATCAATTGGGATAGTGGAAGACCCTGTGATCATAACAAACTTTTCATATGTTCAAAATTGGTAAAATGTGGATAGGCGAAAGTATAAGTTGTATATCGGGGACATAAAATTTGCTTTGATGTTGGGGAAAGGGCTGAGATTTTAGCTAACACATATAAGTTTATGGGATTTTCATGGCAAGTAATGTGGGTTAGGGTTGGTGGGCGTTCGGCTCATAATACGGAGTATAAAAATCGGGACTGTTTTGGATAAAATGTTAACGGGATGGGTTATGAACTTAACTAAGTTAAGGGCTTATAGAGGGGTGTAATGGGATGCTTATAGCACATAAATGAGGTTAAGTTGTAGGATAATGTTAGATATCCATCATAGATTGATGAGCCATTTTGGTATGTGGTTCATGTCTTGATTGTATATGTTTGTGTGTTTAGATTTTCTCTAGAGCGTGGATATTTGGAGAAGCTTGATCCGGTGATTTTCATAGTCCCATATATTTTAAGGATTTTGACTTCCAGATTGGATGGAAGAGACACTCGTTATGGTTTTGTAAACTGTTGCTGTGAATATTTTATGATTGGTGATGGACTTGTGTGTACTTATGTGATTAACTGCTAATTGATTCATGATTGTTTTGTGATTTGACTTGGTACCAAACGGATGTTGACAAGGCGGGGCCTTGGGATTGGTTCATAGGTGTATGGGCACCTATGGGACCATGGTGTTTGGAAAAGCTTGGAGCCTTGGAATTTGTTTGGTATGATTAATCTTGAATTGTTAGTTGTTAATGCACATTTGTAACACATTGTCCATATATTTTTATTGTTGGTGGTTATTCACAGCTTATATTATAACTGATTTGAGGTTGGAGTCTAAACCTACGACTGTTACCAACATTATGTTGACGTGTTTTAGTGTCTCTTTCAGGTGAGAATGTGGATTAGCATAAGAATAGGAGTGGCTAGCTTTGGAGGCTTAGGATTTCATTTGGGGGAACCCCCTTTCCTCTTAGACTTTATTTTATGTTCGAATAAGTGCTACTTTGTAGACACCTATATGTTTGATGTGTGTTATTTGTTTGTCTCGGGTAAGCGGTAGGACTGTTACCTACTTACCTAAACTCCTGTAGTGTTGAGATATTGTCATGACATATGTGTCATCATTTTATGACACTTCTTGTTTAATTTAGTTATCTCAATAGACACGCCATGTTGTGATGATATCCATACGTCGCACCTCATATTCTGCCATGATGGGGTGTGACAGTATAAATTTAACATATGTATATAAATGAACTGACTGAAACTAAAAAAAATCCAAACCCCTTTTTGTGACCTATTTTGACCTAACCCCCTTTTGAAAAGTTACCCAACCCGACAACCCACTAGTTTTACAAATTCTAAAGTAGCTATAAGCGTAAGTGAATTATCGAGTACCTAGTTGTACAATTAATAAGATGCAATAATCTTCATAAGAAAATAGATGGAATTAGTGTTGTATCATATTGACTGAATTTGAAATTAAAATAATAAGAAAAAGGAAATATATGGTAATCAACATAACTGACAGTAACATCGTTGATAAACCTATGAAAATGCAATACACCCCTAGAAACAAATTGAAACTAAATCAATCAAGATTTGACCACTATTAATAGTAAATTAGAGTTCATACTCCAGTTTATAGATCTAATGGCTTATTTGCCAAGATATAGAGTCAATTAAAAAAGGATTGTATGTTACAGACCTAATTTATGAAGGATTCGAACTATACTTATGGATTGCTAGTTAGGATCCTGACAACAAGGATGAGATGGGTCTAGTTTTGTTTTTGGTGGGTGTAAAATCTGAGATTCAATATACCCGATAACTAAAAAAATGAAGGAAAAGTGAAATTATTTACACTCCATGGGATATAAAAATTTGAGATTCAATATAGCTGGTAAGTAAAGAAAATTTAAGGACAAGTGAAATTTTAAATTTTCGGTGGGATACGAAAATTTGTGATTAAAAATTGTCGGCTAAAATGAAAGTGAAAATTTGAGATTAAAAATTGCCAGCTAAAATAAAAGTGAAAATTTGAGATTAAAAATCACTCGGTTTAAACATTATATTTTAAAGACAGCTGGGTACGACTCTAACCGATTTTTTTAGACATGTTATTTATACCCCTATTTTCTTTGACTGTGTAAAAAGACCAGTTTTATCCACAAGACCAGTTTTTATATGTGTTTTCTATTATGAACAATAGTTCTTTCAAGAAGATCGGTCTCAGTTTTATCATAGAAATAGGGTTTTATGTAACCGGTCTTTATTTGGGGGTGTTTATTGCCTTTTATGTAGTAGTGACTTACACTGCAACTACAAATGGGAACTTTGTTGGGAAATCCCAAATGATGACTTGTTACAACTACAAGGGGGAGGGTCACATGGCAAGGAACTGCACCCAGCCAAAAAGGAGAAGAGATGCTTCATAGTTTAAATATAAGGTTTTATTGGTTGATGCTCAGTACCGTGGTCGGCTATTGGATGAGTAAGAGTTAGCATTTATGACAGACCCAGGGGTTATGGATAAAGATAGAATTCAAGCAACTCTCACTCAAAATGCAGCATATCAAGCAGATGATCTTGATGCATATGACTCAGACTGTGATGACTTCAACACCGCCAAAGCAACTCTCATGGTAAACTTGTCAGTCTATGGATCAGAAAAAATATCTGAGGTGCCAAGTGACACCCATTGATAATAGCATTATACTACATCAAGCTGGGCAAGAGCCTAAGTATCCGAAAAAGAATTCGATGGCTAGTAGAACAAATGAAGGGATAAACAATGTTGGAATACGTTTTTCTAAGGAAAGTCTTGGTCACATCATTATTAGCATAGATCACGAGCTATAGACTATTTAGGACATTGTAACTTGGAGTGACCTCCCTTAGGGGGAGATTGTTGGAAATAAGTTTTTACGTATTTAGAAAGGATCGGTCACTCCAATGATATATTCATGTGTTAGGCTCGTGATCCAGTTTGTAGTAAATATAGTCCATATAGCCCACATGTAGGGTGGGCTATATATACCCCCTCCTAGCATGTTAGGAGGGGTGGTTCTTTCATTCACACACTTTTCATTTTAATCAAATTACTCTTTCTCTCTCTACCTCCTTCTCCTCTCCTCTTTCTCTCTCTAGTTCATCTTTATTCATCCCCTTCTTCCATCTTTTCAATAGATTAAATCAACCATTGCCAAATCCTAAGATATCGTAGACCTTCAGTTGGTATCAGAGCCATGGTTAAATCTTAGGATTTGCGTTTTTTTATCTATTGATTTGATTATATATCCTTTCTTTCTAAATTGTTTTATAAATTTTTTGATGTTTCGTCTTGTTTAGATCAATTTTTTATATATTATCAGTTTTTTTTCTTCTTTTCTATAATCTTTTTGGTGATTGAGTTTTCACGGATTTTTTAGCAACAATTTTTTAGATCTATCAATTTTTTTTTAAATAATCAGTTTTTATCAAATTTTTTAAATTAATCAGTTTTTTTTAAAATCATCAGTTTTATCCAATCTTGCTCAAAAAAAAGAAAAAAAGTTTTATCCAATCAGTTTTTTCAATTTTCGATATCTGGGTTTCTTTCAAAGATCTGTCCAATCAGTGTTTTAATATTTTATTTTTTATTACTTTATTTTATTTTATTTTTTTTTCTTTTGTTTCATCAGTTTTCATCTCGTCTCTATCAATTGTTGTCCAATCCGTTCCAATCTTTCCAATCTGTCCAAACTGTCAATCTTCCGAATGAAAAGTTCCTTCAAAAATATTCCGGATAGCAAGATATTCCATATAGAAATTTATTCTGTATAGTCGTTTATTCCGAATAGGCTTTTATTCCGTATAGGCTTTTTATTCCGTATAGGCTTTTTATTCCGTATAGGCTTTTTATTCTGTATAGATGTTTTATTCCGCTTAGAGTTTATTCCGCATAGCCATTTCTTGACTCAACGGACTCAACTCCCACTCCCTCACCTTATACCCTAACAAGACTCTAATACCACTCAAACTTACAACACCAACACACCATCACACTCTCACAGACCAGACTCATTTCAAAAGATATTAAGAAAAACAAACTCCCCTCATCAACAACACCCACACGACTCTCAGTTCATAACATCAAAGCCTCGACTGCCCAAACAAACAGCCTCGACTGCCCAAACAAATACCCACACGACTCTCATTCTTTACACCCTCACCCAAGACTAAGACTCAAATCACTCTCAATACTCGACTCATATCTCACTGATAACTCGATTTTACTCAGGTTAAAAATATTCGTTGTGTTCCGATCTAATCGAATTGAACAACTTTACGTTTTATGTGTGACTCAGTTGAACTTTGGTGGAACAAAGATGCGTCGTTGAAGTTTTGAAAATAAAAGGTACAAAACAATTAAAGTAAAGGTGCAATTAAAATAAATCTAAGTCTAATTAAAATAAAGTGCAAGTATTTAAAAGTGCGACTAAAACTAAAGGGCAATAAAGTAAATAACGCAAACTTAAATCTAACTAAGGCAAACTTAGAACGCAACTAAAACTAAAACTTAAACTAAGGCAAATAAAGCTTAAAATGAAGAGGCAGAAAACTAAAAACTAAGGTTTCCCTATCCGGAATAAACTCCTATTCGGAATAACTGTCACCTATTCGGAATAAATAGCCTTATTCGGAACATTTGTCTACTCGGAAAGCCAACCCTATTCGGAATATTTGCTCTATTCGGAATAAAGTGCCTACTCGGAATATGGGTCCTATTCGGAATACTGTCACTATTCGGAATGTTCTCCTATTCGGAATATATACCCTATTCGGAAAAATCAGCTCTATTCGGAATATCCAGAAAGTTCTGAATAGCAATTCTTAAAAACCCCTATGCGGAATAAAATGTTCCGAATAGCAATTCTTAAAAACCTCTATGCGGAATAAATGTTCCACATAAGCAATCTCACAAGATCCCTATTCGGAATAAATGAAATGTTCCGAATAGAACACTAATTTCCACACCTATTCGGAATAATCTGGGCTCAGGTCTGGGAAAGAACAGTTACTGTATAAAACGAAGAACAAGGAAGAAGATAAAGCACGGATTAAATAAAAACTTAACCAAATCAAACACAAAATTAGATCAAACACATTAATTAGCAACTATAAAGCATAAACAATCAATCCAAAACAATCAAAATCACAAAACTTAATCCAAAATAATCAAAACCCACTTAAATAAATCAACAAAAATAAAGAACATAAACATGAAAAAATCAACACAAAGATTAAGAAAGGAAGAATGAGATTAACAAGATAAAGATAAAACTTGACAAGAATTAAAAAGGAAAACTTACTTGAATTAAATGGTAATTAAGTGCAAGACAAGGTAATTAAATTGGACAAGTAAATAAAGGTGCAAGGTAATTAAAGGTGGAAGAGCTAATTTGTCAAGTTAGCCAACAAAACAAATGATAACTAATCTAATCTATATATAGGGGAGATTAAGGCTTGCTTAGGAAGCTTCCTTAATTGCATGCTTAGTCCCTCCTTCTTTAATCTTCTTTTAATTGCACCATTAGTCCTTTTCTTCTAATCTTTCTTTTAAATTTGGACTCTAAGGACTTGTGGCTCGGGATATCTTTTGAACTCGTCTTTAATTTCTTCAATAAAATAGACTTGAGTTTCTCGGCTTTTGATAAACTTCCGTCTTTTGACTTTTTCTTCGATAAATCTTCAGAATTGGTCTTGGACTTCCGTTCTTTTTCCACTCTTGACTTCTCGACTCCATCTTTCATCTTTTTCTTCAATAAAAGCCGTGAATGCCCGTGAATTCCCGTGTTTTCTCCACTTTTCACAATTTCGTCCTAAATCACAACAAAAACACAAACCACGCATAATTCCGACATAAAAGACATAAAATACACGTTTTGATCCGGTTATTATTGTAATTAAGTGGTAGAAAAGATGGGTGTTTACACACCCATCAAATCCCCTACACTTGACCATTGCAATGTCCTCATTCAATGCATTAGTTACAAAGCATGTTTACACTTTTCATCATAATCAATCCACATTGGCCTTTATTTAAAGAGATAGAGAATTATAAAAATACAAAGCAAAGAAATTAAAAGCATACCTTGGGTTTTGAAAATGTCATGAATAATCATCATCCTCAACTTTTCACTTTCTCCAAACCAAGCTTAAAAACGAGATCATTGTTATTATAAGTTAGTAGACTAACACGAACTCATGTGGGCCAATTATTCACTTAGACTCCCTTATTCCTACGGGTATCTCTTATATTTTATTGTTGTCTTGAATGATCAAGAAGATGCATTGTTTGACTTATTTAGATAATTATTTAGTCTGAAAATAAAGTGCACGATTTAATCAATAGTTAGCTAAAAGACCAAATCTTTTAAAACTGCTTCTCGGGATATCAGAAAGTTCATATCTTGGCATAACTTGGTTCGCGATTTGAGACCTTTCTCGAGCCGATATTTGGCAGCGACTTCATACTTCAAATCTTGAGAGACGTTCATGAAATAATGGTCTTCTCTTCATAATTGGAGTTTCTTCACTTGGAATTTTCGAGAGATTCTTCATATATGGACCACGACTTCTTCATTTTTCTCCAATCTTTATTTTGGATTTTGATATACAACGATCCGCCTCCTTTATTGACTTGGATCTATTTATCCTCATACCTTGTTAGGGTCTTTTCGGATACACTTCTCCATGACTTTTGGGGAGTTTTGCTTTACGTCGTGTGTCTCGATCCTTCATATTGATTTTTGATAAATGATTCTTCACATCACTTTTGGATCTTTAGCAACAAAACATAGCCCTCATACCTTGTTAGGGTCTTTTCGGACTCGCCAATCTTCGCGCCCCGCTTCATAAGTTATGCCTTGGCTATGAACTCTCGTCATTACCGAGCAACTTTTAAACGATCTGGGGCTAGAAGCTAAGTAACTTTTCAAATCGTACAACCTTATTTATTAGCAAATAAATTATTAGCAAGCGACGGGAGAATAGGCTTATAATTAACTCACATAAATTCACGAAAGAATATTGAACTTATAATTGGCTCTATCATCTCTCGTTCTCCACAGTTTAAAATCTCAAGTAATGAGACTCGTGGATACTTAGCCTATTAAATCAAAGTTTTGGGTTTTCGAGTCGCCTATAGGATCTTGCAAATTCTTAGACTTTTTCAAGTTTAGAAATTGTTTCTTAAAGTTCCCTTGATAAACGACTCTCTAGGATCAATTATAGGAACTTGCGAAAAGTTCTTGTTCTTAACCCGTGAGAGTTAAGACTTTCGCGTTTTATAGCTCCCTATATAAAAGCCTAGCAAAACTTGACTTAAACACGTTAAGGATACTAGCTAGAGTAAACTCGGATTGAGTCAAAAGATTCACAACGTTTGAAAATTAAAACCACTTATTAAACATTTATTCTAGCAAAGAAAGAAAATAACTATACAAAAGGGAAAAACTAATAGGCCAAAATAGATCGAAAATTTTGGAAAATGTCGAAAAATTGATTTTCCGGTTAAAATGAGGACAAAAACAAGGAAAAGACCACTTAACTTCGATAGAAGTCCCCCCTACACTTAAGATAAACATTGTCCTCAATGTTTAAGCATGTGGGAGTAAACTCCCCTACACTTAGGACATTGTGCACGTTGTTTAAATCTCGCTAATGAAAAGACAACTAAAGAGATTCCTATTTTAATATTGAGAAAATATAAAAATAGTGAATCGAAAAGAGTTTAGGATAGAACCGGGAAGAAGTAGCACACGGAATCACGGGTCGTCAAGAATCATTAAGAGTGGATCATTGAAGCTCGAATCCCTGATTAAGAAGTGAGGAGAGGAAATAGCAATCCAAAGGGGTCCCCCCTACACTTATGATAAAGAAAGCGAAAAGATAGAGGCATGGGTTGCCTCCCAAGAAGCGCTTGGTTTTTGTTAACCGAGTCGTGAGCCTGACTCGACCTTGATCATCAACGGAAGTAGCATAAAAACAAATCCACCAGGATCAAAGACATAGTTTTCATCCATCAATAGGCAAGAGCTTAAGGTGAACAAGGCAAGCCAAAAGAGAAGCGGCAAGGTTCCCTTAAGCAGAGATGGAGCACAGTAGAAGCAAGTATGAAGCGGTGCAAGCATGTCTTCCAAATTTCCAAAGATTTTTCCTTTTATTGCATCAGGTGGATACTGAGATGGCTTAAAGACTTCAATACCGGGATCGAACACCTTTTCCTTCAGGGGAAAATAGCACTCCGGCTCAGCCGAGTGTGAAGAAGATCCGCAAAGAAGCACAACCTCGTCCTCAGAAGTGGGACAAAGAGGTGTCAAATCATAAGTGCAACGGATTTCGGTGTCAACCGGTTTCTTCTCCTTGGACAAAATGCTCTTCAAATCCAAAGTAGGATCAAGACGATAATCTTCAAAGTCCAAAGGAGGTGCATCACTCTCATGAGGGAAGTATGTGTTAAGAAATTCAGAGAAATCTTCCTCGAATGAGTAATCGTCCAAAGTAGGATTGAGTGATGGCGGAGGATCTTCATTATGTGAAGAATCGCTCGAGAGAGTATCGGCCTCATCAAAATCATCATATGTAGGCAGCTCGGGATACTCAGAAGTACAATCAAAATCATCCGAATCTGAGCTAGAATTATCATCTTCATAAGCATCAAAGACCGGTGGAGAATCAAAAATGGGAGAAGCGTCCAAAGTAGGGAGAGAATCATCCACATTATCTTCAAAGAGTGGATTATCAGTGGAAGACTCGAATAGAGGATTGTCATAGACGGTAAAGTCATCAAGCACATTGATCATATTCACTGATTCTCGGCCTCCAAAAGATCTGCCTGTAAGCCTCCCCATTTTAAAAATTTTAGAATCATCCCCGACTCGTAAGATTAACTCACCTTCGGCCACATCTATTAAAGCACGTCCGGTTCTCAAGAATGGCCGACCAAGTATTAAAGGAATACGAGGGTCCATTTCATAATCAACTACGACAAAATCGACCGGGAAGGTAAATGTGCCAACTTTGATAAACACGTCTTCGGCTATACCAACGGGGTAAGCGAGAGTGCGGTTTGCAAGTTCGAGAGTCATCTTTGTAGGAATGAGATCGGGCAATGATAGTGTTTTCCAAACACTGAGTGGCATAAGATTAATACTAGCCCCGAGATCAGCAAGGGCAGTAAATTCTTCAGTTTTGTTGAATAAGCAAGACAACACAAAACGACCGGGATCTCCAAGTTTTTCCGGAAGTTCTTTAAGAAGGACTGCAGAGCAGTTTTCATTTAAGCGTGTGTTGGCAAGTTCAAGTAACTTCTCCTTCTTGCTAAGCAAATCCTTGAATGTTTTGACGAATTTCGGCATGTGGCAAAGTGCTTCAACAAGGCTAATGTTGATGGTCATTTTAGATAGCATATCCACATATTTCATTACATTACAATCATTCTTGGTTAGCTCGTTGGTCTTGCCTATGCGAGAAGGGTATGGAATTCTGGGCTGATAAGGATTGGGTGGAGGTGTAGTTGGTGAAGGTTGTGATGTTGAAGGGTCCTTCCGAGATACATCGTCATGACGAGGCGGAGACGGTAATGGTGCACTATTACTAGGTGTAGGAGGAGGTGTAGATGATGGTGGTGGGGTAGATGGAGTGACAATGGTAGTTCCACTACGCGTAGTTATAGCGCTCACATTAGCTCGCGGATTGGTGATGGTATTTGAAGGTAGAGAACCCGAAGAAGAAGAAGGTTGAGCGTCAGGCAAGAAACTAGCCAACAGATTCTTCAATTCAGTTGTTTGAGTGATGAAAGAGGATTGAAGATTATCACGAACCTCGGTTCGGATGTCATTACCTTGCTTCAAGATATCTCCTTTCAAATTGATTATTTGGCTCTGTAGATTCTTGATTTGCTCACCTTGAGTTCTCATGATTGTGTCAACATCGGGATTAATGGGTGGGTGTTGTTGGGTGGGTGGTTGATAAGGATTAGAAGCACGAGGTGGGATTTGGTTGCTTCTATTGTAGTTGTTGGCGGGATTTTGGTTTTGAGGAGAAAAACCGGGTGAAAGGTAGTTGTTGGAACGGTAGCTCAGCAGATTTCTATCCCCTTGTTGTCTAGCTTGGTAATTTTCCGGTGAATAATTACCATAAGCTGCATACACATTTTCCGGATTTCCTTGTGTTGAAGGACAATCGGTGTATGAGTGAGGACCGCCACATGTTTCACAAGGATTAGCAACCGCTTTAACTTGTTGTTGTTGGTGGGTTGAAGCGAGAAGCGTAATACTTTTGCTCATTTCGGCCATCATGCGGGTGAGTTCGGTCATCTCAGGGTTTGCTGAGGTAGAAGAAACATTGACTCTCGTGTTGTTTCTAGAAGAAGCAGAGGAATCCCAGTTCTTATGATGAGTAGTCATGTTCTCTATTAACTCTCTACACTCCTCGGGTCTCCTTTTCATGAATGTGCCACCGGCGGCTGCATTGATCGTATCACGATCTCGAAAAGTCAATCCGTTGTAGAAAGTATCGATCAAGGTGACCGGAAGCATGTTGTGGTTTGGACATCGGTCGATCAAGACATTATATCTCTCCCATGCATCAAAAAGAGATTCATCGGGATCTTGCATGAAACCGCTGATCTGATTGCGAAGGCTTGTGACCATGGATGGTGGAAAGTAGCGCGAAAGAAAGCGTTGAGTCATGTCATCCCAAGTGTGAATAGAATTCTTCGGGAGACGATCAAACCATTTCTCGGCATGATGTGATAAAGTATGCGGGAAGAGTTGTAGGCGGAGAACATCCATTGTGGCCCCAGGCAACTTCATGCTTTGGGTGATTGTAATGAACTTGTCGAGGTGTTTGTTGGCATCATCATCAGGCAATCCTCTAAATGGGTTTGTTTGCACTTGCTGAATCATGTGGTGCTTCAACGAAAACTCAGGAGCGTTGATTTGCATCGGCGCAATCGGTCCTCCTCGTCCAAACATTGTTGGTTGACAAAGTTCCTCCATGGTCCGAAGATCGGGCTGTGGAGGAGCATTGTTGTTATTATTATTATTATTGAGGTGCGGTAGTTGATTATTGTTGTTAACACCTGCCATATCTAAATCTTCTTGAGGCTCGGGCTCTTGATAAGTAGAAGATCTAGTACGCATACACCTGAAAATGCAAAAGAAAACAAAACCAAACACAAAGACAATAGATATACACAATAAAGATAAAATCTTTTTGGATTTTTAATATTTTTAATTTTTATGGTTTTTATGAATTTTATAATTTTTATGATTTTTTGAAATTTTAGTGCAAGAAAAATAACGCTCACAAGTGAACGGATCCCAAAAAGCAACGTGTCTCTCACAAAAAACTGTTGATCTTTACGAAAAGAGCCGGCAGCGGCGCCATTTGATAACTCGATTTTACTCAGGTTAAAAATATTCGTTGTGTTCCGATCTAATCGAATTGAACAACTTTACGTTTTATGTGTGACTCAGTTGAACTTTGGTGGAACAAAGATGCGTCGTTGAAGTTTTGAAAATAAAAGGTACAAAACAATTAAAGTAAAGGTGCAATTAAAATAAATCTAAGTCTAATTAAAATAAAGTGCAAGTATTTAAAAGTGCGACTAAAACTAAAGGGCAATAAAGTAAATAACGCAAACTTAAATCTAACTATGGCAAACTTAGAACGCAACTAAAACTAAAACTTAAACTAAGGCAAATAAAGCTTAAAATGAAGAGGCAGAAAACTAAAAACTAAGGTTTCCCTATCCGGAATAAACTCCTATTCGGAATAACTGTCACCTATTCGGAATAAATAGCCTTATTCGGAATATTTGTCTACTCGGAAAGCCAACCCTATTCGGAATATTTGCTCTATTCGGAATAAAGTGCCTACTCGGAATATGGGTCCTATTCGGAATACTGTCACTATTCGGAATGTTCTCCTATTCGGAATATATACCCTATTTGGAAAAATCAGCTCTATTCGGAATATCCAGAAAGTTCTGAATAGCAATTCTTAAAAACCCCTATGCGGAATAAAATGTTCCGAATAGCAATTCTTAAAAACCTCTATGCGGAATAAATGTTCCGCATAAGCAATCTCACAAGATCCCTATTCGGAATAAATGAAATGTTCCGAATAGAACACTAATTTCCACACCTATTCGGAATAATCTGGGCTCAGGTCTGGGAAAGAACAGTTACTGTATAAAACGAAGAACAAGGAAGAAGATAAAGCACGGATTAAATAAAAACTTAACCAAATCAAACACAAAATTAGATCAAACACATTAATTAGCAACTATAAAGCATAAACAATCAATCCAAAACAATCAAAATCACAAAACTTAATCCAAAATAATCAAAACCCACTTAAATAAATCAACAAAAATAAAGAACATAAACATGAAAAAATCAACACAAAGATTAAGAAAGGAAGAATGAGATTAACAAGATAAAGATAAAACTTGACAAGAATTAAAAAGGAAAACTTACTTGAATTAAATGGTAATTAAGTGCAAGACAAGGTAATTAAATTGGACAAGTAAATAAAGGTGCAAGGTAATTAAAGGTGGAAGAGCTAATTTGTCAAGTTAGCCAACAAAACAAATGATAACTAATCTAATCTATATATAGGGGAGATTAAGGCTTGCTTAGGAAGCTTCCTTAATTGCATGCTTAGTCCCTCCTTCTTTAATCTTCTTTTAATTGCACCATTAGTCCTTTTCTTCTAATCTTTCTTTTAAATTTGGACTCTAAGGACTTGTGGCTCGGGATATCTTTTGAACTCGTCTTTAATTTCTTCAATAAAATAGACTTGAGTTTCTCGGCTTTTGATAAACTTCCGTCTTTTGACTTTTTCTTCGATAAATCTTCAGAATTGGTCTTGGACTTCCGTTCTTTTTCCACTCTTGACTTCTCGACTCCATCTTTCATCTTTTTCTTCAATAAAAGCCGTGAATGCCCGTGAATTCCCGTGTTTTCTCCACTTTTCACAATTTCGTCCTAAATCACAACAAAAACACAAACCACGCATAATTCCGACATAAAAGACATAAAATACACGTTTTGATCCGGTTATTATTGTAATTAAGTGGTAGAAAAGATGGGTGTTTACACACCCATCACTCACCAACACAAAACCCACCGACACTCGAATTCTCAACACACTCACACCAAGACCCATCAACAGATTATCACGCCTCTCGTAACACCACTCACCCTCGCAACTCCCTCACACTTCACACGACTCGACTCGAACAGACTCAATCTAGACATAGACAGAAAGACTCTACAGATGATAGAAAATCTTGACAAATCTTAATATTAACACCCACCTGCAACTAAGTCAAAATACCTACCCGAGATCACTTGATTGATCTAGCAGTCTTTCTCTCTCGATTTCTTCAAAGGGTTGGTGTGATTTTTTATCAAACAGAGATTGGTATTGGGTTTGGGTTTATCAC
Organism: Glebionis coronaria; assembly: GCA_025667525.1. Classification (NCBI taxonomy): domain Eukaryota; kingdom Viridiplantae; phylum Streptophyta; class Magnoliopsida; order Asterales; family Asteraceae; genus Glebionis; species Glebionis coronaria. The sequence goes on from JANFOE010000031.1 coordinate 353,716, forward strand.
AGATTCGTGTATCAAAAGCATCAATAAGAGCAGATTTTTAGGGTTATGATTATGATTCTCGTTGATTGAGATTGGAGTGAAAAGACGGGGGCGGAGTTTTAGTGAGATTAGGTTTAGTGCGAAAGAGAAAGAGACGGAGGTTGTGGAATAAGTGAGGAGAGAGAGGGATTAAAGAGAAATTTGACTTATATATTAATTTTTGGGCGGAGGAAACAAGAAGATTATATGGGTAGAAGCTGGCCACGTTTTGTTCTAATATAAACGTGTCTTTTAAAGACGGAGAAAACAAGGCATACTCAGATATAAACAAGTCATTTGAATCGGATATATATTTTTTTACTTTTGAAAAGTGGACGGCTCAAAAGTATATTTTGTATATCAAAACCTTTATTTTTTTATTTTTTTTTTTATTTTAGATTTCCAGTTAAGTTTTTTTTAGTTAAGTTACCCCTTTTACATATTTTAAACTTTATTTTTTACTTTAGTTGATTTTGTATATTTGTTAATCGATATTTTGGATTTGGTACATCGTGTTGAGGCGGGTATTTCGAAAGAACCAAAGTAGTAAAATATTTGATGGGTACAATGTTTTTGTGTCCGGATTTGAAGACAAACGTGACGATACAAAGGTGTCAAGATTTGTAGACAAAAAGACGAGTCACGGTGACGTGATTTATTTTTAGTGGCTACGGATTTTTGATTGGGTGTTATTATTTGAAAGTGAAGACAAATTCTTTCATTGCTAAGTAATCCTTCCTTATTTTTCATCGATATTCAATGGATTCGTTCGATTCGACATGTCAAAAGGGAGAATCGCATAATTCGCAAGACAAAGTTAGAGAAAGTGGCATCACTTCATTTCGAATGCTTCAGTCTCATCTTATCACTCTTTCATGGATTCAAGGAGGGAGCGAATTTGTGACAATCTTTGGTCAAGATCGTCATATATTCATCGACTCAATATTCACCACTTTGACCCAACTCGCCGAGCAACTCAACAATGAAAACTTTAATCACTCGGCATCGGCACTTGCATATAAGGCTCTTGTGACACAACTCACGCCTTTCCTCCAATTCAATATCATCAAGCCTGAAAGTTCAGTGATTTGCCAATCATTTCTTCGAGATACACATACCGAGCTTCGAGTTTTCTGTGATACAATTTGAAACTCATGACATCGGTCTCGTCTTTGATTTATGAAAGATCTCGACTTCAGCAAGGGTATAATAATGGAGTGCAAGACTCTTCGATGCAAGAGGAAACTGGTCATACGATTGACAACTTGGAGCCTAACGATGGCAAGAGCACGGAATCAGGAGGACAACATGATACCAGTGGCACGTTAGGGAATGTTCACGAGATCTCTTTTGATGACACATTACCCGTTTATGACGAAGAGCCTGCAAACATGGTACAATGTAAGGTTGTTTATGATGTATATGCTAATGTCATGCCGCATATTGAGCATTCTGAACCTAATTATGACAAACATGGGATGGAAAAGAGTGATAGAAATACCACTTCTGATTCATCCGATGTGAGTCATAATGGGGGAGAAAGTGTTCAAAATGCTAAACATCATGATAATTGTTTTATAACTGATTCATTGACTGCTTCTGATTCCAAGATTGGAGAGCTCGAAACGATTGTAGCTCAACAATCAAAAGATCTTGAGGATGCCAAACTTAAATTTTCTAAGAAAACGGACAAATTTGAAACATACTTTGAAAAACTTGAAAAGTCAAACGTTGTTCTTGAAAGAAAATTGGATCAAAAAGTTTTTGATTCTAAAGCTGAAAGGGTAATCTTTTGAAACAAATTCAACTGCTAGAATCTAAGTTGGCATCCTAAGATGAATTGCTCAAAGAGAATGAGACCTTAAAAGCTCAAGTACAGGAAAAGGTCTTTGCTATAGCTGCGTTGAAAAACGAATTGAGGAAAACCAAAGGAACTAGTGTGGACACTAAGCTTGAAAAACCATCAATCTTGGGGAAACCGCCTACAAATCAGTTCGTTAGACAACCGACTGCATTTAGATCCGAGCGACCACAATTATCGAGACCGCGGTTTGCCTCCCAAGTTGATTTGGTTCATCTTTCTAGACCAGTCACTCAAAACTAGGCCCAATGTGACCAAAACAGCTTTAGAAAGACCTAATCACATGATTGCCTCTAGTTTTTCTAAAAATACCAAGACCACGTCTAGAACTAGTTCAAATGACGTTCACCATAAATCTGGTCTAAGGGAAGCTATTCAAAAGACACAAGTAAGAGATAAGAATTTCAAACCTAGTCAGATGCCTTCTAGATTACCCAACACTGCTAACCGTAGCATGTAAAATCCTAGGAGCATCAATCAGTCGATCAAGAATTCTAGATCCTACTCGGACATTAAATATGCTACTTGTAAAACATGTAGAAAATGTTTCTTTACGGCAAATCATGATTCTTGTATCAAGAAATTACTTAATGAGGTGAACTCCCGTGCTAGACTTAAATCCCAGTGGGTTGCTAAAATCAAACCCATTGGTAAAATGTGGCGCCCCACTGGTAGAACTTTCACTCTTGTAGGAAACGAGTGCCCTTTAACTAGGATAGTCTCCGATTCTACTAAGTCTACTAGGGAGGAAACTGATAAAGATGATACTTCACTTAAGCCTGAACTTAAGGTTTTTAAAAAACGGAAAGGTTTGCCAACTAAGACAAGTGAATCATCCACTCAGGTCAACTCTGGCACAAGAAAAGCCAACCATGAACCCCCATGTGCTTCTAAAATAGATATCGCTAACCCATGCAAAAGTATACAAACTCCTAATGAGAATGCAGGTACCAAAGTTGATGTTCCAAAAGAACGAAGCGGTCCAATCCTTGTTTACCGTTCAACTAAGGATACTCTTAGAGTTTGGTTGCTGAAGAAGCAGATATCGAAGAAACTAGTGTCTCAAGGAATTCATGGTTAAGCTTATCAACAAAGGACTTATAGTCACATCACAGACTGTAACTCGCTCATCAAAGAAAGGAAAGTTTATCGCCGATGATAAACTTATCCTAAAAACGAGAAATTCATTTTTCTCGGGCATGAGCTTATATAAAAAACATTCCAAGTTTTTAAGCTCATGCATTAAGGCTCACAGTCAAATCACAGTCTGTGACCCGTTCTTCAAAGAAAGGAAAGTTTATCGCCGATGATAAATTTATCCTAACAACGAGAAATTCATTTTTCTCGGGCATGAGCTTATATAAAAAACATTCCAAGTTTTTAAGCTCATGAACAATGGCTCCTCGTTAAAGGACAGACGATGACCCGGACTTCAGAGACAGGGAATTTATCTACGCAACGATAACTTACCCTCTTAACAAGAAATTAAGTTTTCTTGGACACGAGCTTATCCTAAAACCATTCAAAGGTTTTAAGCTCATGTATAAGGCTCATCATTATATATCAGATGATGACCCGATCTTCAAATAAAGGAAAGTTTATCGCCGATGATAAACTTATCGTTAACAACGGGAAGTTTACAACTTCTCGGACTTGAGCTCGTTTGGTAAGATATTCAACATCTTAAGCTCAAGTAATTGGTTTTCAAAACTTTGAACACAATTTTTCGAGAATTTCTCAAAAGGATTTTCTAAATCTTTCAAAATTGTGTGTTCAAAAATGTTTTGATAAAAAGAGCATGTCTTCTGGAATCGATAATATTTACGATACTAGAAATGTCATTCAGTAATGACACGGGGTTGTAAATAAAGTTCGAGCAGAAGTTCAAACTTTTAAAACATGCTCAAAATGGCTTGCTATTATTTCTGATAGTAACCCGCTTTTCATTTTAAAGTCAAGCATTTCATCGGAAAGCTTTGACTTCAAAATCCGAAGTTATAAACTTCACAATCCGAAGTTCGTTGCAATTGATATCTACATACTAGACGATGCGACTGCTCAAACGACGACTACAACTCTTTAAGTAGAACACGTGTCAACAATTGAGGGGGAGCAATTGTCCAGCATTCAGAATCTTTGATGCCAAAAGTGCCATAGTTCACAAGTTGGTGTCAAGACAACGATATCAATTGTCCATGTGGTGTAAAGGGGAAGATAATTTCAGAAGTTACAAGGAAGACCAACATTAGTGAACAAGAACCATGTGCTTCTTTCATATGATGTTCTCCATCATTCAGGTCCAACCTCGTAAATTGCTAATCTTATGAATACATTATCATATATGATCTTTGCACGTGATAAATACCTTACACTTGTGTTTAAAAGGTATTTAATTTACGTTTCAAGTACACCCTCATTAATTTGAGGGGGAGCTTGTGTAATTCATGAAGATAATTGGATTTGCATCTTTCTTCCCAAATTTTCTTAAAATGCTATTAAATCAATTGATATTAAAAACATCGATTGGGTTAATATTTTTAATATGGGGGAGAAAATGTGATTTAATATGGGAAATGATTAATCACAAATGGTTTGACTTAACGTGCTAGCTCATCCCGACATGTGCGAAATGTTTTCGGATATCGTGGCATATGTTAAGGGGGAGCAAAATGGATTTGCACTTCAAAATGGATTTCATGGTGACATACACTTACCCAAAACATCTCTATTCACGACGGTGAAAATTGTGGTGACATAAGGATGGTAGGATAGGTTAAAGTCCAATGATTTCTCTAGAACCGGAGGAATCTTCCCAAGGACATTCCATAGCTAGAAATAGTAGTCCTTAGGAAAGATGGAGAAATATTGTGAACGTAGCTGAATGCCGACCAAGTACTTAAGTTAGCACTGGAACAATCACAACAAGGTGCTAGTGATGACGTATTGGTAAGCATTGAAGGGGTTGAAGAATAAAAAAGAATTGTAAAGATAAAGGGTGTAAAGAAAGAAGCCCTCCTTACAACCTTAGGCAGAAACCGGGTCAATTCATATGCTATTGAGATCATTTTTAATGATTCTCGATATTGAATATAGACATCATGGACCCAGTGATGCAAGGCACAACCCATCCCAGCTAACTCAGATATCTCTCAAAAGATATTTGTTTTAATCACACGGAGACAACACATTATCTATTGATTTATTCACTCCGAATAAATTGGTATTGAAAAGGTGGCACTCCTCTCCAGCCTCCGATCACTAAAATCCAAAATGCACGATCGAGTCTAGAGCCATTTGAGATCATCAAATATCTCATTAGGACACATTTTCATGATTCCTTGCTTGTTCACACAATGTAAAAAGTAAGAAAGATATTAAGAGTCCTACCCAAAATCTTCATGATCTCGCCTGAACATCCGAGTAATACGAAAGTATTTACAATGAAGATGGAAATCCTTCTTGAGCGAACATCAAAAAGCTCATGGTAGGTAACTTGTGCGATTCTTTATGAATCAAACTTGTGATAACTGGAAAGCAACAGTGGTTTAATTCTTAAATGAATTTAAACACGTTCCAGGCCTCTACGCAATATCTTAGTGATCTTGCCAGAACATTCAGAGTAATACTATTAAGTATTTATAGTGACGAATGGAAATCCTTCTAGTGTTAACATCAAACAGCACGTGGTAGGTAACTAGCAAGATTCTATATGAATCAAGCTAGTGACAACTGGAAAGCAACGATGGTGCGGTTCTTAATTGAACTTCACTTGTTCCAGGAACATGAATTGACGGCTTCAAATCATGCGGATAATATTATCTAAATGATTCACTCTTTACGTTCGCAGTCAACTTTGGACGGTCGAGTAAAGAGAACGGGTTTACCCGCGAAATCTTGTCAAGGAGGTTCTTTATTGAAACTACCTGCCACAAGTACGATATTTAATATCATCAAACGTCTTCACCGACCGGAGGTAAAATGCTACCGAATTAGAATGAATTGTTCAAGGCCATTTCCTCCGTGTATATTGTTTGTTGCTAACTGTCTTATGCAGCGTAACAAGAAGGTAGCATTGCGGTGTACAATCCAGAAGAAGTCGTCACCACATGCTTATACTACATACAATTAGTACTTCAACAAATTCAAGAAAGTCTGAAGGTCAAGTCTTCCGCTGTATCAAACTCTGAAGCTTTCAAGAATTTAAAGGTATAAGTATGTGGAACATGAAGTCACGAAGAGGTGAATGTCACAAGTGACGAATGCACAAGGTCAAAGCAAGAAAACATGCTCAAGACTTAAGTCAAAGATCACATCAAGCATATTCACAAGAACAAGGTCGAAGACTCAAGCATAGATGCTAGGTTTAAGATTTTGTAAAATGGTGTGACCTCCCTTTGGGGGAGATTATTGGAATATGTTTTTCCAAGGAAAGTCTCGATCACATCATTATTAGCATAGATCACGAGCTATAGACTATTTAGGACATTGTAACTTGGAGTGACCTCCCTTAGGGGGAGATTGTTGGAAATACGTTTTTACATATTTAGAAAGGATCGGTCACTCCAATGATATATTCATGTGTTAGGCTCGTGATCCAGTTTGTAGTAAATATAGTCCATATAGCCCACATGTAGGGTGGGCTATATATACCCCCTCCTAGCATGTTAGGAGGGGTGGTTCTTTCATTCACACACTTTTCATTTTAATCAAATTACTCTTTCTCTCTCTACCTCCTTCTCCTCTCCTCTTTCTCTCTCTAGTTCATCTTTATTCATCCCTTTCTTCCATCTTTTCAATAGATTAAATTAACCATTACCAAATCCTAAGATATTGTAGACCTTCAAACAATGATAACAATGTAAACGTGAGTCCTTCGACTTTGAGTGAAATACAACCGGAAACTATTTCAAATATAGAAGCTTATGCTCAACAAGATCTAGTAATTTTATCTGCATCTTTACTTGGTCAAACGAATACTGCGGTCCTATACACCCTAAGTGTGAATAACACACTATCTGCTGAGCTTGCTTTAGATAAAGAAAATGTAAAAACATTGGAAACGGTTCTGAAAGAAGAAAAGTTAACTTATCCTGAACATGATGAATTTCATAAAGAAAATCTGGCACATTTACAAGAGATAGAGATATTAAGGGCAGACCTTTCTAAACAAGTCAAGGAAAAAGATTCGGTTGTCACAAATTTTCAAAAACTTAAGAACGATTTCGAATTACTCGAGTATAAAAAGGTTGAAACAAAAATTAATGTAGCTACTCAAATAAGAAAGTTAGATAACATGCTCTTAAAACAATACAATTCATCTCAAGCGGCACATATGTTAACATCATAATTTAAGAATATAAATCGTCAGGAAGATATGCCATCCAATCTGGGTTTTTAAAAATAAGTTCAGCAAGAGGTCCCTAGACTTTATGATGCTACACAGCTTGATATTTGTGCCAATGCTCTTTATGTTCGTGATGACGATGAGACAAGTTTTCTTGCTGAAGAGAGTCGGTTAAAAATGATTTCTAAACAAAAGGCAAATGAATTACTTAAGACTACCATAAGTTAGAACTTGATTTTCAAACCCGCTTTAAAACAAAGGAAAATAATTGCGAACCAGCACAAGTTATTCAAAGATCATCAAGCTTGGAAATCCCTAGTACGTCACACTTGTAAAAAAGAAAGTACCAAAAATACTTCCGCCGGTAAGTATGGTGTATACAAGCTTGAAAGAGCTAAAACAACATTTTTCCGCTTTTGACAAGGTCATTCTGGAACGTATGACTCTGACGGCTCAAATCGAAGGAACATGAGGTTTTGAACACACGAAGGCAGTTTTTCGTGATGAAATTGTTTCGTTTGTGCAAAGTATTAAAGCGTGTTTCAAAAATCTTGATAAAAATTTGACTTTTGAAATTAAAGAGGTTCAAAAAGATTTCTATGAAATGGATGACGCTTATGATCAAAACTTAATTGAGAAAGAAAGTGTTTTTAAACAAAATGACTGACTCTTAGAACAAGTGATGTCTCATGACCTTGTAAAAGCTTTTGTAACTAATTGTGTTGATGATTCTCTTGTGCATAATGTTAATGATGTGGAAAATATGAATAATGTGGATATTGTGGTAGATAGCCAAACTTGTCATAAATCTGACACTTAGTTTTTAAAGCTTCAAGATTCCTTTAATCCACTTTCAAAACATTTTGATAAACTTTAACAACATTGTATTTCTATTGAAATCAAAGAACAATCTTCTTTAGAAATATGTCAATTAACTAATGATTGTGAAAAAAAGAAGTTGAAACTAATTGTAACACCCCACTTGGATAAGTAGACCGTTACTTAGTAATTATTGCGTGTCATCAAAGCATACAAGGTAAATGTCTAAAACATTAATGACCATAAAGGAAACCGGAAACAAACATCGGTTCCAAACATAAGCTCCACACACAATGCATAAGTAAAGAAATGTAAAATACAGACTAAACAATGTCCAGCAAAGCAAAAGTATGTAAATGCATTAAAAGAAACGAAGACAAGAGAGCCTTCATCCAAATGCACATACTCTAGATTTCCTAGCTTTTCCCTTTAGTACCTACCGTATGGGGACACGGAAAGAAAAATACGTCTGAGCAATACGCTCAGTGTGCGGATATATGACAATGAAATGAATAGCAATAAACATAAGCAAAGTATGAAATGAAAGTACAACGGAATAAGTGTAAGTCTTGAAAAACCTGGTGTTGTTTTATAAACTGGTTTATATTCTGAAAAGACTTATATTTATTTCACAAAAGTTGTATTTTTAATGCCCAAGACCCATATAGGTGATGAATTTATCAACATGCATGCATACATAGAGGGGTGACCTCGTCATGTAATTAGAGGGATTGCCTCTATTTATAAAAGTCTAGGTGGAGGGATCAGCTCCATGTAACGGATGTAAGACACACACCACAGTTACCATGTAATCTGCTAACTTGTACTAGGATGCACCCATTCTCCCTACATGATAATAATAATAAAAGGCCAAATAATGGAAAGGGACGCCACGAGCAATCACTCTCACCGCGGAGGAGTCATAACACTGGTGCTTCAAGTGTTACGGTTATGGTACCTCCATAACTAGGTGGAACTGGCATGCATGTATATCGCTCAGGCAATCTAAAATATTAATCATATTCATTACAGATAAGTTTAATGTAAAATACTGGGGAAAATAGATGGCTGCATACAGGGAAATCCTAAATATAAGAAAGGAGTGTCCTTACTGAAGGACGGAATATCCGTACCTTGTGTCCAGTAATGAGGATGAAAACGAAAGTGGATGAATTACTCCGACTTCACGATAGCTACCTAATAAAAGGGACATAAATGAGTTGTCTGTTTAACTTATACAAACTGATTATCAGTTTACTTGACGTGTTCTTAACTTGTTTTACTTGTTCTTGACTTGTTTTACTATTTCATATTTAATCATGTGTTTCTTAGTATTTCATGTGTTCTTGATAGTGTATTTCATGTTTTATGTGTTTTTGTACTTGTTGTATCATAATGAGTAACTTTCTAAAAATAACAGGTTTCTATATATAGTAACTTTCAAAAAATAGTAGGTTTCCTTATATTGTAACTTTCCAAAAATAGCAGTTTCCTTAAATAGTAAGTTTACAAAAATAGAAAGTTTCCATATTTAGTAAGTTTCCAAAAATATAAAGTTTCCATATTTAGTATGTTTTCATAAATAACATGTTTCCATATTTAGTATGTTTCTATAAATAGCATGTTTCTATATTTAGCCTGTTTCTATTAATAGTAATAAGCTTATTAAATAATTAAATGATATAAGCTATAGTTTTAATAAGCATATTATAAGCCATGATTATTATATAGTAAAGTTTATTAATATTAAATACTTAGTCTTACATATGATTATTAATTAATAATAATAATACATGATATTATAAGTAATTATTAATTAATAATATTACATGATTATATTAATTATACTTTACCTTAAATGATTTATTGTATAATTATATTAAAGCATGTTATTAATTTAATTAAACCTTGGTTAAAATGTAATTAATTTATTAAGCTAAGTTTTTAAATAAATTAGTTAAATGTACATATACTTATAACATGAATATTTATTTTAATAATTATTATAACATATAGTTTATAAAATGGTCATGTTTAATTATAACATAAGTCTTATTTATTAATTAATTAAATTAACCATGTATTAATTAATAAAAATAGCATAAAGTAAATTAACAAAAATTTTAGCCAAACAAACCCCTTGGTGTGTTCGGTTATACCCGAGCCCCAACAAGGACCCACCGAGACCTTGGAGGTCTCGGTTTGCCTCGAACAACACAACAACACCACAGCCGAATGGCTGTGGCTTGCTGCCCCGACCACCAACAGCCACCGGCTGCAATGCCAGTGCCACTGCCGAGCACAAAACACCCTTCGGCTTGCCCGGGGTTCCCCCTACCGTGAACATCATACCCACCGAGAGTCAAAGACTCTAGGTTGCCACTGCTAAGCCAAACGCACCCACTGTGGGGTTGTTTGCGCTTGCTGCTAACCAAGAAAAACCACCACTGACCCCTTATGGGGTGCGGCTTGTTGGAATAAAACACCACCGAGAGTCGCGTGACTCTCGATTTGCGTGTAAACCACAACAAACCAAATAATTCTCGATCCTCATGTTTAATCTTTTAATTAGATGTTTTTAATGATTGTTTTTAAAGATCCATCAACATAGAAAAATAATTAAAAGGATTAAAGATTAAGAGATACCGTATGCGTGAATAGTTTAAGGTTTAGATCCCGAACACAATACCCGTATTTGTTCAAGATCAAAAAGCAAAATCACCTCCTTGTGTTTGTGTGCATGCCGCGACCAAGAAAAAGAGACAAAGGGTTCAATGGTTTTGATTTTATTCTGTAAAGTGTATAAATGAAATCCCCTGGTTGTTTTATTTGTTTACTAATTAGGATTAGCTAATGGGCCGGGCCAAAGGCCCCCTCTTTTCTTTTGGACTCCGGCAAACACCCCTTTATATATTATTTCGTTTTGTTTTTCGTGTTAAAGTAATGTACGTTGTGTTCATCTTTTGTTGTCGTGTTTAATTTCTTGTTACATTTATAAGTATTATCCGTAAATACTTATCGTGTATTAATAATAATATTAATATACGTAATACTTGTAGTAGTTAATTAATATACATAATAGTTATATTAAATCTTCATGATACATGTCGTATATTAATCAATCGTAAAGTTTTAATTTATACGTAATTTCATGCATTTAATGTTCTAAGGTATTTTAAAGCGGGTTTTACAACTCTTCCATCTAAAAGAATAATTCATCCTCGAATTAGAGATACGATAAGCTGAAAAGGACATACCCGAATCATAGCTGAAAGTGAGGGTAAGAAGTCCGGATAGACTCCTCCGTTTTCCAAATTTCTTCCCGCTCTAAATGGTCCCTCCAACGGATTTTTATGAATGAGATCATCTTTCTCCTCATGACCCGATCTTGACAATCAACAACTGCCTCTGGTTCCTCAATATAAGATAGATCCTCACGAATCTGGTCGAAAGGATACAAAACTGTGTGCAACAGATGATAATTGTAACCTCTAAGTAAGGATACATGGAACACGTTGTGTGCATGAGATAGCTGAGGAGGTAACGCTAGACGATAAAAAACCTCACCGACACGTTTAAGGATCTCAAACGGTCCGATGAAACAAGGACTGAGCTTGCCCTTAAGTCCAAAATTCTTGACGCCACGTGCTGGTGATACCTTCAGGAAAACATGTTCACGAGGCTGAAATTCTAAATCTCTATGATGTTTATCAGCATAGCTCTTCTGACGAGCACAAGCTTCCTGTAGCTTCGCCTTGGCGATGGAAACCTTCTCATTGGTCACCTTTATCATCTCTGGACCCTTAATGATTCGTTCACCAACCTGATCCCAACAGATTTGAGCATGAACTTCCTGCCATAGAGCATCTCAAAAGGTGCACACTTGATACTCGCGTGCCAACTATTGTTGTGAGCAAACTCAACCAAGCAAATGTAGTCATCCCAACTCCCTGTCCATTCCAATGCACAAGCTCGCAACATGTCTTCTAAGGTCTGAATTGAAGGTTTATTAATATCATAAAAATTATATAAAACCCTAAAAGAGATCAAAGCACACATAGCGGAAGCGATTTAACAAGATCATACTAATAACACAATTATAATTAATCGAATTAGGGTTACATACGTTTACGCCAAAGTAATTCCACAAGACGAAGAACGAATCACCAATTCGGGTTAATACCGTATACACCAAGATATAGTATAAAGTAACACTATATTACGTTCTTTTACACACGTAATACAACGAGCTAACCGTGATTCTAGCACGTGAAAACCGAGCAACAACGCTTGTAAATAATCTACCCAACAACCCTATAGAGGGTCTAGGAGTAGATTGTAAGTAAATCGATTAACCAAGAAAACCAATCGAAAACCCTTCGTGGGTTTCCTTCTGCGATAGAACCAAGAGAGAGAGAGAGGGGAAGAGATTTTGTGATGTTTTGAATTATGAGGGAAAGGATTGTTTATATAGGCCTAAGCATGTATCCTAAAACAAATAAAAGGAAGTTTTTCCCCTTCCTTTTTCACCATAACTGACGGCTAGAACACCCCATGGGGTGTTCTAGAACCTTCCAGACTTCTTTCTTTTGTGTTTACTTACTATATATTTATTTAACATTCGTTATTACTTAACTATCAATTAATTAACGATCGTTAAAGTTATGTCTCGGTTTAAATAAATAAATACATAAATATATATTTATTAAATAGATTAATAAATAAAATAAATATATTTATTAATTAAATTAACTCTTTACGTATTTTGTGCAATCCCGTAATCTTTAGTTCGATCCTATCACACGACTATTATATATAAGTCCATAAACTTACAGCTCCCACTTGGACATATTTTGAATATCGTGATTACATTGACTAGCGTCTAGTTACACTTTGCAATGTCACTAGTACAACTCGAGTAAGGTCTCCTGGACAAAACCTTTTAACGATTCTGCATCGTTATTATTATCCTTTTATTTCTAATACAACGTTAATAAGGATATGGATCTCAGTCATTCCTTTCATTAACCATTCTGTTTCTCATTCACAGATTCAGCAAGATTACCAAAACAAATTTGGGTGTGGCCATACAAACATCTTACTAATCCCACGAGGGGCCCAGTTGTATTAAACTCCAAAACAAAATTGGAGGAAATAAATCCCATATTGACTACGAGCAAAACTTATGAATTTTGCAACACTTCCGAAAATAATCCTTATAGATACCAGTTACATTTAGCGTTAGATTATTCCACAGAGATGCACTAGATTCATAACAGTTTCCTGGTATCTCAAGTCTAAGGATAACTATTTATGTTTTACTTAATGACAAAGATCCATAAAGTAAAAACATATAGTTGGGATAAGTCCTATATTCGATTCATCAAATATCATCCAAAATCGATCAATATACTTTCAAGTATACTCTATCGCTATTTTGATTTGTTTTAGTTTAATAATATTCTCATATTATTAATCGACAACGGACATTTAGCATAACATTTATTCATGGATTACAACATGTAAAATAGGATACATTTATTAAATAATAAAAATAAACGAAACCAAATCTTTATTTTATTATATAATAATGTCATAACATCCTTTATCCAAATACTAATCACAGATTTATTGCATGAGTTTGCTAGCTAATTACAGCCCAATCGCCTTGGCATGCTTAACTACCTTTGGTCTAGGCAAAGCCTTAGTTAAAGGACCAACTACGTTATCATCTGTGTGAACTTTTTTTAATTTGATTTCACGAGCTTCAATTTGTTCTCAGATGTAGTGATGTCTACGCATAAAGTGTCTGGCGCCTTTCATGTCTCCAGGGTCATTGGCAAATATTATTGCGGCAGAATTGTCACAATACATATCTATAGGTTCTTTAATTGAAGGCATCACTCCAAGATCTTCAATAAACTTCCTAATCCAAACAACTTCTATTGCAGCTTCTAAAACAGCCATGTACTCAGACTGAGTATCATGCATTGCAATCGTTGTCTGTTTCTTGCTCTTCCAGTCAACTGCTCATCCATTGATAAAAAAAATGTAACCCGTCTGGGACTTCGTATCGTCTTTATCACATTGCCATGACGCATCACAGAAACCTGTAACATTTAGTTCTGTGTCTGGTTTCCCTCCATATACCAAAAACATATCTTTTGTATTCCTTAAATAATTTAGAATATGTTTTACAGCAGTCCAGTAGAGCTTCCCTGGATTCTGTTGGTATCTACTGACCAAGTTCTGAGCAAACGCTATATCAAGCCTTGTACATCTAACATCATACATTATAGATCCTACAACCGAATCGTAAGGCACCTCTACAACCGAAGCGTAAGGCACATCTACAACCGAAGCGTAAGGCACCTTCTTATGTATGCCTCCTCTTTAGGAGTTGATGCATCCATCTCATGACTCAGATTATGCTTAACTTCCATAGGTTTAAAACCTTTCTTGGAATTATGCATATTATACTTCTTCAAAATCTTATCTATATAAGCATCTTGACATAGACCAACTAACCGTCTTTTCCTATCCCGATAGATCTTAATTCCAGAATATATGCAGCTTCTCCTAAATCCTTAATAGAAAAACATTTACCAAGATAATTCTTAACAGCTTTAAGTCTTGGAATGTTACTTTCCGTGATTAATATGTCATCTACATATAGGACTAGGAATACTACATCACTCCCACTAGCTTTACGATATACACATGGCTCATCACGATTATGAATAAATCCAAATTTTTTGATTTCTTCATCAAATCTTTTATTCCATTGACGTGATGTTTGCTTCAAACCATAATTGGACCGTTGAAGTTTGCACACACGTCCTGGATTCTCAGGATCAACATACCCTTTTGGTTGTTGCATATAGATGTCTTCATCTAAGCGACCATTCAAGAAGCCAGTATTAACATCCATTTGCCATATCTCATAGTCATAGTATGCTGCTATAGCTATGAGAATCCTAATAGCTCTTAAGTCAGCTACAGGAGAGAATGTCTCCTCGTAGCCTACGCCAAAAGTTTGAGTAAAAACTTTAGCTACTATACGAGCTTTATAGGATTGTACTTTTCTGTCCATGTCGGTTTTCTTCTTGTATATCCACTTATGTCTCACTACTTTAGCATTCGGTGGTAGTTATACAAGAATCCAAACATCATTTACTTTCATGTATTTCATTTCCTCATCCATAGAAACCATCTACTTATCCTTTTCAGGATCAAGTATGGCGGATTTATAATTAGCGGGTTCGCCAAGATTCCCTAACTCATCATCATCCTCTATGTTAAGACATATATTGCTATTTGCGTTTCTAATCCTTGCGGATCTACGTAGAGGAACTAATTCTGGTGGAACCGCCAGACTTTATGGTTCTACAGGAATTACATCGCTAGTGTTTTCAAAAGGTAATTTATCTATATGACTCTCTTCAAGATCATAATTTCTCCCACTGAATTCTTGATTTACAAGATCAGATTCAAGGAAGTCTCCATACCTAGCAACAATTACTTTGTTCTCAGGTGGATAATAAAAATCGTAACCCATAGTTTCTTTAGGGAATCCTACAAAGATACATTTTACAAATCGTTGTTGGAGTTTGTCACCCAAGTCACGTTTCACATACGCCTCACAACCCCAAACCTTTAAATAAGACAAATATGGCTTCTTGCCATGCCATAGTTCATATGGTGTCTTATCGACCTTCTTTGTAGGAACCATAATTAAAATGCGAACAACAGACTCTAAAGCATAATCACAAAAGGATAAAGGTAAAGTTGTAAGATTAAACATAGATCGCACCATATCCAATAATGTACGATTTTTCCTTTTAGATACACCATTTTGTTGTGGAGTATAGGGAGAAGTAAGATGCTGAACAATTCCATTCTCACTTAGCTAATCTATAAACTCTTGACTTAAATATTCACCACCTCTATCAGAAGAAGAGTATAAGATGTAATCACACGACTAATAGAACAAGAAATAAAGATGATGAAGAACAAAATTAAAACAAAAATGGAATAATAGATTAAATGAAGAAGAAAGAGAAAGATACAAAGAGTGTAATTTAGTGAGAGAAACTAAGTTTCTCTCTCTAATAACAAGAGGAATGAAAAACTTTATGGGAGACACACACACAAATGAGGATGGTTATGCCTTTTATACTAAGGCTTACAAGATTTGGAGGCCTTCCTCATTTGTGTGTTCGGGACTAATTCCCGTTACATAAATAACATTAACATAGAACTCTCGACACCATTAAGTAGTTTTTTCCACGAGCTTCGCAACGGTATATTATATGACCATCACTTTAAATACTTCTAACAATCTCCCCCTAGGGGGTGGTCATATAATATGTGACTTCACTTCTTTGACCATCACTTTAAATACTTCTAACATTCTCCCCCTAAGTGGTGGTCATGTAATATGTGACTTCACTTCTTTGTTGTTGCAGACTTTGAAGCTTGTTGTCTTGAGAGTTCTTTCATAGATCCTTTTATGACTTGTGATCTTGGGTCTTCGATCTTTGCCTTGACATGATCTTGAAACTTTGCCAACTTGTGTTCTTGTGTCTTTCCACACATACACATGTTTTGTGTTGTCTTGAAAGCTTGTTAACAATCTCCCTTGATTATCAGAATAGCGGAAGTCTTTGTCTTTAGATGTTCTTGAGCTTTCTTCATTTACTTGAGTGTGTGGTCTTGAATCACGACTCTTAAGATTACGCCACCGATTGAATTCCACAGGTTTCCCATTATACAGTACGAATAATGTACCTGTGATTAGTTAAGTTCAAAGAACTTCCTTGACAGGGTTTCCGACAGTAGTAGCCGTTCTCAATACTTGAATATCTCCAAAGATAATTCATAGTGAAGAGTGAATCATGCAGTTCCATTTTGCTGATTAAGTCGTGAATTCAATTTCCTGGAACAAGTTTGAATCAACTAAGAGTCAAACCATCGTTGCTTTCCTGTTGACACAAGTTTGATTCATATAGAATCGCACAAGTTACCTACCGCAGTGCTATTTTATAATGACACTGGAAGGATTTCTATTCGTCACTATAAATACTGAAAAGTATTACTCTGAATGTTCTGGCAAGATCATAAAGATATTGCGTTGAGACCTTGAACGAGTTTGAATTAATTAAGAATCAAACCACTGTTGCCTTCCATTTAACATATGTTCAATTCAAAGTTAATCGTACATATGACCTACCGTAGTGCTGTTTGATGTTAACACTGGAAGGATTTCCATTCATCACTGTGAATACTAGAGAGTATCACTATAAATGTTCTGGCAATATCACAAGGATAGAGCGTAGGACTCTGTAAAATATCGCATGTGTTCTAATGATAAACAACAATTGATATATGGAATTAGTTTCTGATGAGACTGTATTTATACATAGTCTCATCGTCCAAATCGGGCTTAAAACGCTTAAAATATCGTCAAAAATACCCATATATATGCCTGTGTTTGTTCATTGTGTATTTTAGGTATGGATGTCGTGAATTCACCAAAAGATAAAAGGAATCAAGCAAAAACGAACACGGGAAACGAAGCCGCACAAGAAACCGGACCCGAATCATGATTTTCCTATCAAGTCCTTGAAGTTTGAAGATTTGGCAACTTTGGTCCCTCATCTTTTGAAGACTTGTCATTTTATACCCTTGTAAAACCTTAAAATTACAAATGGGTCCCTAAAATTTCAAGAATGTACAAGAAAAGCCCTTGGAAATGGTCAAAGTTGCATAAATGGTCCTTGTTATAAATTTGCAATACCAATGAGCCAAAAATGACAAATGGATGAAAGTACTTTACAAAGGAATGAAGTTATGGTTGTTGAAAAACCTTTTGTGAAGCTTTTTATATACTGTAGGGGGGTATTTTGCCAAAAACATAACCCATACCCGTCTGATACCCAACTTAAACCCATTATCAACCCAATAGCCCAAACAATCACTCAACCCGGTCCATACTTAAACCAAGTCAAACCTTGGTCAAATCCCCCCACTTAACCCTTTAAATCGTTTTAAATACATAAATTGAGAGGGAAACAGGCACTGTTGAGCCATCGCCCCTAATCTACTCCCTCTAAATCTCCTATAAACCCTAAACCCAATTCGATACAAACCAAAGGGGTTTGGCTTTATATTTTCCAGGACATTAATTAGCCATCCACTAATCCCTTCCCACCTTAAACCCACTCACCCCGTGACCTCTTGGGCCCCACTTGATGACCCCCTGCTTCTCCAAGAATAGCAAAGAAGGAATCCCAAGTTTTATCTTGCTCCCAAAGTTTTGAATGGATGGCCAGGATCACAAAAGACAGCTATCATCCAACTATCATCCAACATCATGGCAGAAATCACATGCTGGGCTCTTTTGACCATTTTTCAAAGAATTCAACTCAAGGGCAGAATAGACAATCAAATGCTAGGGTTTTCATTTTCTAGAATGTACCATAGAGTAGTATAAAATGGTTCGCCTGTGAACCCATTTTTCTGTTCCAGTTTTTATTTGTAAAAATTTTTAAGTGACTAATGATAATGAAAGCCTTGATTTTTGGCAATAGAACTGAGTTCCATTATTTACAATACCTTGTCTTAGTGTAAAACTTTAAATTTCAGCATTTGTTTGTTTACTTTTAAATTATCAAAGTGAGTTTTGGTTCAAAGAGTTTGGTCAAAACGTGTTTTCTTATACTCTGACATTCTGAAATCCACTAACACATTGAAGTGAAAGTGGATTGTGTTGTGGATTTCAGAAGTTAACTTATTAAGTTTGTATGATTTCAAGGTTTCAAAGTTATTGTGGTTTAAAAATCGATTTTCCATTTTTTTTTATTATTCATTCACAGCTTACTGTATAAACAGCCATAAGCTGCTAGCTTATGGTCTCTTTATTACAGTCATTTGTCTATTGGTCTTGTGGTGTTTGTGCAGGAACAAAGAAGAACCAAGTTAACTTCCTTCTCATTGCATTTTTTTAGTCATTTTTTGAAGATATTGGTTTTGGCCTTGGGTCCGTCTTGGATTCCATCAGCAGGCCCTCTCTACTGATTCACTCATCCTCATTAAGCTCTCAAAAAGGAAAATAAGGAAGGCATTCAGCTGGTAAAAGGCTTGAACCCCTTATTCAACTCCTTTTTCTAAGATTATTTGGTTTGTGTGGATTTGTGTTTTACTTGTTGCTAGGTTAGGATATTTGTTGGTCATACTTATTTGTGTTTCACATGCATATTATGGATGATTTTGTTCAGTTTAATTTAGGTTTGTATGTTGTTGCTTTGTTAAACTTCATATTCTGATTTTAAGGGGGTGTTTGGGTCTGCTTGATAGGCTGGGGATTTGACCCTTATTTGGCTTGTTACCTGCCTAAACACACTTAAGTAGGGTAGTATTGGTTATTAGGTTGTTTGGTTTGAGTTTTGGTAGGAATAGAAAGCATTTGCATGCTCATTTTCTTGGTAATATAGCATAAAATCAGATAGTGATTCATTACTGCCTTGTTTTTGTTTAATATTGCTCTAAATTTTGTTGATTATTAGGAAATATGTTAAGATAGGGTTGTATGCTGTTTTAGGATAATTTGGGAGTGTTATGTAAGAGTTTTGGTAGATTGAATCTCACCAAAAGACCATTTGCATCAGCAAACTGCCCCCACAGCCCCCTATTCATAACAGTGACAGAAATTTGCTCATTTGCATGTGATTTTGTGCTTGTCCTTGTTGTCTTTCTTGTTTGCATAGACTCCCTACACTCCACTGAGTGTAGGGGTGCCTTGTTATCCATTAAAAAGCTCAAGAAAAGCTTTCCTAAGCTTTTCAAATTTTCATCAGCCTATTTGCACTAGCAGTGGGAACATACTTCCCCCTGCTAGCTTTGTTGTAGCCACTGCTACACAAAAAGACAGAAACTAAGAAGTGTCACTTTCAGTTCCTTTAGATTTTTTGTCTTTTGTGACCTAAATTAGGAATTAGGGTTTAATTCTTGTTGCATTATTTTTCTTATTAAATTTCTGATTTTTTAGTATAATTAATTTTTATCTTACTGTTCATTTTCTATTTTTTATATTTAATTGCATATTAAATTACTTTTTAATTAGGCTGTTTTTGGCTTTTAGTGTAAAAAAGTTATATTTTTCAGATTTAAAATTTTTCCTAGGTTTAGAAAATTAGTTTAAGATTTTTGGTTTTAAAATTAGTTACTGTTCACTTTTTAATTATTTTTATAATTAAAATAGTTTAATTAGGGTTTATTTAATAAACTGTTTTGTCTTTTAGTGAAAATTTTTTACATTTCTCAAACTTTTTCAATTTTCTACTATTCATTAGGATAATTTAGGATTTTTAAAATTGTTAGATTAATTTTGTCATTATTTAATTATTTTTTATGATTATTTTTATTTTAAAAATAGTTTTTAGTGAATAAAAAATAGAAAAATAGTTTTTAAAATTTAAGAAAAATAGTTTTTAGTCTTTAAATAATATAAGTTAGTTATTAGTTCAATAAATTAATATTTTGGGCATTTTGTTAATTATATTTAATTTTTGGGCTTTAATTAGCATTAAAAATTGAATATTTAATTAATAAAAGGTTTTAAAATATATTTGTTGAATTTTTATTCTTATTTATATTATTTTAGACTTAGTTTGATCTTTTAATTAATTTTTAGGTTTAATTTTTAATTTCGTCACGTTTTACGTAATTACGTCAATTCGTCGTAGTTAAATCGTAGTCGTAGCTCGTCTTTTATTTTTCTCTTCTAAACCAAAAACGTCACTAATCCAAACTTGATTTTATATATTTTGGCACATTAATTCACACACCTCCTTCGAGAACGAACCCGCATTTATTCGGTTTTACGTTTTTCCTAAAGCGTATAACTTAATACTTGCCACTCATACGCGTTTTTCCTAAAACGTGTACGAAAAACCTACATCAATTTTTGGCGCCGCTGCCGGGGAGGTGTTTAGTGTGCCATTATTATTAGTATCGTGTTTGTTTGAGTAGTGCGTTTTTGCTTTTCATTTTTAAAAAGCGTGAATATCGTACATACTCATTTTTGTTATTTTTCTCTATTATAGTATAATATCCAAATAAATCGTGTTTAATTTTCCTAAGTTAAACACAAAACAATCTTTTACTATATTGTAGTGTTGGGAATCTAAACTTGTTAGATTCCCTGTTCATTGATTTAAACATAATTAGGCTGATAGATAGTCCCTTGCCTGTGCCTAGGAGGCAGGCAAGTTTCACAAGACTCACAGAGATCCGAATCTCTGTGAGCAACCTCAGAGGAGTCCATGTCAGAGACATTGTCAGGGAAGTCGAAGATTACCTGAAGACATACTCCTTGGCTGAGATGGATAACAGCCAAGATGTATTAGGGACTCTGAGGGGTTGAGAGTTAACAGGGGTGGCAATACCCTGATAACTCTCAGCACACTTTGGACATGCCATTTGTGTGTTCGAGAATATGAAGAATAAGGAAACTGTTTTGGACAACTGTTCCTTAAAGCATAATGGAAGACTACCAAGAATAGAAGGACATCATGTGACTGATGTGGGAACTTGTAAAAGTTGTGTAGTCGACATCAAGTACTGTTCAAGTCAAACTCGTAACACTATAAATAGGATGTGTAACCTAGCATTAAGATTCAACACTTTGCAACATTAAGATCATTAGTGCGTGTAACTTAGTGAATCAAACAGCTACGACTGTATTCATAAGTTAAGGTTATTGTTGTTCAAAGTGTGCACAACACATTGTCATCAAACGGTGTTATCCATAACACTTGTAATTCTTTATTATACAATAATAAGATTACGTTTGAAAAGTAATACCTTGTGTTGATTAAGTTAAGATTAGGGTTTCTCGCATTGATTAGGGACTTTCAATTGGTATCAGAGCGGTGTTTGATATTAAAACCTTCAAGAAACATCGTTCTCCGTTTTATAATCAAGATCCACCATGCCGGAAACCTCTAGCCCACACTCACCTTCCAGAAACCCATCTTCACCAAGACTTACCGCCCCACCAAATGACGATGATCTACCCCAACTTCTTGACTCAAGAGGTGGATCACACGTAACCAGTGTACCAGTCTTTGATGAAGAAGACTTTGCCAGTTGGAAGAGTCAGTTTCTTGTATACCTTGATGGTCTTGAACCCTTTCTCTTAGAAATTTTAGAAAATGGTCCATATATCCCCATGGCACTCACTTCTACTGAAGAAAACCCTCTTCCCAAGCCTGTCAAACAATGGACCGCTGCTGATAGGAAATTAGCAAACCAAGATAAACGTCTCAAAAGCATCATAATTTCCTGTCTTCCAAAGCATATCATGAAGTCTGTTATTCAATGTCCCACAGCTAAACAGATGTGGACAGACCTTATTCTTGGCCATGAAGGACCCTCTGAAACAAGAGAGACAAAGATTCAGGCACTCAGACTTCAGTTTAATGCCTTTAAGTCTCTTGAAGGTGAAAAAGTTCAGCAAACCTATACTAGGCTGAAGATTCTTCTAAATGACCTTGCTATGAATGATGTTACTATTGGTCAAGCTGAGATCAATGCCACCTTTGTCAACAGCCTTCCAAGGAAGTGGCTGAGCATGAATCAGACTCAGAGAGCTAACAACTCAATCAAAAATGATACCCTTGCTCAGCTCTATGGAAAGTACAATTATGAAGAAGGGCTGATCGATACTATCTACAAATCAGAGACTGAAAGATTTGTTGTCCAAGGAGCATCTTCCAAAGCTTTGATCTCTGCAACACATCCTATTGACAGCGATTCTGATATGGAAGAAGATACTCGTAGCAGCCAAGAGTTCTTGTCAGACCTCAATGCAGAATTTCATGAAAGAGCATTGCTAGCCAACCAAAGAAGATACTACAAAAGATCTGGAAGAGTAGGATCAGCCAGCAAACCAACTGACAGGTCAAAAGAAACATGTTTTGCCTGTGGAAAGCTTGGACATTTTCAAAAAGAATGTCCCTCCACCAAAACATCCTCACCCTCTTATCCATCATCTTCATTCAAACCCTACAAGTTCAAACAACATAACAACTCATCACAATCCAATTCGTCAGACACTGAGAAGAAAGATTACAAAAATAAGTACAAGGCACTTAAGGCTGAGTTAGAACAGATGAACTTGAAGATTGAAGCTATGTCCAAAAAGAAAGGTGGTGAGAAAAAGGCTGAGAAAGGGTTGGTTGCTGAAACCTATGATTGGAATGATGAACCATTGACTTCAGATGAAGAAGATACCACAAGAGTCAGGGCTTTTATGGCAATAGCTGATGATGAACCAGCTGTTGGAAAAGGTGATGCAAGATCAGGACAATGGGTCGACATCACAATGAAAAAGGTACACAGGCTTCTTTCTATGTCTGATTGTGATGAACGTAAGCATGTTCTTGATTACACCATTGTTGACTTGCACTTTGTTGAGGAACAAAGGAAGAACCTTCTTGACAAGTTTCACTCTGTTAAAACTGAAATGATTAATGCTAAGGCTGAATGTGATACTCTCAGGCGGGTTAACTTAGAGAAAATATCCCTGCAAAATGAAGTAGCTAGATTAACCTTGAAAAACATAGCTTTGAATGACCAAGTCACTGAATTAAACAAAGTTATTGAAAAATGGCTGTGTGCTAGGTTCACTATAGATGAATTGCTTAGGGATGAAGTGCCTGCTGACTTAAACAGGGATATAACTGCTAAACATAAAAAGCTGAGGATTATCACCAAACCCAAAGACATTGTCTTTAAATCTACAAAGACTATTCATATGTCAGACACCTCTTTGACTAATGACCCTGTCTCTGAAGATGTGGCTGAGCTTCCACCCTTGCCCAAACTCTCTGGAGTTGAACCTAGCAGTTCTTCTAGATCTGCTAAGGATGAACTTAAGATAGATATTGAGAATCCTCCAGCTAAAGTTTTTCGTGTGCCTGCTAAACCAACTGGTAAACAAGTAGCTTTTAAGCCTGTTTCTACTAAGGCTGTGAATAAGGTTGACCCCACCACTGAAGATCGCCTGTTGTCTCTTATGAAAGAAGTAGAACTCTTGAAACAACACATTAAGCCTTCCGCTGAATGCTCTACTTCTCATGAACCTAAGTCAGTCCTAGGTGAACCCAAAGGGGAAAGATTAATCAAACCTTATTGCAATGTTTGTAAAAACTCTCACCACTCGACCTTAGATCATGACAGACACATGGCAGCTAAAAGAGCTAAGACACCCTCTAGGGACAGACCACAGAGTTCCAAAAGACAACAGGGAAATTACAATTCTTATCCTCCCTGTAAATTCTGTGGGTTCACTGACCATCACTCAGACGAGTGTGGTGACTTCCCTGGGTGTGATATCTGTGGGAGTTATAACCATGAAACTATGAACTGTCCATCCCAACGCCAAAATTTTTTCAGGAACACAAGAGTTGCTAACAAGCAATTCAGGGAACCCACTGGAAAGTGGGTTCACCATAGGAACTAATCTGTTTCTATGTATCTGTGCAGAAATATCTCAAGGAATCGGTATGGTATCTAGATAGTGGCTGTTCTAGACACATGACAGGGATTCAACAATACCTGCACAGATACTCAAAGGAGCCAGGTCCCAAAGTGGTGTTTGGAGATAACTCTTCAGGTGACACAGAAGGATATGGCTCAGTGAATTGCAATGGGATCACATTTACCAGGGTTGCATATGTGAATGGTCTTAAGCACAATCTTATTAGCATCAGCCAGTTATGTGATGCTGATTATAAGGTTTTGTTTACTAAGACTCAGGGAACCATATTCAACAAAAATAATGATGTTGTGCTGGTTGCACCTAGAAGGAGAGATGTTTATGTCATCAACATGGCTGTGTGCTCTGAAGACAGCTCAAATTGTTTTCTTGCCAAAGCCTCTGAAAGTGTCAACTGGCTGTGGCACAAAAGACTGTCTCATCTCAACTTCAAGAACATCAATAAGATAGCCACTCAAAACTTGGTTGCTGGTCTACCTTCAGTAATGTTTTCCAAAGACAAAACTTGTTCTGCCTGTGTCAAAGGAAAACATCACAGGTCTTCATTCAAGACTAGGCAATC
Organism: Glebionis coronaria; assembly: GCA_025667525.1. Classification (NCBI taxonomy): domain Eukaryota; kingdom Viridiplantae; phylum Streptophyta; class Magnoliopsida; order Asterales; family Asteraceae; genus Glebionis; species Glebionis coronaria. Next base: position 378,884 of record JANFOE010000031.1, read on the forward strand.
ATTCTCTATTGACAAGTGCTTGCATCTCCTTCACATGGACTTGTTTGGACCTGTCAAACCTCAAACCATTAATCACAACAAATACACCTTGGTCATAGTTGATGAATTTTCAAGATATACATGGGTGTTCTTCCTCAGAAGGAAAAGTGATGCAGCTGATGCCATCATGTCCTTCATCAGACAGGTGGAAAATATGAATGATGTTAGAGTCAAAGCTCTAAGAAGTGATAATGGTACAGAATTCAAGAATCATCAACTTGAATCATTTTGTGATGAAAAAGGGATTTCACAGAACTTCTCTTCAGCTGGCACTCCTGAACAAAATGGTGTGGCTGAAAGAAGAAACAGGACTCTGATTGAAGCAGCAAGAACTATGTTAAATGGTGCAGCCTTACCAAAGCAATTTTGGGGAGAAGCTGTACACACTGCCTGCTATACTCAAAACAGATCAATCATTGTCAAAAGACATGGCAAAACCTCCTATGAAGTTTTCAGAAAAAGATCTCCAGACGTCAGCTATTTTCATGTGTTTGGATGCCCTGTGTTTATTTATAACTACATGGATAAACTTGGAAATTTTGATGAAAAGGCTGATGATGGTTTCTTTTTGGGATACTCTCCAACAGCCAAAGCCTTCAGAGTATTCAACATCAGAAGACAAGAAGTAGAAGAAACTTTCCATGTCAGATTTAATGAAGATGATGAAGTCATACAGAGAACAGGAACAGAGGGTGATGAAGTAGATTTTAATGAAAATATTTCTTTCCCAAGAGATGAGTTCACTGAACCCAGACCTACCAGTCATCACCACTCCAACACTCTCACTCCTTATGTTCCTGCTTTTGATCCTCTGTCTACTCACAACATAGAAGTTCCTACCTCTCAGGAACTTGATGAAGAAGAACCTCAAATCTCTGATGGTCCTTCTCATGATATTAATGACTCACCAATTCTTCAAAACTCTGAAGTTGCTCCTGCTGATAATGAAATTGCTTCCCTTGATGTGGCTGAAGAAGAATCAGACACTGAAGTAGTTTTTGAAGAAAGCCCTCCTATTCAGCAGGATGAGATTCAAATTGTTCCAGCTGTGCCTTCAAGTACCACTGTTCTTGAATCTCCAGCTCCTCAAAATAAGTGGTCAAGAGATCAACACATTCTTCTTGTCAACATTATTGGGGAACCAAATGCAGGGGTCACAACCAGACAGCGAATCCAAGACTCTGAGTCAGCCTCAGCCAATGAATGTCTATTTGCTGAATTCCTTTCTCAAATTGAACCTAAAAGAGTTGCTGAGGCTCTGACAGAAGATGGATGGGTAGCTGCTATGCAAGAAGAAATCAATCAGTTCAAAAGGAACAAGGTTTGGACACTAGTGCCAGCTCCACCTGGAAAGAATATCACAGGCACTAGATGGATCTATAGAAACAAGATGGATGAAATTGGGAACATCATCAGGAACAAGGCAAGATTGGTAGCACAGGGATACTCTCAGACTGAAGGAATTGATTATGATGAAACTTTTGCACCTGTTGCTAGACTTGAAGCCATCAGAATCTTTCTAGCTTATGCTGCCTATATGAACATCACTGTCTTTCAGATGGATGTAAAGAGTGCCTTCCTCAATGGTGATTTGGCTGAGGAAGTCTATGTTGCTCAACCTGAAGGATTTGAGAGCAGCGAGTTTCCCAACCATGTGTACAGACTTCACAAAGCAATGTATGGTCTGAAACAAGCTCCAAGAGCATGGTATGAAACTCTTTCAAATTTCCTATCTGAAAACAAATTTGTCAGGGGTTCTATTGATAAAACACTCTTTACCTTCAAGGACAAGAGTGATTTCATCATTGTGCAGATTTATGTGGATGATATCATCTTTGGGTCAAAAAATGTCAATCTTAGTAAACGCTTTGCTAAATTAATGACCAAGAAATATGAGATGAGCATGATGGGTGAATTAACTTACTTTTTGGGTTTTCAAATTAAACAATGTCCTAAGGGAATTTCTATTTGTCAAGAAAAGTATGTTAAGGATTTACTTAAAAAATATGACTTGGCTGATTGTGCTTCAGTGAAATGCCCCATGCTTCCACCCAACGACTTGGGCCCTGATGAGTCAGGGGTCTCTGTCAATGAGACTTTATATAGAGGCATGATTGGGTCACTGATGTATTTAACAGCCAGTCGTCCAGATATCCAATTCTCCACATGTCTCTGTGCAAGGTACCAAGCTAACCCAAAAGAATCCCATCTAGTGGCTGTTAAGAGAATTTTCAGGTATCTCAAAGGAACACCTTCCCTAGGACTCTGGTATCCAAAGGAATCAGGCTTTGATCTCAAGGCCTATTCAGATTCAGATTATGCTGGATGCTGTATTGACAGGAAAAGTACTTCAGGCAGCTGTCAAATCCTAGGAGGAAAATTGGTTGGATGGAGTGCTAAGAAGCAAAACTCTGTGGCTATGTCTTCAGCTGAAGCTGAATATGTCGCTGCAGCCAGCTGTTGTGCTCAGGTGCTCTGGATGAAAAGTCAATTGGCTGACTATGAAATCTTGTATGACAAAGTGCCAATCTTTTGTGACAACACCAGCGCCATTGCCATATCCAACAACCCTGTTCTTCACTCTCGTACCAAACACATTGATATCAGGTATCATTTTATCAGGGATCATATTATGAAGGGAGATATTGAGCTGCATTTTGTTCCCACAGAGCTGCAACTAGCTGATATTTTTACAAAGCCTTTGGCTGAACCTACGTTCAACAGGCTAGTTGCTGAGCTAGGGATGCTCAATATTTCAAAGCCTGTGGCTTGATATTAAATGTGTTTATTAAATGATTGATTCTATATTAAATGTTTTATTAAATGTTTTTCACATGTAACTAGGTAGTTGCGTTCCAAGTAAATGCGAAAAACATTCTCACATTTTTTAATCATTTAAATTTCGGATAACGAGGAGACAAACGTTTTGAAAGGTCAAGGGGACCCACTTGAGCAGTCATTTTCGCTTTTGCATTTAATGCGGTTGAATAACTGTTCACTCTAAGTTTGAATATATATATTGTCTTCTTTCTCTTCTCACCCACCACCATTCTCAAAATCATTCTCTCTCTCTACAACTCTTATCTCTCTCAACCATCCGCCATTTTCATTCACCTTCAACCTTTTATCAATGGCGTTTCCCGTACCAAAAGCCTCCAATGTGAACTTCGAGATCAACGAGAGCATCATCGCCTCAAATAACGCTATTGGATGGATCAAGGCACCCAACAACACCTATTCGGATCTGGTAAATTTCATGCAGAATTGTGACCTAAACGAAGCCTTCACCAAATCTCCTTCCACCTTTTACCAAGAATACCTTAGGGAATTTTGGTATTCTGCCGAAGTTGAAGAAGACACCATTACCTTTAGCCTTTCTTGCAATGAACATCCTTTTGCCTTTTCCCTTGCTGATTTTGCCAGTGTGGCCGGACTTAAACATGGAGATGAGTGCTTGAAGACAGTTGACAAAAAGGCTGTCAAGGAAGCATTGGCCACACTCAAACCCTGTCACGACATTAACCCTGCCCTCACACCAGCTGACATCCTTGCTAAAGCACCTCTGAAGATCAAGTATTTTTCTCCTATGTGGCGTGTCCTCTTCACCCACATTGTGAAGTCCCTGGGAGGCATGCAGGGATCACAAGATCAAATGTCGTTCAAACATCAGACTATTGCTTATGGATTAATATGGGGAGCTGATGTTGACGTTGGAAGCCTTCTTTTCTCTAACCTAGTAGAACAACTTAAAGGAAGGAATCAGGTCAGGGAAAAGAACATCTGCTATGTGCGTTATTTGTCCCTGATCTTTGAGAGTTTGCTGGGAGAAAACTACCATAACAAGGCCTTGACAACCCTGAAGCCCTATCGCATTACAGGCGCCATTTACAAGGAGATAGGAGCTGAGGATTTCCCTGTGACCGCTCACATGCTGAACGTTGCTAACCAGGTACCCAACGCTGAGAAGCCCTTGCTCCCTTCCTCTGAGAAGGTGAATACTTCTAGTGTCGCTGGCAAGTCTACGTCTTTGACCTCTGGGCAGCACACTACCAAGTCCAAGGCTTCTTCTGGCCAACAGCCAAAGAAGAAGAAAATCCCCTCTTCTTCTCAACCTAAAGCTGTTAGCAAGGCCAAGGAAAAGAAGATTGAAACCGCCTCTGGTCCAGATACTCTTGTGGATACAGAATCTTTGGCTGACAAACAACAGGCGTCTAGTGTCTCTAGGTCAGCAGAGACTACAGGAAACCAGCCAAACCAAGCTGATATCTCACAGGTAATCAGTGTACATTTTTAGAGGCTCACAAGCAACCACTCTCATTTATCTGTAGGAGAGAGTGGTGAAGTTAGGGTAATCCTCGACCCATAGAAGTCTGTCATTTCACTTAGAATTCTTTAAGACTTCTGTACACTCTGTCTTTGCACCAGGGAGTGATTCATTTGTGTTTATAAAGCACCCCGATGACCCTGAACCCTCTAGACAGTATTCAGGCTAACAACAACCTGAATACATCAATGTCTCAACCTTGATGGCTGTACTTCACACAGCCTCTTGGTTCCCTCATTAAAAGAGTCCCAAAGGATTTATCCTTTCAGGGGGAGCTGAATCATCATCCTCAGCTTTCCTAGGGGCAGCGTAACAGGCGACCAACAACAACATATGTTTCACTCTTAAAAGAGTCCCAAAGGTTTTACCTTTTGGGGGGGCTGAATAATCACACTCAGCTTTCCTAGGGTCAGCGAAATGGCGATCATTAAACAACATATGTTTCACAATCAAAAGAGTCCCAAAGGTTTTTACCTTTTGGGGGGGCTGAATAATCACACTCAGCTTTCCTAGGGGCAGCGAATGGCGACCATTAACCACACTTCATTCACACTTAAAAGAATCCCAAGGATTTATCCTTTGGAGTGGCTGAGTAATCACCCTCAGCCTCTCTGGGACAGCGAAATGGCGACCATTCACTTAATATTTTCCCTGTTACTAATATCAACAAACTTGCAGGCTGAAATTGTACAGCCAGTCAAAGAACCTCAGGTACATGAAAAGGAGGCTGAAACAATTACTCAGGACATTCAGATTGAAGAAGAACTTGTGCTCAATGCTGATGAAGAAATGCTTTCTGTAGAAGATTATGTCGCTGAGTTTGAACCCATGCCTGAGGATGAATTCCCTGAGGGAATGTTTGATGAGGAAGAGGAAGAAGATGAGGATGACCAGCTATCAGTCTCTCCTCCTAAAGAAGATGACAAGACTTCTCCTCTTAAGGAAGCTGTTGACACACAAAACTCTGCTACATCTGCAACCACAGTCTTCCAAAGACCCATATATGATCCAACAGCTGAATTCCTTTTGTTTGATCATCCTACCCAGACTAACTTCGACTTATTTCTAAGGGAGGATGATTTTGCTCAACAAAGCCTCAATATCAAGAATCTTCAGCCTGTACACCATCAGTCTGATATTGAGCGCTTGTCAAGAAAGTTGGACGTAATCAAGTCAGAGATGCACAATTTTACTGTCACCTTTCCAGGTATAATAAAGAAGGCTGTGACTGAGGCTGTCACTGAGCCTATTCAGGAGGGTACAAGAAAAGGTGTGGCTCAAGGTCTAAGTCATCTCTCGACAAGAATCAAGAATGCCATTGACTCAGTTGTCCCTGCATTGTTCCAAGAACAAGAAACCGTCATTAACAGGCACTTCAATGCAGTGCGCAACAGGCAATACAACCATGCTGGTTTTATTGTCAGGAGAGTTCAGGCAAATACCAATGCCAATGCCAACTTATTGCTGAAGATTGCCAGGGCATCAAGAAAAAGACAGCGTGCCATGGCTGCCTCTGTGGAGCAGATTGCAAGAAGATTTCAGGCACGTTCATCCAAACATAAGAGAAGTAAGGATGAACGTGAGGGGGAGAAGAAAAATACACTCAGCCTTGCATCTGCTGAACAAGCCTCATCTTCAGCCAATCCTTCAACAACACCTGTTCCTCTTCAAGTCATCGAACCAGTTATAATACCTGATGATGAGGATCAGACTCAGGGGGAGCAACAATCACAAGATGGCGCTGACTCATCTAAATCCATGATCCTAGTTAACATCAGCAAACCTGAGGATGAGGATGAACCAGCTGCCAAGAAACTTAAATTCACTGTGAGCTCCCTACCAAAATCCATTCAAAATCAGGCTCAGACAGCGTTCCTCAAAAGAGCTGATGATTTGAAAAACATAAGTGTGGAGTCCTCTGTCTCAAAGAAAGGTAAAGAGATAGTGTTAGTTGAGACTGACACTAAACTTAAGAAGATAGCTGCGATGCTAGAGACAGGAGGATCCACAACAGACCTTTCCCAATTTTCAACCTTTACACCTTCTGATGAGAGACCTCTAACGCCTGAAGAAATAGAGCAACAGGCTGAAGAATTCAAAAGACTGAGTGAGCTCAAGGCAGCCAAAGAATTAAATGAAGCCACTCTGAGGAAGATGTCACCTCCTGAAAAAGAAAAACAAAAACAAAGGTTGAGGGAAATGGAACTTAAACGCGCTGAGGCCTTAAAGAAAGTCAAAGCTGACTATGATGGCTGCGTAAACAACAGGTATGCTGCTGGCAAGATAACCAAGTTTAGATACACCATTCGCAAGTCCACAAATACTCCTCAGATGATCTTATGGAGGGATAATCAAACAGGGAATATGGATGTGTTTGACGACTTCAGGTTAAAAACACTTGGGTTATCAGAATGGTTTGAACTCGAAGCCTTAGCTGCCAAAAAGAATGGACAGGCAAATTTCCTTCTGCTCAAAACTCTTAAGGCTAAGTTTAACTGGATCAAGGAAACAGCTGCCAAACTCAAGATTGATCCTCCACCACAGCTTTTCGAACAAGGACCCCCAAAGACAGGCAACAAAAGAAGAAGAATTTCTCAAATCATTGATGAAACTTTTGTTACTGAAGATGTTCGTGTGGATGGCATGCACAGGGATCTGATCCTTCCTAATGGTATAGTTGGCCCTGTTGATGGTCAGACTTATTCAGTGCCTGAAAGAGGAATGGCGTTTATGAACAAAGCCTGCCAATATGCTTTTCAGAGGGAAGATGAGCTATGCCTGGCTTCAACTATTCAGCTGCTCTGTCACAAGAAGTGTCTCAAGATCAACTCTGAGTATTCCAAGAAGTTTGCAAAGACTTTGCAGGATGAAATTGATAACAGATTAGATGTGGCCGAAGCTGAAGAAAGAATCAAAAATGATGACTATTGAAGAAAGTATCAGCCCTTTTACCTTCATCTTTTATTTAACTTATGTAATGAACTTGTAATTTTTCTTTAAGTCTTAATAAAATCATGAGGTATGTTTGTTTAGATCTGTTATGTGTAAGAAGAAGCTGTTAAACTCACTTACCTTAACTTAGTTAGATCTAGCACTATTTATGTTTAAATAGGGGGAGATTGTTGGGAATCTAAACTTGTTAGATTCCCTGTTCATTGATTTAAACATAATTAGGCTGATAGATAGTCCCTTGCCTGTGCCTAGGAGGTAGGCAAGTTTCACAAGACTCACAGAGATCCGAATCTCTGTGAGCAACCTCAGAGGAGTCCATGTCAGAGACATTGTCAGGGAAGTCGAAGATTACCTGAAGACATACTCCTTGGCTGAGATGGATAACAGCCAAGATGTATTAGGGACTCTGAGGGGTTGAGAGTTAACAGGGGTGGCAATACCCTGATAACTCTCAGCACACTTTGGACATGCCATTTGTGTGTTCGAGAATATGAAGAATAAGGAAACTGTTTTGGACAACTGTTCCTTAAAGCATAATGGAAGACTACCAAGAATAGAAGGACATCATGTGACTGATGTGGGAACTTGTAAAAGTTGTGTAGTCGACATCAAGTACTGTTCAAGTCAAACTCGTAACACTATAAATAGGATGTGTAACCTAGCATTAAGATTCAACACTTTGCAACATTAAGATCATTAGTGCGTGTAACTTAGTGAATCAAACAACTACGACTGTATTCATAAGTTAAGGTTATTGTTGTTCAAAGTGTGCACAACACATTGTCATCAAACGGTGTTATCCATAACACTTGTAATTCTTTATTATACAATAATAAGATTACGTTTGAAAAGTAATACCTTGTGTTGATTAAGTTAAGATTAGGGTTTCTCGCATTGATTAGGGACTTTCATGTAGATATATTGGTTTTCGTTTTTATTGTGAATATTATTACTATATTGTATTTACGTAAGAACAATAAATATACAAGTACTCCAAATACGTGAGAAATCACAACCTTGATTCGGGATTTCATCACTCGATCATTGTATTCGAATCCAAAGCAAAAGTTTAAAGGCAAAATAGATAAATACTTTCGTGAGGCTTAATTTCAATTAACACAAACTATAAGGTGGGTATAAGGCGGTTGTATTTCACGACCTAAAGGAAAAAGGCTCTTAAGTGCTTCGCGCCGCCTCGTTTCCTCCGCTTGCTTGTGCGTGTTTTGAGAAAGAAGGCTAATCGAGGGTTTGCCGCCCAAGTATTATCTACGTATATTATATTTGCTTGTGTTTTCAAGATTAAACCCTCTTGAACGTTTTGGTGTTCCACCAACGTTCTAAAGTCATCGAAAACGTTCACTCCACGTGATCGTTTTCATTCTTTGAGGCTCCTTTAATCGAGAAAGTCGATTCGAGGGGAGATTTGTAGATTTGTGTCTACGTAATACAACAAAAAATCCAAAAAAATTAAAAAACCAATCAAAAACCAAAAAAATTGAAAAAATTGAAAAGCCGCAAAAAGAATCTTCTTTGCTACCACCCATTCTACGCTTAGTGCATGCGCACTCGATCGAAGGATTATTCTAATTCTAGTGAAGCTTCGAATCGACACAATCGTAATCGAAGGAATCGACGACGTAGACGAGAATTAGAAACCGACGTTCCTAATATCGTTGTTGAAGAAACCGTAGAGGAGATGGCCGACAATCGTTCGATGATGGAATTGCTCCAAGCGCCCACCGAGGGTTATGGAGACGCGATCGTAATTCCCGCTATCGAGGCGGAGAATTTTGAGATCAAGAGCGGAATGCTTTCGTTGATCCAAGCTACGAAGTTTCGAGGTCGTGAAACCGATAATCCTCACGACCATATTCGGAATTTTGATCGTCTTTTGGCCACGAGCAAGTTTAAGAACGTCGACGCCGATGTCGTCAAGCTTATGCTTTTTCCATACTCGCTCGATGGTGCCGCCAAGGATTGGTACGAGAAAGAGCCACCTAATTCCATAGTTACGTGGAAGGATCTCGTTTCCAAGTTCGTTAATTATTTTTTCCCACCGTCTAAGACAACGTTTTTCAAGAATGAGATTACGAAATTTGAGCAAAAACCGAATGAATCTTTTAGAGACGCGTGGGATCGTTTTAAGGAATTGCTTAGGCAATGTCCTCACCATGGTTTTTCCGAGTTGCACCAAATCGATACGTTTTACAACGGTCTTAATTTTCACGAACAAGACTCGTTGAATTCCGCCGCCGGTGGCAACTTTTTGTGTAAGACTCCGAGAGAAGCTTTGATAATTATCGAAAACCGATCCAAGGTTTACCAACTCCGCAATGCACCGAGTGTTGCCAATGTCGCCAATGTTAGTAGTTCTAATCGCGACATTGAGAGAGTTGATGCAAAAGTCGACAAGCTTACGAATGTGTTCACGTCTTATCTCATTGAGATGCAAAAGAAAGACGCTCCCGCTACGGTGAAAGCGGTTGAGGTTTCGTGTACGTTATGTGGTGGACCTCATAATTATTACGAGTGTGCGGCTACGGATGGCCAAACGTCTAATGTGAGTGCGTTAAATGGAAACAACAATTTTTCTAATCAAAATAACGCCGGTCCATCACAACAAGGCAATTATAACCAAGGCAACAATTTTCAAAATCGAAACAATTTTCAAGGAAACAATCAACAAGGAAATTTTTCGAATCAAAATCAAGGAGGTTATAATCAAGGTCATAATATAACTTGGCAAAATCGAGATAACAATCAAGGAAACAATTTTTCAAGTGGGAATCAAAACAATTTTCAAAGAAGTAATCAAAACCAAGGGAACTTTAATTCAAATCAAAATAGTTCGTCAAATGATTTTCAAAATTACATGAAAACGAATGAGGCTAATATGAGACGATTAGAGGGAGAAATTGGTACTTTGAAAAACGACTTTACAAATACTTTGAAATTGCAAAACACGAAGATTGAGCAAGGGCAAATTGATATTAAAAAGATGTTTTCGGCTATAATGAACAAAGCCTCGGGTTCGTCATCAAGTTCGTTACCTAGTGACACCGTTGCTAATCCGAAAGAACAATGTAAAGCCGCCTCGTCTCGTGAGAAAGGTCGTGTGATTACGCCTAACCTTGAAGGATTCCGAGTTGTTTATCCCTCTCAACCCTCGACTTCTAAGACGTCTTCTTGTTCTAAAGTCGAGGGGGTGAACGTGGCGACCAAGGAAAGGAGTGCACACCCTCGTGTACCTCAAATTCCATCCACGGTTCAAAAAGAGAGCTTTGTCGACCTTACCAAAGTAACCCTTGAAGAAACTTGTGCTTCGATCCTTCTTAAAAAACCCAAAAGGCGTATGCCGAGAAAGGAAAAGGATCCGGGCCAATTTCTACTACCTTGTGATTTTTCCGAGATTGAGGGATGTTTAGCCCTTGACGATTTAGGTGCTAGCATCAATCTCATGCCTCATTCTCTTTGGAAATTGATGAGATTGCCTAGACTTACCCCCACGAACATGACAATCGAGCTTGCAAATTGTACTCCACTTATACCAATTGGAATAGCCGAGGATGTCTATGTTAGGATTGGAAAGTTTGTTTTTCCCGCGGATTTCGTTATATCCGATTACGAGTGTGACCCTAAATGTCCCATTATTTTAGGCCGACCATTCTTATCGACGGCTCGAACCGTAATCGACGTTCGCGAGGGGAGACTTACTATGAGATATGGGGATGAGAAAATAGACTTTTTTGCTAGAAAATCCCAAGGATTTTATGAGAATGAAAAAACCGAGGTTTCAAAACCTAATGATTCAAATTCTAATGATTTCAAAATGTTTACTTTGGCGGAAAGAATGAAGCTTGATGCATGTTTTGAAAGAATTAAGAAAAACGGTTTTAAAGATGATGATTTTAATGACAAAGAATACGTGTACCTAATTCAAAAGGGTATGTGTAAATTTATGGATGAAAACTCACTTTGGGATGTTTTTAGCGAAACAAGTGAAACACCAATTCCGAAGGGTGACGTTAATGCCATCACGACAATGACCAAAATGGATTCGTCTTCACCACCTTCGAAGGACCATGACTTTGAGGCTTCAACTTCTAACTCCATCGAAGTGCCTCCTTTGCCTAGCCCAACATCCGTTGAGGCTAAAGGGTTTATCGACATCGATCCTCTCGTTTTAGAAAAGTCACCTAAGCATAGCCCTAGTGCTTGTAAGTCCATGGTTGTGAGTGCTCACATCGACTCTTTCTTTGGCGATGACGATGGCGATTTTGCCGAGCTTGATCACGTACTTCGACATCCACATGCTATTTTTGATTCTCCTAAGAAGAAACATGTGAAGTACGATGATTATGAGTTTGATCCCGAGATTGAGGAAATCATTGAACGAGAGCTAGCTCTTATGCCTTCACTTCCACCTACGAGTGAGGTCGACCTTTCCAAAATCGAGGATGAACTCAATGAGTTGGAACGTCTTATTTTTGATGACGAACCAACTCATGTGACCACCAAAAATCCCATTCTCGAGGAGTTACCTTATCAACACTCCTCATTTGAGAATGACGTTTACCACATTCGTGAGGATCTAACTTATCAACGATCCCCACAAAAGAATGATGGTTTCATGCTTGATCGTGATCTTTTCGAGAGAGTTTCTAAGATACTCAAGGAGGGGAATGACAAGCCTTGGTTTGACAAGCCTATCTTTGATGAAGAAATCGATGAGATCGACGTTCATGAGGATGACGAGTATGTAGACCCCGAGGGGGCGGTGTTCTTTATTGACAAACGTTTTGAGAACTTATATAATCCGCCACCCCCTCCCGCCAAAGACTTAAATGTGAGGATTTTTAGCGCGACTAATTTTCAATTTGACACGCCAAATATTTTCGACATTATTCAATCGGGTTTTCATAAAGAGTTTTTGAACGATGAAAAAGGAAAAGATTTTAAAAATGTTTTAAAAGATTTTTCTACATGTTTAACTCCGTCATCACATCGTGTTATGAGTGCTACCACCTCGTCTACTCCTTTTGATGATGGTTGGTGTGGATCTAGTGTAGGGGAAGCCCCAAATGTTCCCTCACACTTTACCACCGAGGACGAGATTTACGATCCCGGAATTGCTTGTAAAGGGAAATCTCGGTCTTCCACCGATGCAATAAATGGAAAATCTTTTCGTTTGCTTGGTGTGAGTCTACCTCGAGTAGCTCATAAGTTTGCCTTACCCATTGCCCCACCTTTCTACTTCTTATCTCTTTTCTTCTACCCCATTTGGGTTTGTGTTGAAGTAGCGTTGTTTCGTCTTTCATCCGAAAACGAGGACGCTATCTTTGACCCCGGTATACGTTTATCGGGTTTTTAAAGTACTCCACGTACTTTTGGGCCTTGTTTACCATGTAAGCCCCACTAAAAATGACCATACCAAGATTATCCCTAAATGATCACATTTATGGGGATTCGAGTCGAGCTTTTGACTCGGTTATCAAAAACAAGGTGCCTCGTGGGGGATTCTCATGCTTATCATTGTAAATATTATCTCTTTCTTAGTTAATGTAACGAGGGGACTTGTGCTCTTCCTACCTTTGTTTCGTGGTTGTTTGTGATTGTGATTCATTAGGTTCATCGTCATCATTGAAGCCTCTCGTGTTCGTTTTACGGATCACTCGAGCTTCGATCGTTGCCTTTGGAGATTCCGATATCCGATGATATCCTTTTATGTTCTATGATATGAGCTTAAACTCATATCCTTTTATCAACAAATAACCCTAAAACATGAAGCAAAATACCCTTTTATATTGTAAAAAGCAGTGTTATGTGGTATGTTTGTGTTTGTGTGATCTTATGTAGGTAAAAGGATATAATTTCAAGCAAACAAGGAAAAACCAAGCTCAAATGGATGAAAAAGACAAAAGAGGATCAAAAGTGACAAGACTTTGAAGTCAAAGGACCTATCTTGACAAGTTGTGAAAGTTGGAGGACTTAAAGTGCAAATTATGGAAAGTCAAGATTAAAGTCAAATTTGGTCAACTACAAAGTCAACTCAAGTCAAAGGGCCATTTTGTTGAAGAATCAAAGTTGAAGGGTCAAAAATGTCAAAAGAATGAAGATATTAGCTCTAAATAGCAATCTGCCAAGTCAAGGGACTTAATTTGCCAAGTTTGGAAAGTATTGCATGTTTAATCCAAGTGAAAAGGGAAAGGACCAATGAGAAGAGAGGAAAGAGTTCACACGGATCAAACAATTAATGTCCACTCACAGCCGCCTCATTTATTGCCAAATCATAACAGTGCAATCCGCAACTCTCTCTCTCTACCAATCAAAGGCTGCCACGTGTCCTTCTCTTTCAACAAAAATATTTTCCAGGAACGGGATTTTGATAGAAGGCATTTCAAGTAAAGATCAAAACACCAAAATTGCTCAATTTTGGAAGACGAATCCAACGGTGCAATCCATTTAACATATTATCCATTGAATCAAAAACCCCCAATTCAAGTTCATCACCTTCAAAGAGGATTTGCAGAATTCCTCCACGTGTCAAGTGATGATTGGCCCAAACACGTCACAACTCCAACAGAATCTCCCTTTCTTGCCTATAAATACCCAGCTTGTACTTCATTTGTGATAGTAGCTTAATTTTGTAAACACATAGTTCTCTAAATTTCTCTTTTCCCTTTTTCCTCCTTTTCACCTAACTACTCAAGAGTCTGACAAACTCTTGAGTCAGTTAGTTAGTTAGAACCTTGTAACTACTTTTGTAACAGAAATCACTAAATAAAATTCAAATTTCCTTTTTCCCGCCAAATTCTGTTTCTCAAATTCCTGTTGAATCTTGTTGATCTTGGATATACTAGTTGGTGTTTGATGTTAGTTATGATCAACCATTGATCATAGCTTACATTGGTGGAGTTTTGTAGCTGTTTGTTCAAGAATCAAGTTCTTTCCATTGTTCTTGAAGATTTCATGGCAGATTGATGATTTGCAGTTGTTTGATTGTTGATTTGAGTTGATAGCTAGTGATAGGTGGTGGTATCACTAGGGCAAGAGAGCTCAGCGCTCCTCTTCTTCCCAAAGGACCTCTACAATAGGTTTCATAGCTTCTGTTTTAAGTTCCTCTAAACAAGTCCTTGCCTGCTCATTTTCCTAGATAACTTTGATGGCTGCCTGTTTTGCTTGATAAATAGTTGTTGATTGATTGATTTGAGTTCATTTGTAGCTTAATCTTGCCTACTTGTTCATTGTTTTAAGCTCCATTTGTAGTTTCTGCTTATTTTCAGTTACATTCTAGCATTATAGCTTAATTGAGTCCTAGTTGAGATAATTGCTTGTTTTTAGTTTCTATAGCTTTCAAATTGTCTGCTTAATCTAGTTTGTTAAAACCTTTGAATCAGTTCAAAACAGAACTTAATAAGCCTTTGATAAACTTTGTTAAAATCAGATAAAGGTGTGTTTGGGACTAGTTGTAAATCAGTTTTCAAGTGTTGTTAATTGGTGTTTAATTGATCATTTTCAGTCATTAGGAGTTAACAATTGATTCTAAGTCTTTTACTAGTCAATATAATAGTCAAACAGGCAATTGGTAATCAAAAAGTTTGGGTCATACTTGTTATCAGCTTTTAGTTCAAAACTTGCCAAATTCAATTGATTATTTCTCCTTCATTACTAGATGAAATTTGCTCAAACTAGTTTCTAGTTATAGCTTATAACATAAACTTTCAGTCTCTAAGAGGAAATTCTACAGTATTCAGAAATAAGCTAGAAAACAGCTTATTTGCTCAAGCCTGAGCATTTTCAATTCTCTGATATAAGAAGCATTCTGATTTCTTAGTTCTCATAATCCACTTCATAAAAGTTGTTGTTTTCTTTCACATTTCCATTTAGAAAGTATTGAATATGAGTTTTTGAGATTTTGAGCTTTTTCCAAAAATTGGTCAACGTTTGGTCAACATAAGCTCATTTGAGCTTATTTTCAGATATCTAGCTTATTACTGGATGAAATTTGTTCTAATTTGATTTCCCCTTCCTTAAATCAAGTGCTTAATCAGTTTTGATAATAAAATCAAGTTGTGGATGTTTGGATTAGGCTATAGCTTATTTTGAGCTTATTGATAAGCACTCAATTGCTTATTTTGGAATTTTAGCTTATTTCCTTGAACACACGTTTCTAGAATTGGATTTGAAGATGTTTGCAAGTTGTTTCAGCTTATTTGGTTGAGAAATAAGCTCAAACGAGCTTATTCTTTCTTTGTGCCCGTTTTTACTTGAAAAGTTTGGAAAATTGCACTTTAGTCCCTGGTTTTCAATTAGAGTTAATTTTTGGCTAAACTTGCTAGATTTTAGGGTTTGCAAAAGTTCAGTCCCTGGACTTTGTTAGTTTGTTAAAATTCAGTTTACAAGTTTGTTAGTTTGTTAGTTTTTGGTTAGTTTGTTAAAGTTTTTACAAGTTAAGTCCTTATAGTTAATTGTTTTACATTTTTAGTCCTTATAACTTTTAGAATTTACATTTCAAGCATTTTCATTTTATAGAAATTACATTTTCAGTCCTTATAGTTTTGAATTTTGCATTTTTATATTTTACTTGAATAAAATTTGGAATTTGCAATTTGTTTTACGTATAAGTAGGTTTATATTTTTCATTTTTAATTAGTTTTGTTTGAATTAGCAATAGATTACCAAGCAAGCTTGAACAACCAAAAACAATTATAAATTTGATATTGATTGGACTTTCTATTAGTTAAGAACTGAGAAAACGAACTTGCATTATACACATTTCAAATGGCAATGGCGCCGCTGCCGGTTCTTTGACTACACGAGAGACTATCGATTGACGGTTTTCATTGGCTTTTGGGATCCGTTCATAGTGTGAACGTTATTTTTACGTATCATAAATCAAAAACAAATAAAAAAAATCAAAAATATAAAAATATAAAAACTAAAAAATTAACAAAACAATTCTTTTCCTAAAGAATTGACCAAAAAAATTAAAAAATCCAAAAAGCAATCTTTTTCCTAAGAGATTGCACCCAAAAATATATATTATTGGATTCTCTCGGTTTTTATGTACATATAGTATTTTCCTTTAAAAACTCATAAATACAAAAATATTTTCCATATATTATTATAAGTAAATACGTATACGTATAAGAACAATCAATCTACATATCTTCCATAAGTATTGCCGAGGCAATACACCGTGTTGAGGGGCGCTCCGGTCCTTGACACGCGTATCGATCAAACAAAATAAAGCAAGAATAGATAAATACTCTCAATAAGCAATAATTCGAAGAATACGAACATTTAAGTGAATAGAAAGGCGATGTGCTATAAAATGCCATCTAAGGGTCAATAGGTACTTAAGTGCTTCGCGCCACCTAACCCCCCGTTCACTTGGGAGTATTCTAAGAAGGAAAGCTTCATTGAGGGTCTTGCACCCAAAGTAGTATTACATATATTGTTACTTTCTTGTGGATATTTAATATCGAAACTCGAAGAGGATAATCTTATTCTTTTCAAAGTCACACGAGAGCTTCTCTCTCATTCCTCGTATTGAGTTGCATGCTCACTCGCGGGCGTGCACAAATACCGATTGGTGTACAACCTCTTCCTCCGAAAAGGAAGAAAAAGAGAAAGAGTAAGACCACCACCGTCCACCAAGCCGATCACGAGAATCGTGCTTTGTCACCACCACAAGGAGCCATGGCAAATGATAACCGTACTTTGTATGAACGTATGCAATCCAACATTCATGGATATGCTAGTGCCATTAAGATTCCCGACTATCCCGCTAACACATTTGAGCTACATACATCTATGATCAATATGGTTGCTGCATCACCTTTTTTTGGAAAACAAAATGAGGATCCCCATGCTCCCTTAAGAGATTCCTTTCACTTTGCAACACCATTAAGCATAATGGGGTTCCACATGAGGTCATTAGATTGATGTTAGTGTCATTTTCCTTAGATGGGAGTGCTAAGCATTGGTTAGACACCCAACCACCCGATAGTATCACCACATGGGATGATTTTACCACTAAGTTTTTGAACAAATTCTTTCCTCCACAAAAGACTATGGCTTTGAGGAATTTGATTATGGGCTTTACACAAAAACCTAGTCAATCCTTTGGTGATGCTTGGGAAGAGTATAGTGAGTTGTTGAGGCGATGCCCTAACCATGGAATGGATGATCTAGGCCAAATCAATACCTTCTATAATGGCCTTAAACCTCACCACCAAGATTCACTAAATGCTTCCGCGGGAGGGAGTATTCATTTCAAGACATACCAAGAGGCTTTGACCATTATTGAGACTAAGGCAATGGTTCAAACAAACGATCCATTTGAAGAAAGAGTTCATGTTATCCAAAACACTTCTCAAATCCCTTTTGATAACCAACTCCTCAAGTTTCAAGAAGCTATTTTTCAAAGGATGGATAGAGAAAGTGAGAGGCATTTGCAAGCACAACAAGACATGCTTCAAACTTTTAAGAGCATGACATTGAACAATTCCTCAAACAATGTGAATGCCATCACCATTTCTTGTGTTACTTGTGGAGGTCCTCACTCTTATGAACAATGTGACAAGGTGCAAGGGTATCAAGGGGAATGCTATGCTTACCAAGAGGAACACCGTGAACACTTCAAGCCTAACATCAATCCAAATAACCTTTCTTACAAATCCCAAAATTACCTTACTCCACCCGGCTTCCCACCCCAACCACCCACCCAAATTCCACAAAATCCTCCTCAAATTTTAGCAAGGAATCAAGGGCAAAGACAACCATACCAAGGAAATAATTACAAGGCACCCAATCAATTTCAACCTCAAGCTAATACCTTTTATCCACCACAACAAGGATTTACTCAACCACTTCCATTTATTCCCAATCAAGCATATGCTCCAATACCAAATCAAGCTTACCCTCAAAATCAAACTCAAGGATATGGGATGCAAGAGACTCAAGAGTATGTTGACAAGAAAATGCGTGACATTGAGAAGAGAATGAATGACCAAGTGAAACGTACAATAGAGGAACAAATCAATAGGGTTTTAGTGGCGGTAACTCAAAGACCACAAGGGGCTTTACCTTCCAACACACAAACAAATCCTAGGGCTAATGTCAATGCTATTACAACAAGGAGTGGTACAACAACAAAGGATCCTTCACCTCCTAAACCTACTTTTGTTCAACCCGCTTGTGCTCCTACTTGTGATAAGCCTTCTACTTCTACTCCACCTCCTCAAAGTGCTCCTATTCACTCAAACACACCTTCTCAACCACCTCATACTTCTCCTTTACCTTCCACACTTCCCAATGAAGAGGCTAACAAAGACAAATCTTCCACTACAACACCTATTTCACCTACACCCAAACCTACTCTTCCATACCCTTCAAGGTTGAAAAAGGACAAGTTAAAGAACAAAGATGACATACAAGTCTCCAATTTCTTAAGGATGTTCAAGCAACTCAATATCAACATATCCTTTGCGGAAGCTCTTGCTTATATGCCAAAGTTTGCTAAGATGTTCAAGGATTTGCTCTCAAACAAAGAAAAATTGGTTGATTTGCCCAACACATCACTTAATGAAAATTGTTCCGCGGTGTTACTTAAAACCTTACCAACAAAACTTGGAGATCCGGGGCGCTTCTTGATACCTTGTAATTTTCCCGGTGTTGAAAATTGCATGGCTTTGGCGGATTTAGGGGCAAGCATAAATCTCATGCCTTTATCGGTTTGGAAACAACTCTCTCTTCCCGAGCTCACCCCCACTAGGATGACTCTTGAACTAGCCAACCGAACCATAGCTCACCCCGTAGGTATCGCGGAAGATGTGTTTGTAGGTGTGGATAAGTTTACCTTTCCGGCCGACTTTGTAGTGGTCAATTATGACATGGATCCTAGAGTGCCTTTGATTGTTGGTAGACCGTTTTTGAGAACGGGTCGTACCTTGATAGATGTGGCGGAAGGAGAATTAATTATGAGAGTAGAGGATGAGAAAGTGGTGTTTAAGTTAGGGAAAGTTTGTGATAGAAAAGAGGTTAAGGAGTCTAGACCTTGTGAGACGATTAACATTGTGGATGTGTTAGATGAAGTGTGTAATGAACACTTTCATGATGCTTGTAAGAATGCTAGTGATGAGATTCCACATGTTGAAACCGTGGCTTCAATTGCTCCCTCTTTAACACCTTTTGGAGAGAGTGATTTCCTCTTGGAGGAATTTGAGTCCAACTTTCTTGGTGATGATGATTCTCCCATTAATTGGGAAGAAGATATTCTTACAATCCAAAAGTTGCTCAATGAGGACCCTATTCCTTCTCCTATTCCACAAGAGATTACCATTGAGGAACCTTCCATAGTGAAACCTTCCATAGAGAGTCCACCTCCCATTGAACTTAAGGAACTTCCATCCCACTTAGAATATGCTTTCTTAGAAGGAAAAGACCAATTACCGGTGATTATTGCTAAGGAATTGAAAGAGGATGAGAAGGAGCAACTTATTGAAGTCCTTAAGAAACATAAGAAAGCTTTAGCATGGAAAATATCCGACATAAGGGGAATTGATCCACATTTTTGTACTCACAAAATCCTTATGGAGGATGATTATAAACCCGCCATTCAAAACCAAAGGAGAGTTAACCCAAAAATTCATGAGGTTATTAAGAAAGAAGTGATTAAACTCTTAGATGCGGGTATGATTTACCCCATTTCCGACTCTCCATGGGTTAGCCCGGTTCATTGTGTTCCAAAGAAGGGTGGAATCACCGTGGTGCCTAATGAGAACAATGAGCTTATTCCCACGAGACTTGTAACCGGTTGGAGAGTTTGCATTGATTATAGAAAACTCAATGAGGCAACTAGGAAAGACCATTTCCCGCTTCCCTTTATGGATCAAATGCTTGAACGCTTAGCGGGAAATGAGTACTATTGTTTTCTTGATGGCTTTTCGGGTTATTTCCAAATCCCAATTGACCCTAAGGATCAAGAAAAGACCACATTCACTTGTCCATACGGTACATTTGCTTACAAGAGGATGCCTTTTGGCCTATGTAATGCACCGGGGACGTTTCAAAGGTGCATGATGGCAATTTTCCATGATATGATAGAGCAAACCATGGAGGTTTTTATGGATGACTTTTCCGTATTTGGGAACTCTTTTAGCTCTTGTCTCACCAATCTTGAGAGAATGCTTAAGCGTTGTGAGGAAACACGTTTGGTGCTTAATTGGGAGAAATGTCACTTTATGGTGAAAGAGGGGATTGTTTTAGGACACAAGATATCCAATAAGGGATTAGAAGTTGATCGAGCCAAAATTGATGTGATTGCTAAGCTTCCCCCACCCACCTCGGTTAAAGGTGTGAGGAGTTTCTTAGGTCATGCGGGTTTTTATAGGCGCTTTATACAAGATTTCTCTAAGATAGCTAGACCGATGACTCATCTCTTAGAGAAAGAGGCTCCTTTCATTTTTGACCAAGCTTGTTCAGAATCTTTTGAGACACTTAAGGAAAAATTGACAAAGGCTCCTGTTTTGGTTTCTCCAAATTGGGAATTACCTTTTGAGCTTATGTGTGACGCTAGTGATTATGCGGTGGGGGCCGTCTTAGGACAAAGAGTTAATAAGCATTTCCAACCTATACACTATGCGAGTAAAACCATGACCGGTGCACAACTTCATTACACTACCACGGAAAAAGAGTTGCTTGCTATAGTATATGCTTTTGAGAAGTTTAGACCATATCTTGTGCTTTCCAAGACCATAGTGTATACGGATCATTCCGCTCTCAAGTATCTTATGACAAAACAAGATGCTAAGCCTAGGCTTTTGAGATGGGTTTTGTTGCTTCAAGAGTTTAAGATAGAGATTCGTGATAAAAAAGGGGCCGAGAATTTAGCGGCGGATCATTTGAGTAGACTTGAGCATCCTTTTCAAGGAGATTTCCCACATCAAGAAATCAATGAATCCTTTCCATTAGAGGAGCTCATGTCTATCTCTTCCCAAGAGGATGCCACACCTTGGTTTGCGGATATTGCAAACTATCTTGTGGGCAATGTGCTTATTGAGGGTCTTACTTACCAACAAAAGAAAAAGTTTCTTAAGGAAGTTAAGTATTACTTTTGGGATGATCCATATCTTTTTAGGCAATGTGCGGACCAAATCATTAGACGGTGTGTAGATGGGCCCGAGGCATTTAAAATCTTAGAGGCATGTCATAAAGGACCTACGGGTGGACATTTTGGGCCTAACTACACCGCCAAGAAAGTCTTTGATTCGGGTTACTATTGGCCTTCCATTTACAAGGATGCCCAAGAGATGGTGAAATTTTGTGATGTTTGTCAAAGACAAGGAAAAATTACACAACGTGATGAGATGCCACAAAATTTTATCCAAGAGTGTGAGATATTTGATGTATGGGGAATAGATTTCATGGGACCTTTTCCATCCTCTAAGGGAAACAAGTATATACTTGTGGCGGTGGATTATGTGTCCAAGTGGGTGGAGGCTAAAGCCTTACCTACTAATGATGATAGAGTGGTTGTAAAGTTCTTGAAACAATTGTTTGCTAGATTTGGTGTACCTCGGGCCATCATAAGTGATCGTGGTACGCACTTTTGTAATGACCAATTCACGAGAGTTATGAAGAAATATGGAGTGAATCATAGACTTTCTACCGCGTATCACCCTCAAACAAATGGTCAAACCGAGGTCACAAATCGTGGTTTAAAGAGAATTTTAGAGCGAACGGTGGGAGAGCATAGAGCTTCTTGGTCGGATAAGCTTGATGATGCTTTGTGGGCGTTTAGGACGGCTTTTAAGACACCAATTGGTTGTACTCCTTATAGGCTTGTCTATGGAAAAGCGTGCCACCTCCCATTTGAGTTAGAACATAAGGCATCTTGGGCTCTCAAGTGGGCTAACTTTGATTTAAACCAAGCCGGTTCACATAGGAAAGATCAAATCAATGAGATGGATGAGTTGAGAGCCAATGCCTATGAGAATTCTTTGCTATACAAGGAAAAGACTAAGAAATTGCATGATGCTAAGATCAAGAATCGTGAGTTCAAAGTTGGAGAGCCGGTTCTCCTCTTTAACTCAAGATTGAAGCTTTTTGCGGGCAAGCTTAAGTCGAGATGGTCCGGTCCATTCACTATTGCTCAAGTGTTTCCATATGGAACTCTTGAGTTGTCCCAACCCGATGGTCCAAATTTTAAAGTGAATGGTCACCGTGTTAAGCACTACTTTGGGGAGGACATTTCCGTTGAAATGGTCCAAGAGGTCCCCATTTTCCCCATGAATTAATTCATTGAGGGACGAGTCGAGCTAGAGACTCATTAACTCAAGCATCGTATAACTAGGTTAGAGTGTTGTAGGTTAGAAATAAAGGCATAGATTTGGAGATAAGTGTAGGGGAGACCTTCTTTTGTCTTCATGCTTGTTTGTAGGGTTGCTCACTCATCTCATGCTTTGGAGCTTATGGAGGAGGCCCTTGTATCCGGTTCACTTCGTTACTTTAGTGATTTTTCATTGACACCTTGTGCTTAAACTTGATTTCACTAATAGTAGTCCTTTCCTTAACTTGGGTTAAGCAAAGTCTATTCATTGTCATAAGTGTAGGGGAAGTTTTTATACTTCCATGCTCTTAAACATTGAGGACAATGTTTAGCTTAAGTGTAGGGGGGTCTTCTATCGAAGTGACCTTACCTAGAACTTGTCATTGTCTTTCATGATAATTGGGAAAATTGAATTTTCAACATTTTTCAAATTTTTGATTTACTTTGGCCAACAAAAATATGCATTCATAATTTTTGCATCAATCATTTTCATTTGCATAACACATTTGCATTGTATATATTTCTTCTCTTATTTTGCATCAAAAATATATAAAAAGGAAAAAAATATAATAAAACATGGTTTTAACAAGTTTAGACTTCCTTGACATATTAGGCCCGCTATGGATATTTTGACTCAACCCGAGTTTGCTTATTTTAGCACTCTCTAGCTAGTATCCTTAACCATGTAGTCCTTCATTGGTCTATTAGGCTAAGCTTCCACCAATTTCATTCTTTGAAATTTTAAATTTGTGGAGAATGGGAAATGATAGAGTTGAAGCAAGTGTAAAAGGGCTAGATAGACTTCATGGCAATTACTTGTGGCTAAACCCTTCTCTTCTTGACCTCTATTTTCTTCGCTTGTATATAATTGTTAATAAATAATCAAGTACGGTTTTAATTGGTTTGTAATCTCTTATGCATTTTTGGCTAATCATTTATGGTTGATATGAGTACGTCTTAAGATTCTAAGTTAGCACGTTTTATGTGTACTAGACTTGTGTCATGCTCCATATTTAGCGGGTGTTTTTCCTTTTCTTCTTTGCAAATTTCTTGGTGAGGAATAAAGAAAAATAAGAGCGGCTTATGAAAAAAAATGAGTGGCTAGAAAAAAAAAAAAGAAAAAAAAAAAATAATAATGCAAGACTCCCAAGAGGGGCAGTGTGGTGTTAATTATAGTGACTATTGAGTTCCAATATTACCTTGACGGGTTGCGGGGATTCAATAGATTGCTCCAATCCAATATTACCTTGACGGGTTGCGGGGTTGAAGATCCAAAATCTCAAAAAGATGCGGATGTAAATTATTGCGTGAGTTTTATTTTTCTTTCCTTAGCGAGTGTGTAGTTACTTATGAAAGCATGGCATGAGGATTTTACACATAAGGCGAATGACTTATTATTCTTAATACGGACTTGTATTAATTGTGAGCGGTTTTTCAAGTAATGGATGAGAGGATTACTTAGGATTAAAACCGTGCTTCCTTATTTTTGGATTTTACACTTCTTATATTTCACGCTTGAATAATGACAAATTTGCCCACAAGCAATTTGCTCAAATAATAACCGGTTCCACATTTAATTGTCATGAATAAGTTGATGCACTTTTTACTTGTGAATGCAATGATCCCATTTACTAGCTTGGTATGGGGAAAGTGAAACTTGAGGGTGATAAGTGTCCATGGTACCCAAGCCCTAATCCAAGTCATTGAATTCTTTATGAGTTATTTCCATCAAAACCATTTTAAGAAAAATCAAAAAGATATAGATAGAATTGTATTTTGATTCATTGCATTATTAAAAGTCAAAATCATGCATCATTTAGTTTAGAGTAGTGTAGATGCATCTCATATGGCCAAGGTGGATTAATTATGAGGGAAATGTAAATTTTTAAACCTTGAAATATAATATTGCATGAGGACATGACAATGCTCAAGTGTAGGGGAATTTGATATGAGCTTAAACTCATATCCTTTTATCAACAAATAACCCTAAAACATGAAGCAAAATACCCTTTTATATTGTAAAAAGCAGTGTTATGTGGTATGTTTGTGTTTGTGTGATCTTATGTAGGTAAAAGGATATAATTTCAAGCAAACAAGGAAAAACCAAGCTCAAATGGATGAAAAAGACAAAAGAGGATCAAAAGTGACAAGACTTTGAAGTCAAAGGACCTATCTTGACAAGTTGTGAAAGTTGGAGGACTTAAAGTGCAAATTATGGAAAGTCAAGATTAAAGTCAAATTTGGTCAACTACAAAGTCAACTCAAGTCAAAGGGCCATTTTGTTGAAGAATCAAAGTTGAAGGGTCAAAAATGTCAAAAGAATGAAGATATTAGCTCTAAATAGCAATCTGCCAAGTCAAGGGACTTAATTTGCCAAGTTTGGAAAGTATTGCATGTTTAATCCAAGTGAAAAGGGAAAGGACCAATGAGAAGAGAGGAAAGAGTTCACACGGATCAAACAATTAATGTCCACTCACAGCCGCCTCATTTATTGCCAAATCATAACAGTGCAATCCGCAACTCTCTCTCTCTACCAATCAAAGGCTGCCACGTGTCCTTCTCTTTCAACAAAAATATTTTCCAGGAACGGGATTTTGATAGAAGGCATTTCAAGTAAAGATCAAAACACCAAAATTGCTCAATTTTGGAAGACGAATCCAACGGTGCAATCCATTTAACATATTATCCATTGAATCAAAAACCCCCAATTCAAGTTCATCACCTTCAAAGAGGATTTGCAGAATTCCTCCACGTGTCAAGTGATGATTGGCCCAAACACGTCACAACTCCAACAGAATCTCCCTTTCTTGCCTATAAATACCCAGCTTGTACTTCATTTGTGATAGTAGCTTAATTTTGTAAACACATAGTTCTCTAAATTTCTCTTTTCCCTTTTTCCTCCTTTTCACCTAACTACTCAAGAGTCTGACAAACTCTTGAGTCAGTTAGTTAGTTAGAACCTTGTAACTACTTTTGTAACAGAAATCACTCAATAAAATTCAAATTTCCTTTTTCCCGCCAAATTCTGTTTCTCAAATTCCTGTTGAATCTTGTTGATCTTGGATATACTAGTTGCTGTTTGATGTTAGTTATGATCAACCATTGATCATAGCTTACATTGGTGGAGTTTTGTAGCTGTTTGTTCAAGAATCAAGTTCTTTCCATTGTTCTTGAAGATTTCATGGCAGATTGATGATTTGCAGTTGTTTGATTGTTGATTTGAGTTGATAGCTAGTGATAGGTGGTGGTATCACTAGGGCAAGAGAGCTCAGCGCTCCTCTTCTTCCCAAAGGACCTCTACAATAGGTTTCATAGCTTCTGTTTTAAGTTCCTCTAAACAAGTCCTTGCCTGCTCATTTTCCTAGATAACTTTGATGGCTGCCTGTTTTGCTTGATAAATAGTTGTTGATTGATTGATTTGAGTTCATTTGTAGCTTAATCTTGCCTACTTGTTCATTGTTTTAAGCTCCATTTGTAGTTTCTGCTTATTTTCAGTTACATTCTAGCATTATAGCTTAATTGAGTCCTAGTTGAGATAATTGCTTGTTTTTAGTTTCTATAGCTTTCAAATTGTCTGCTTAATCTAGTTTGTTAAAACCTTTGAATCAGTTCAAAACAGAACTTAATAAGCCTTTGATAAACTTTGTTAAAATCAGATAAAGGTGTGTTTGGGACTAGTTGTAAATCAGTTTTCAAGTGTTGTTAATTGGTGTTTAATTGATCATTTTCAGTCATTAGGAGTTAACAATTGATTCTAAGTCTTTTACTAGTCAATATAATAGTCAAACAGGCAATTGGTAATCAAAAAGTTTGGGTCATACTTGTTATCAGCTTTTAGTTCAAAACTTGCCAAATTCAATTGATTATTTCTCCTTCATTACTAGATGAAATTTGCTCAAACTAGTTTCTAGTTATAGCTTATAACATAAACTTTCAGTCTCTAAGAGGAAATTCTACAGTATTCAGAAATAAGCTAGAAAACAGCTTATTTGCTCAAGCCTGAGCATTTTCAATTCTCTGATATAAGAAGCATTCTGATTTCTTAGTTCTCATAATCCACTTCATAAAAGTTGTTGTTTTCTTTCACATTTCCATTTAGAAAGTATTGAATATGAGTTTTTGAGATTTTGAGCTTTTTCCAAAAATTGGTCAACGTTTGGTCAACATAAGCTCATTTGAGCTTATTTTCAGATATCTAGCTTATTACTGGATGAAATTTGTTCTAATTTGATTTCCCCTTCCTTAAATCAAGTGCTTAATCAGTTTTGATAATAAAATCAAGTTGTGGATGTTTGGATTAGGCTATAGCTTATTTTGAGCTTATTGATAAGCACTCAATTGCTTATTTTGGAATTTTAGCTTATTTCCTTGAACACACGTTTCTAGAATTGGATTTGAAGATGTTTGCAAGTTGTTTCAGCTTATTTGGTTGAGAAATAAGCTCAAACGAGCTTATTCTTTCTTTGTGCCCGTTTTTACTTGAAAAGTTTGGAAAATTGCACTTTAGTCCCTGGTTTTCAATTAGAGTTAATTTTTGGCTAAACTTGCTAGATTTTAGGGTTTGCAAAAGTTCAGTCCCTGGACTTTGTTAGTTTGTTAAAATTCAGTTTACAAGTTTGTTAGTTTGTTAGTTTTTGGTTAGTTTGTTAAAGTTTTTACAA
This sequence comes from Glebionis coronaria, assembly GCA_025667525.1. Classification (NCBI taxonomy): domain Eukaryota; kingdom Viridiplantae; phylum Streptophyta; class Magnoliopsida; order Asterales; family Asteraceae; genus Glebionis; species Glebionis coronaria. The sequence goes on from JANFOE010000031.1 coordinate 406,194, forward strand.
GTTAAGTCCTTATAGTTAATTGTTTTACATTTTTAGTCCTTATAACTTTTAGAATTTACATTTCAAGCATTTTCATTTTATAGAAATTACATTTTCAGTCCTTATAGTTTTGAATTTTGCATTTTTATATTTTACTTGAATAAAATTTGGAATTTGCAATTTGTTTTACGTATAAGTAGGTTTATATTTTTCATTTTTAATTAGTTTTGTTTGAATTAGCAATAGATTACCAAGCAAGCTTGAACAACCAAAAACAATTATAAATTTGATATTGATTGGACTTTCTATTAGTTAAGAACTGAGAAAACGAACTTGCATTATACACATTTCATTCTAACGTTTATCTTATTAGCATAATTCATAAACGGCTTTTAGGTTATTCGTTTTACCCTTTCCATGCTCGAGATTAAGCATTCGACTTCGTCTCTAGTATGGGGGTGTTTACACCCCTAGACTCGAAACATTAAGGACAATGTTTAGTTTTAGTATGGGGGGGGGGGGGGTGAGTAGATACTTCACCTTGCTCACGTCAACATGCAATCCAATATTCATCTTTTTGTTATCGTTTTGTTGCAAAATAAGGCTAAAAATGACCAAATTTTAAAATTTTTCTAGTTTTTCATAAGTGTTTAAGACACGAATGTAGGTTTTCCGATGGTGAGAACGAGAGTAATTTTTGACTCGACCGTGCGTGTTGAGCACTTAGCTTCGATTCCTTAACTTTTTAGGCTAAGTCTCTTAAATGAGGACGAGAAATGATAGAGTTATTTATAAGTCTCGTAATCGTCATGCTCTTATGTGTAGTAATTATTAGCTTATTCTCCCAACGCTTTTGCATAAATAATTGTTAATAAATATTGATTTGGCGGTTTAGTCACTATTGTTGGATTTCTAATTTGTTTTGGTAGCTTCCATGTAATTAAATTGGAAAAATATTAAGGTATCGCCAGCGTCACGGTTTTGAAGTATTGGCACCCGAATAATCGAAAGCTTCACCTAATAATAAGATTTCAAGTGCTCACCTAAATTAAGCAAAAATTTGAAGCTCACAAGGCCGAAAAATCTATGCCCAAATTGAAAGTGAATCAAGCCTTAATCTTCGAAGCTTTAAAGATCCAAAATTCGCTTTAGCGTGAGGATATACGTCTTTGGCTAATAAAACCACCGATGAGGCGGATAATAAAAGGCAAGGCAAGACCGAAGTCATAATAAAAGCTTCATGGCGAAGTTGAATAAAAGATGGAGGTAAACCAAAGATAATAAGGCCCTTCCGTTAGGGGGCGTATAAAAGTCTTGGTAATAAGTCTCATGTTCAAAACCGTTATAAAACCGTGTTTATCGATCCTTCTTGTTGACTTAATTTTTTGACATCGTTGTCTATTGGGATGAATTACTGATTTGATGATTTTGGTTACACCGTTAAGTTTCTATTTTTAGACTTAATATCTATTCACGCATAAGTCGATGATGTATCCTCGTGATCATTAAGACAAAATAAAATATAAGAGATACCAAGTAGGAATAAGGGAGTTTAGGTTCGTAATTAACACTAATGAGATGTGTTCGTGTTGCTAACTTATAATAACAATGATCTCATTACACACTTAGCATGGAATTGGGTGAAAATCGAGGACGACGAAATTATTTATAACGAAGCATTCACGTGTTCTTGTTCTATGATCCCAAAAGTCACTTTATCGTGATGAAAACAATACATTACGTCTAAAACACGTGTAGTAGTTTATTTTAAATTTATGTCTTGAATAAATGTCATCATAAAATGAATTTTGGAAGTGCTACAATACTTAATTCTAGCATTGCGTGGGGACACGGCAATGGTTTAGTATGGGGGAGTGATGAGACTGTATTTATACATAGTCTCATCATCCAAATCGGGCTTAAAACGCTTAAAATATCATCAAAAATACCCATATATATGCCTGTGTTTGTTCATTGTGTATTTTAGGTATGGATGTCGTGAATTCACCAAAAGATCAAAGGAATCAAGCAAAAACGAACACGGGAAACGAAGCCGCACAAGAAACCGGACCCGAATCATGATTTTCCTATCAAGTCCTTGAAGTTTGAAGATTTGGCAACTTTGGTCCCTCATCTTTTGAAGACTTGTCATTTTATACCCTTGTAAAACCTTAAAATTACAAATGGGTCCCTAAAATTTCAAGAATGTATAAGAAAAGCCCTTGGAAATGGTCAAAGTTGCATAAATGGTCCTTGTTATAAATTTGCAATACCAATGAGCCAAAAATGACAAACGGATGAAAGTACTTTACAAAGGAATGAAGTTATGGTTGTTGAAAAACCTTTTGTGAAGCTTTTTATATACTATAGGGGGGTATTTTGCCAAAAACATAACCCATACCCGTCTGATACCCAACTTAAACCCATTATCAACCCAATAGCCCAAACAATCACTCAACCCGGTCCATACTTAAACCAAGTCAAACCTTGGTCAAATCCCCCCACTTAACCCTTTAAATCGTTTTAAATACATAAATTGAGAGGGAAATAGGCACTGTTGAGCCATCGCCCCTAATCTACTCCCTCTAAATCTCCTATAAACCCTAAACCCAATTCGATACAAACCAAAGGGGTTTGGCTTTATATTTTCCAGGACATTAATTAGCCATCCACTAATCCCTTCCCACCTTAAACCCACTCACCCCGTGACCTCTTGGGCCCCACTTGATGACCCCCTGCTTCTCCAAGAATAGCAAAGAAGGAATCCCAAGTTTTATCTTGCTCCCAAAGTTTTGAATGGATGGCCAGGATCACAAAAGACAGCTATCATCCAACTATCATCCAACATCATGGCAGAAATCACATGCTGGGCTCTTTTGACCATTTTTCAAAGAATTCAACTCAAGGGCAGAATAGACAATCAAATGCTAGGGTTTTCATTTTCTAGAATGTACCATAGAGTAGTATAAAATGGTTCGCCTGTGAACCCATTTTTCTGTTCCAGTTTTTATTTGTAAAAATTTTTAAGTGACTAATGATAATGAAAGCTTTGATTTTTGGCAATAGAACTGAGTTCCATTATTTACAATACCTTGTCTTAGTGTAAAACTTTAAATTTCAGCATTTGTTTGTTTACTTTTAAATTATCAAAGTGAGTTTTGGTTCAAAGAGTTTGGTCAAAACGTGTTTTCTTATACTCTGACATTCTGAAATCCACTAACACATTGAAGTGAAAGTGGATTGTGTTGTGGATTTCAGAAGTTAACTTATTAAGTTTGTATGATTTCAAGGTTTCAAAGTTATTGTGGTTTTAAAAATCGATTTTCCATTTTTTTTTATTATTCATTCACAGCTTACTGTATAAACAGCCATAAGCTGCTAGCTTATGGTCTCTTTATTACAGTCATTTGTCTATTGGTCTTGTGGTGTTTGTGCAGGAACAAAGAAGAACCAAGTTAGCTTCCTTCTCATTGCATTTTTTTAGTCATTTTTTGAAGATATTGGTTTTGGCCTTGGGTCCGTCTTGGATTCCATCAGCAGGCCCTCTCTACTGATTCACTCATCCTCATTAAGCTCTCAAAAAGGAAAATAAGGAAGGCATTCAGCTGGTAAAAGGCTTGAACCCCTTATTCAACTCCTTTTTCTAAGATTATTTGGTTTGTGTGGATTTGTGTTTTACTTGTTGCTAGGTTAGGATATTTGTTGGTCATACTTATTTGTGTTTCACATGCATATTATGGATGATTTTGTTCAGTTTAATTTAGGTTTGTATGTTGTTGCTTTGTTAAACTTCATATTCTGATTTTAAGGGGGTGTTTGGGTCTGCTTGATAGGCTGGGGATTTGACCCTTATTTGGCTTGTTACCTGCCTAAACACACTTAAGTAGGGTAGTATTGGTTATTAGGTTGTTTGGTTTGAGTTTTGGTAGGAATAGAAAGCATTTGCATGCTCATTTTCTTGGTAATATAGCATAAAATCAGATAGTGATTCATTACTGCCTTGTTTTTGTTTAATATTGCTCTAAAATTTGTTGATTATTAGGAAATATGTTAAGATAGGGTTGTATGCTGTTTTAGGATAATTTGGGAGTGTTATGTAAGAGTTTTGGTAGATTGAATCTCACCAAAAGACCATTTGCATCAGCAAACTGCCCCCACAGCCCCCTATTCATAACAGTGACTGAAATTTGCTCATTTGCATGTGATTTTGTGCTTGTCCTTGTTGTCTTTCTTGTTTGCATAGACTCCCTACACTCTACTGAGTGTAGGGGTGCCTTGTTATCCATTAAAAAGCTCAAGAAAAGCTTTCCTAAGCTTTTCAAATTTTCATCAGCCTATTTGCACTAGCAGTGGGAACATACTTCCCCCTGCTAGCTTTGTTGTAGCCACTGCTACACAAAAAGACAGAAACTAAGAAGTGTCACTTTCAGTTCCTTTAGATTTTTTGTCTTTTGTGACCTAAATTAGGAATTAGGGTTTAATTCTTGTTGCATTATTTTTCTTATTAAATTTCTGATTTTTTAGTATAATTAATTTTTATCTTACTGTTCATTTTCTATTTTTTATATTTAATTGCATTTTAAATTACTTTTTAATTAGGCTGTTTTTGGCTTTAAGTGTAAAAAAGTTATATTTTTCAGATTTAAATTTTTTTCTAGGTTTAGAAAATTAGTTTAAGATTTTTGGTTTTAAAATTAGTTACTGTTCACTTTTTAATTATTTTTTATAATTAAAATAGTTTAATTAGGGTTTATTTAATAAACTGTTTTGTCTTTTAGTGAAAAATTTTTACATTTCTCAAACTTTTTCAATTTTCTACTATTCATTAGGATAATTTAGGATTTTTAAAATTGTTAGATTAATTTTGTCATTATTTAATTATTTTTTATGATTATTTTAATTTAAAAATAGTTTTTAGCGAATAAAAAATAGAAAAATAGTTTTTAAAATTTAAGAAAAATAGTTTTTAGTCTTTAAATAATATAAGTTAGTTATTAGTTCAATAAATTAATATTTTGGGCATTTTGTTAATTATATTTAATTTTTGGGCTTTAATTAGCATTAAAAATTGAATATTTAATTAATAAAAGGTTTTAAAATATATTTGTTGAATTTTTATTCTTATTTATATTATTTTAGACTTAGTTTGATCTTTTAATTAATTTTTAGGTTTAATTTTTAATTTCGTCACGTTTTACGTAATTACGTCATCGTTTTACGTTAATTCGTCGTAGTTAAATCGTAGTCGTAGCTCGTCTTTTATTTTTCTCTTCTAAACCAAAAACGTCACTAATCCAAACTTGATTTTATATATTTTGGCACATTAATTCCCACACCTCCTTCGAGAACGAACCCGCATTTATTCGGTTTTACGTTTTTCCTAAAGCGTATAACTTAATACTTGCCACTCATACGCGTTTTTCCTAAAACGTGTACGAAAAACCTACATCAGTTTCCTAATGAGATTTTCTGATGAATCTTGTTCGCTCTAGACTCTATAAGTGCACGATTAGTTGGTGATCGGAGGCTGGAGCAGACTGCCACCTTTTCAATATCTACTATCTCGGAGTGAGAAAGTTGATAGAACTTAGGTAGGCTAGGAAGGGTTGTGCTTTGCATCACTGGGTCCTGGATGCTTTGTCTTCAATACCAGAAATCATCAACGTGATTCTGATAGTAGATGTATTGACCCGGTTTCTGCCTAAGTTGTATAGAGGGCATTTCTTTTCACCCTTTATCCTTACATTTCTTTTTCATTCTTCAGCCCCTTCAATGCTTACCAAGACGTCATAACTAGCACCTTGTTGTGATTGTTCCAGTGCTAGCTTAAGTCATTAGTCGGTATTATTCCCGTACACTCCACTACTCCATCATTCCTAAGGACTTATAAGTTCTAATGGATTGTCCATGGGAAGATCTCTCCGGTTCTGGTAGGATCATAGGACGAATACCTAACCACCTTTTGACACCAATATCGTCGTGAATTATTATGTTGAAGGTATAGGTATCATAACCAGTGAAATTTTCTATATCACCAAAAACGCTCCCCCTACATATGTGCATCATAAAAGGAAATATTTTTGCACATATTAGGAAGAGAAAGCACTTATATCAAAGATATTACCCAAGATGAGACATTTTGAACACATTTTATCACTATTCTCCCCTTAAAAATTGCATGTGATTGAAATTTTTGTGAAACTAGTGATGAAACATGGTGAGAATAACGTTGCATGAAAGTTTGGAACAAATGTTCATGAAATATTTATACTCCCCCTCGAAAAGAAATTCTAATTAAAATAGGGGAGTATATGAGCACACAGTTTTGAAATACCTTGAAAAATTGTTCTCAATACCGAGAAAACTGAATTTCCCGTTGTTGAGGAAAAATGTACATAAATGAACATTTTCCTTGAGATCATGAGCTTAAAAATTTGAATGTTTTAATATAAGCCCATGACCGAGAAATTAATTTCCCGTTGTTGAGGATAAGTCATAGACTTTCCTTTCTTTTGGGACCGGGTTATAGTCTGACATGTGACTATAAGCCATTATGTTGAGCTCAAAACGTTGAATGTTTTGGACAAGCTCAATCCGAGATAGATTGCTCTACCCGTTATTAGGATAAGTTATCTTTAAAGAGACACTCTCCTATATTTGAAGTTCGAGTTACAGTCTGACATTTAACTGTAAGTCGTTTACATGAGCTTAAAAACTTGGAATGTTTAGAGCTCATGACCGAGAAAATTTCTTTTCCCATTGTTTAGGATAAGTTATCAAACGAGATCAACTTTCCTTTCTTTGAAGTACGAGTCACAATCTGAGGTAATTGTAAATCATCTGAAGAAAAAGGAAATGACATGTTTTTTAGAACATTTGAACTTTCATTCGAGCTTTATGTACACACCCGTGTCGTTATTGAGCGACATTTCTAGGAACGTCCATATTATCGAAACTGAAAGACATGTCGAGAAGAATATTTTTGGTATTTTTGAAAGATTTTTTTCATTTTTTATTTTGTTCTTATAGGTTTTATATTTTTGTATTTTGATTTTTTCATTTTTTTCGAAAATAATCAAAAATACACCTTTGTACAGGAGAAGAGGGTGATGTCGAATGTACAGAATTGGAACCCGTTTGAAGAAGTGGATTCACAATCCGTTGTTGTACCTGCAATGACAGAAGAAGAGTTTGCACAAATACTAGTGTTAGGAGTAACAATTGCATTTTCTACATTCAGAACACTCGCATTAGTTTTGGAGCAGGTGTCATCACTCTTCTCGATGGGAATCCACTTAAGACCAACTTCCTTGAAGATCCTACCCGTTGGTTTCCACTGAAGACTAGATCTAGAAGTAGTGTTCTCTTGCACAGCGGAAGACTTCTTTGGAGAGAAAATAGGTCCTACATTGATCCGCCTTGAAGATTTATTGTCATTGCTTTTTGTTTGTGACGGGTGTGAATCTCCTTGTTGTCTTATGGGATTCTGCATTCTTTCTCTGTGAGAAGGCACAAGAGTTTACCTCATAGAGGTATTTAAGAATGCAATGAGCATGATTTCCATTGTGAATGCCCTTTTTGCAAGTGGGACATACAGGGAATTTAGGATTTACGAAAGTACTTGTATTCCTTGGTTTTCCAAATCGTTCAGGCGTAGTATTTGAAACACGACTATTCATGGATGGTTTCCAATTCCTAGATTGCTGGTAAGGGATCCTAGGTTTTGGTTGACTACCATTAGGAGTGTGTTGAACTCTAATGGGATTTCGTGAACTAGGTTTTGAATACACGGGTTTGTCTTCTGAATCTTCCCTTTTTGCTTAGCATCCTCTAGGTTGTGGGTATGTCATTTGAACCTTTAGATTCCTTTGTGGGCGTAAGAATCACACGTTTGGGAGTACTCTTAGGAGTAGTGAAAGGTGCATTAAGGTTGTGTTTAGAAAAATAGGGTTTTCTAAATGGAGGAACATATGATGATATGGCTGGTTTTGGAACAGTTGGTTGCACATCAATATTAGGAGATAACCTAGAAACATTAGAAGGTGGTTTTCCTAAGATAGATGGCTTTGGTACTTTGTACACACTGGGTTTTCTAACAACTGATTTTACAACCTTAGGTTCCACAGTTTTTCCACCCATCTTTCCAACAAGTTTCTTCAATTCAACAATCGCGATGGCCTTTACTTGCAACTGCGCTTTCAAGTCAGTAATTTCCAAACTTTTCTCATTCAATTCGCGAAATGATTCACATAGTTTTACTTGCAAGTTACCATCATTTGGAACTTTTCCAACTTTGTTTTGCAAAGCAAGTTCAAGAGAATGACAATGTTTCTGAAGAAATTCATGTCGGTGTTGAAGAATTGTGAACTCTTTTTGATTAACATTTGCTGAAGGCTCACTGTCGCAACATTCCCTCCTAACTGAGCTTGCAGCTGTTCGATTGTTTGTTGCATTTCATTGTAAGCTTTATCATACGAAAGTTTGTCATCCTTACATTCATCACATTTTTGACATATTTATTCCAAAGATCAGTGAATTCGTTGTCCTTTTTGATGACATAAGACTCCATTTTCTCCTTCGTACGATCAAGCTCATTTTGGAGGGTTTCATTGTCTGACACAAAGATGTTTACCGCCACGGTTTAACTTCATCACAATCACCACTGTCACTTGCTTTCGAGAAACGTTCAAGATCGCTTTCTAAACCTTTAATTCTATCAAGAGATTCATCAGCCTCCTTCGCCAAAGATTTAAAGTCTTCAACAAATTTGGCTAGTTCTTTTAGAAAAGCGTGTTCAAGGTTGCTTATCCTAGCATCAACTTGATCAATAAGCGGATTAATCTCGTTGTGAAGAATTTTCTAAACTTCAGTGTGAACGGGTGAAGTAAAGTTTCCTCCAGTAATTTTGGAGTTAACAACACTTTTGAGAATGAGAAAATTATCTTTGAGCTCGTTTAGATACCGTCGTGCAACACTTGGTTTAGAGGGGGGGGGGGGGGGGGGGGTTATCCGTCAATTCCTCACTAGGTAGCAAAACCATTTTAGTACTCGTTTTAGACCGAACAAAAACAGTAGGAGGATTAACTTTCGGATAATAAACGGGTGTCACTTCTTTATCAAGCTTTTTCATTCTTAAATGAGTCTCTATTGCAAGATCAGTAGTTTCCTCAGATTCATGCACACTAGGAGGATCATGCTCATCAGACAAGAGCACACTACCATTATATAGAGTTTGATTTGTGGCCTGAACTTGCTTAAGATATTCGGGATTGGGAGGAAGAGGACAACCTAAATCCTTTTTGTAACGGGTGTAATTAATCTCATTCACTTTTGGTGCGAGCATATTTATCGTCTGCATAGTTTGGCCACGTTTTACCAAAAGGTTGTCTAATTCCCTAATCCTAACCTGAGCTTTGTAAAATCCTCAAAAAGCCCATCTTCACAAATTTTGAAATAATGTTTAAGCTTTTTTCGTTCTTTTTTTAGATCCGAAATAATAGATTTTTTAGTTGAAAGCTGTTTATTAAGAGAGATGATTTCATCATTCAATTCGCTTATCTTTTTAGCACTAATTAAATGTAAAGCATTTAATTCCTTAGTGGTGCATTTTTCTTGATAAACCGATGTAGCATGAGCTTGTTCAAGTTCCTTGATTTTAGCATGATGAATATCAAAACGTTTCTCCCGTTCCTTATATCCCGCAAGCTAAGTGGTCAATTTGGCATTAGTTTCTCTGAACTTATTATTAACCACATTCGCATGAGAAACATCCTTGGCAAGCTTATCAAATAATGATTTATAATACGCATGCGTCTCGTCGGGAAGGGTTCTAGGTTGGGTGACTTGATTTCCACTAAGGTCCACACTGGGTGCATTTGAAATAATATTGCTATTATTCGATTGAACCCCGTGTGTCTCAGTGGAAGGCTCAAGTGACTTAGTATACTCTTCCTCCTGATTAGACATATTATATAACTCATTATCATTGAGACGTGGGTGTACCTCAGAGGAACCGTCTGAATCATACACAGGAGCTCTGTCAGGTTGAATTACTGATGTTGATGATTGCTGCGAATTAGCCATTAAGATGGAATCGGTAGTCACCTCTTCTTCCTCATCTTATTCTGCTGCAGATGCCATGAGATCTAACGCGTCAGCTAAAAGTGGAATTCCTGCTTCTTCCTTGTGTGCTTTAAGAAGCTGAGACTAGAGATAGGCAACATCCCTATTCTTTATGGTAGTGCTATCACGATTCTCAATACCCGCATCATCACTGTCTTGTTGATATGTCATCGTAGAAGTCGTGTGAAGAACAGGATCTCAATTCGTAGAAAGCAGAGTGTTGTAGTTAAAATCCTCTAAATTAGATTAAATCCCCTAAAAAAATGCTCTCTAGAAATCAAAAATTCCAAGGCAAAAAACACACGATAAATTGGCTATTTTCAAAAACACGTTTTTTTTTTAAAAAAACTCGGAATATTTTGAGTTCTTCGGAATAATTGGAGTTTTTCGGATAAATTGGCTATTTTCGGAATAACATGTATTTTCGAAAAAATCAGTAATTTTCGGAAAAATATACAATTTTCGGAAAAACTGAGTTTTTCGGAATATGGACCTTTTTTCGGAATATTGGCACTTTTTCGGAAAATTTACCCTTTTCGGAATAAAGGGTTATTTTCGGATAAATGTAAGATTTTCGAAAAAATGGTATGAATTCGGAATAAAAGAGTTTTTCGGATAAAAGTGAGATATTTGGAAAAATGATATGTTTTCGGATAAAAGGAAGTTTTTCGGATAAAAAGATTTCGGATAAATAAGGGATTTTCGGATAAAAGGATATTTTCGGATAACTAGGTTTTTTCGGAATAATTGTGAGTTTTCGTAGAAATGGAAGATTTCGGATAATCTAGTGAGATTCGGATAAAATGGAGGATTTCGGATAAAATTGGTCTTCACTTTTTGGGATAAACCCAATGATTTCGGAAAACTAAACCCTTTTCCGAAGATATGAATTTCTCCGAAATACCACAAAAAACCAAAATAGAACCTTGACAAAACGACTGAGAGAAAGTCGACTTCCCAAAAAAAACCACGAACCAACCAAAAGTGAATACCACGAATCTTAATCCGATCAAGCCCGATCAATTCGAACGAACTACACCATAAAACAGATTTAATCACCCCGAATCTAGATCCAAAATCAACACGAAATCAATACCAAAGCTAAATACGAATCCCTTGGCGAATGATACCACTTATAAGATGTAATCACACGACTAATATAACAAGAAATAAAGATGATGGAGAACAAGATTAAAACAAAGAATGGAATAATAGATTAGATGAAGGAGAAAGAGAAAGATACAAAGAGTGTAATCTTAGCGAGAGAAACTAAGTTTCTCTCTCTAATAACAAGAGGAATGAAAAACACTATGGGAGACACACACAAATGAGGAAGGTTATGCCTTTTATACTAAGGCTTACAAGATTAGGAGGCCTTCCTCATTTGTGTGTTCGGGACTAATCCCTGTTACATATATAACAATAACATAGAACTCTCGACACCATTAAGTAGCTTTTACCACGAGCTTCGCAACGGTATATTATATGACCATCACTTTAAATACTTCTAACAATCTACCCCTAAGGGGTGGTCATATAATATGTGACTTCACTTCTTTGACCATCACTTTAAATACTTCTAACAAAGAGCTTTAATCTTTTTCCCTAATTGCAGTTCTACTTCTGCTTTAAACACTTTGAATGATTCAAATACCTCATGTTTATGTTTAAGTAACTAAACACAACCATAAAGGCTATAATCATTCGTAAATGTTAAAAAGTAGCTAGTACCTTTCCTTGACGTATGTCTAAGTGGTCCACACACATCCGTATGTATAAGTCCAAGTAGATCAGTAGCTCTTTCAATATTTCTATTAAAAGGTTTCTTGGTCATCTTCCCGGAGATACAAGACTCGCATTTATCAAATGATTCATCATTGATACTTTCCAAAGACCTTCACGTTGAAGCTTTTGTATACGAGTCTTCCCAATATGGGCAAGTCTATAATGCCAAAGATAAGAAGAGTTCTTGTCAAACTTTCTCTTCTTACTCATGCTAAAGACATATTTATTGTTCTTGGATTCATTATCATGCATGTCTAATTCTAACACACCATTCACAGAAATTGCATTAAAATAGAAAATACCATTTTTCCAAACAGAAATTCCATTATTATCAATCGTGTGAACAAATCCATTATTTAACAAACAAGAAAAGTAAATAACACCCCTAACAATTGTAGGTGCATAATAACAATTATTTATTCTCAGTACTAAACCCAAAGGTAAAACTAGATTAAAAGTTCATATACCTTCAACCGCTATTTGTGCGCCATTGCCCACTTGCAGAAATTGCTCCCCATATGATAGCTTCCTTTCCAAATTAAATCCATGCAGCGTATTACAAATGTTAATACCTCATCCCGTATCATATACCTAGGAATTTAATTTGTATGTTAAATTGAACAATTCGATCATAAATAAAGTACCTGAAGCTGTAGCGCTCTGCTCAGACTTCTTCTTTATTTCTCGCAATTCTTCGAGGTAAAGAGGGCAATTCCTCTTCCAGTGATCACTTGCCTTGCAATGGTGACAAGTCTCATCCTTCTGAGATCTATTCTTCTTGACAAAGTTCTGCTTAGGTCCTGAATAAGTCGTAACTTGTTTACCCTTATCACCCATGCCTTTGCCTTTCTTCTTATTCGCTTGCGGTTTTGGCTTACTCACTCTACCCTTTTGTATGGTTAGTACAGAAGGCGTAGCGGTAGATGCCTTGTCTTTCAACCCCTTTTCATAGTTAATGAGCATTGCATCCAAATCATTAACTGTCTTCCCCGTGCAATGCATATTATAGTTTCTAACGAAATCATTAAAGTCCTTGTTAAGGGACCTATTGATCAAGTTGATAGCCATATTATGATCATTGGGTTGTTCTAGTGCAATTAGTTGTTCCATATATCCCCTCATCTCCAAGTAATGGGCACTTACAGACTTTCCTGGAGCTTGCTTGCAGCTATGCAAAGCATCTACCAAATCGTAGATCTCCACAGCTTGTGGCTTTTGAACATAGGCTTGAGCTCATCAAGCATTCGCTTAGGTGAAAATAGCTCATACTTCTGTTGAAGTGCAGGAGCCATTTTTACTAGCATTAAGCAAGATGTTGGGAATAAAATGTAGCTAGTACACTTGAACGCTGACAAGAAGAAAACAAGCGTTGATACGAAGAGAACAAGCGCTGACAGATCAAGCGTTGACAGGAAGAAGTCAAGCGTTGATAGGTTGAAGACAAGAACTGATAGAAAGATATGGTCTACGCGTATTTTGTTTCTAGTTTGTTTCTAGTAAAGATAGGATCAACAATGTATTTTCTATAATTATCTTTACCTAGAATAGCTGATACGTAGACTCTTGTACAAGGCTTCTTATGTCTATAAAAGAAGACCTTTAGGTTATGTTTCATATAAGTTTTCATACGTTAAACACTTTCATTGTAAGCAAGTTCGATTCAATCAATCAAGTGAAAGTTTGTTTTACATTCTTTGTGTGTTCTTGTTTAAGTGTTAATTCCGCATAACACTTAAATTACTTTATTCATAAACAAAGTTTCTCTACATGTTTAACTTGATCTAATCTCGTTTACACAAGCTAAATCGATCTAAGTTTGGGATCAACAAGTGGTATCAGAGCTTGTTGAGAAACTTTGATCTAAAAGAACACAGGAACCCTAAATCACCAAAAACCCTAATTTTCACAAAAACCTAAAAACATCATGTCTACTCCAGAAGTAACCTCCTCCTCCTCCTCAAACTACAACATCAAGATTCCCATGCTAGATGCAGACAATTTTGAGCTATGGAAGTTCAACTTTGAGCAATATCTGCAAATCCATGACTACACTCTCTGGGAGATTATTGAATATGGAAACACATTCAATAAAGCTCAAAAGATTGCTGATGCCAATTCTACAAGATCAGTTGTTCAAGGATGCTCTGAGATGATAAGAAAGAAAAACCTGAAGATGGTAGAGCTGTGTCTGCTGAAGAAATAGAAAAGAAAAGGGTTGATATGAAAACCCTAAGCATTCTGAAACTCTCTTTGGGACAAGAAAATCAGTACAAATACAGAGGTTATGAGTCTGCAAAAGACCTTTGGGCAGCCCTTGAAGTTGTTGGGAATAAATTAAGGCCAGATCACTTGAACGCTGACAGGAACAACTCAAGCGTTGACAAGAGCAAAGTGAGCGCTGACAGCTTAAGCGTTGACAAGTTTAAGTCAAGCGTTGACAGATTGAAGACAAGCACTGATGGAAGATGTGAGCTACACGTTTATTATGTTCTAGAATACTTCTAGTAAGGATAGAAATGATAATGTATTTTCTATGTTTATCTTTACCTAGAATAGTTGATACGTAGCTTATTGTACAAGGCTTCTTAGTCTATAAAAGAAGGCCTTTAGGTTAATGTTTAGAATCAAGTTTTTATTAAGTTTTCATTCGTAAACATCTTTCATTGTAAGCAAGTTCGACATTCATAATCAAAGTGAAAGTTTTCTTTACATCTTGTGTTCTTGTTTAAGTATTAAATTCCGCATAATACTTAGATTCACAAAGCATATAACAAAGGTTTCTCTACGTGTTATACTTGATCTAATCTCGTATACACAAAGCTAATCGATCTAAGTTTGGGATCAACAAGTGGTATCAGAGATTGTTGAGGAACTTTTGATCTTTGAAGAACACCAGAACGATATACGAACACCAAAACCCTAATTTTCTCAAAACCCTAAAAACATCATGTCTGAAGCGATAAATACCTCCACCTCATCCTTACCAAACATCAAGATTCCCATGCTTGATGCAACCAACTTTGACTTATGGAGGTTCAACTTTGAACAATATCTGGGGATCTTTGACTACACACTCTGGGACATTATTGAATATGGAAACTCATTCAATAAGGCTCAAAAGATTCAGGATGCCATTACGGCAAGAACAGCTGTTGAAGGATGTCCTGATGAAGATAAGAAAGAAAAACCTGGAGATGGTAGAGCTGTAAGTGCTGAAGATATTGCAAAGAAAAGGGCTGACATGAAAGCCCTAAATATTCTGAAAGTCTCTTTGGGACAAGAAAATCAGCACAAATATAGAAGCTATGAATCTGCTAAGGATCTTTGGGAAGCAATTGAAGTTGCATATGGTGGTAATGCAGAAACTAAGGAAGAAAAGAAAAAGCAACTTCTGCATGATTATGCTGTCTTCAAAGCTCAGCCCAATGAGAAACTGAGCAGTGTGAGAAGCAGATTGCTTGACATCACAAGCAAATTGTCCTTCATGGGGACACAAGTTGGTAATATTGACACCAATGCTACTTTTCTGAAAAGTCTTGGTGAGACATGGAAGATTGAGGCAAGATCTATTCTTTCCAATAATACTTACAAGAGCTCTTCGTTTGATGACATCTACAACAAACTAAGACTGTTGGAAGATGAAACTCTTTCAAGCAAAGCTAGCACCAGCAACATGGCCTTCTTCTCTCATAGTGAAGGTCAATTCAATCAGAAGGACTCTTTTATGCATCCAGTTACTGGATCATCATTTGTCAGCGCTGGAACAAGTCCTGTCAACTTCCCCTTTTCAGACGCTGACACATTCATGAATGACTCCCCAAGAGTTAAACCTGCTGGTTTGGATTTGGATACTGTTTGTGCTTACATTGCTTCTTTGCCCAATGGTTCAGTGATTACATATGAGGACCTTGAGCAGATAAGTGATGAACACTTGGAAGAGATGGACATCAAGTGGAACATGGCTCTTGCTAGTATAAGAGCAAATAGGTGGAATAGAAGGTTCAAGAAGAAGATGACCTTCAATGCTTAAGACACTGCTGGATTTGATAAATCCAAAGTTGAGTGCTACAACTGTCATCGCATGGGGCACTTCATGAGGGAATGCAGATCTCCTAGAAGATCTGATGCTGGTAAACCCTCAAGTCAGGTTGTTAAAGCTCAAGACTCCAAAGCCATGGTTGTAGTTCAAGGAATTGATGGTACTGGATGGGATTGGAGCTATCTGGCTAAGGATGCTGAAGAGGACAAAGCTTTGATTGCTGATATTGAAGAAGAAGAGCATGTTGAATATGCTCTCATGACACACTCCTCCTCTTCATCTGATAATGAGGTATATGATGATGCTCTTTGTAGCAAAGGTTGTAGGTTAAACACTGACAGACTTAACAAAGAGGTGTTAAAACTAAAAGACGATATGAGCACTGAAAGGTGTAAATTATCCAATTACCAACTAGCTCTTACTGAAACTGAGAAAACCGTTTCTGAATACAAGAAAATGGAATTTGACTTAAATGATAAGATAAATATCTTAAAACATGAGCTAGAGGGTAGTATGGATATTAGAAATATCATGTCAAAGGTCAATAAAGACCTACATGCTAAGTTAGATGAGGCCATTAAGAATAAAGATAATGTTGACCTCAAGATTCAAAGATTTGATAGAGCCACCCAAGCCCTAGGAGACTGTGTAGCTAAACAAAGAGATCCTAAGGATATGACTGGGCTTGGGATGAATGAGAATGATTACTCTCTGGTTCCACCACCAGCTGGTGACTTCTATGGTGTCCTTAGAAAGGATTTATCTTGGACTGGTATACCAGAATGCCAAGAAGAGGAATTCATTCCTCCACCAAGAGTTGTCACCCCAGTAGAAGAGTATCAACAAAAGCTGACTGACCTAAATGAGTGGAAGAAAGCTAACCCTACTTTATTTGTTAAGGAAGGTTTGCTATGTGAAAGTCCCAATGAATCTCCACCCATTAAGGTTACTCACCCAGTTACTGGTAAAGCTGTTGACCTAGGCTCCAACACTGTTAGAAGACCTACCATTAAATATGCAGAGATGTATAGGAATAATAGGTCACCCAAGAGCCAAGTTAACAATCATGGAACATGTTTCTTTGCTTCTAGACCTAAGAATGTGTCTAAGAAAGCCTGTTATACTTGTGGTAGCTTTTCACATTTGGCATACAAGTGTGTCAATGCTCCCAAAGCCAGCGCTGATAGGGACAATTTCAGCGCTGATAGGAAGAAAGTCAACGTTGTTAGGAAGTCAAACGTTGTCAGACCCAGACCTTGTGTGCAGCAAAGTCCACAAGTGATTAGACCAGCCCCATTCTTTTCTAGAAGGTCTAACACTCATGGACAAAGACCTTTTCAAAAGACAAATACCTGGTCAAATAGGCAATGGGTTCCTGTAGCAAACCCTAGGTTCAACGCTGACAAGGGTAATTTCAGCGTTGACAGGACAAAATCCAACGCTGACAGAAACGTGACCAGACCTAAGTATTTGCAGCCACAAGGTAAGGGGTCTAAAGCTTCTTCAAGCTTAACATGGAGACCCAAGAAAGATCAAAACCCTAATAATAATAATGGAATTTCAATGACTTGCAACAGGTTTAATTACATTTCAAAAGTCATTACAAAACCAATTGGGGTTAACTGGGTTTTTCATCCTAAAAGGGATGAAAATGGGGTTGTTATGAGAACTAAGTCTGTTCTTATTGAACAACCAGATGAATCCAAGTCTTCTGAGACTTGGGTTCCCAAAGAAAATTAATTTGTTTTCTTTATGTGCAGGGCATTCAAAAGCAGATCAATGATTATGGATATTGGGATAGTGGATGCTCAAGGCACATGACAGGAAAGGAAGACTATCTGACGAACTTCACTCCTATTCAAGATGGTGATAAGGTATACTTTGGAGGGGGCTACGGCACCATCACAGGCAAAGGAACCCTTCTCACCAATAATCTACGTTTTGAAAACGTCTTCCTGGTAAAAGAACTGGATTATAATCTGTTTAGTGTATCACAAGTGTGTGATAACAAAAATAAGGTTCTTTTCACTGATACTGAGTGTTTGGTGTTAAGCAAGGATTTTAAGATCCCTGATGAGAAGTACATTGAGTATAGAACACCTAGGCATAAGGACATATATAATGTGAATTTAAATGGAATTAAAGTGAATGCAAATATGTCTTGTTTTTATGCTAAGGCCTCAGTAGATGAAAGTAATTTGTGGCACAGGAAACTAGGGCACATAAATTTTAAAAATATAAATAGACTTGTGAGGCTTGGTTTAGTTGATGGTTTGCCTGAGAAGGCCTTCCACAATGACCACTCTTGTGTTACATGTCTTAAAGGCAAGCATCACAAGGTCTCATTCAAGTCCAAGCAGGTGCATACTAGTTCCAGACCTCTTCATATGCTTCACATGGACCTCTTTGGTCCAACTAATATAGAAAGTTTGAATGGCAAGTCATATTGTTTTGTTGTCACTGATGACTTTTCTAGGTTTACTTGGACATTCTTTCTAGCTATGAAGAGTGACACAGCTGATGTTCTTATTGAATTTATCACTCAAATTGAGAAAAGGTCTGGTAATGAGGTCAAAATGCTTAGAAGTGATAATGGTGGAGAATTTAGGAACAAGAAGCTAGATGATTTTTGTGCCAGGAAGGGAATTACTAGGCAGTTTAGTATTGCTAGAACCCCACAACAAAATGGGGTTGCTGAAAGGAAGAATAGAACCCTAATTGAAGCAGCCAGAACAATGTTGGCTGATGCTCACTTTCCCATAGCCTTTTGGGCTGAGGCTGTGAATACAGCATGCTATGTGCAAAATAGAGCATTGGTTAACAAAATTCAGAACAAGACACCTTATGAGTTACTTTGGGGAAGAAAACCTAATATTGGTTTTCTCAGACCTTTTGGATGTCATGTAGTAGTCTTAGACACTAGTGATGCCTTAGGGAAATTTAGTGCCAAAGGTGATGAAGGTTACTTCATGGGGTATTCAGTGCAGAGCAAGGGTTATAGGGTTTATCTTAAGGAGGACAAACGTATTGTTGAAAGAGTACATGTTAGGTTCTTAGAGAATAAACCTAGTGATCCTGAAAGTGGTCCTAATTGGTTGTTTGATTTGGAACCCTTATCTAGAACTTTAAATTATATGCCTGTCACTAATCCAGACATTATGAAGGTAACTTCAAATGTTATGGAGGAACAAGTTGTTCATGTTTCAGGTACACAGGTTGATGAAAGGGTTGGATCACAAGCAGAAAAGGCATCTCCTACATTTGAATATGTTACTATTCCCATTTGGACTGATGCTTTTGCTGCTGCTGCTGCTGCTGGACAAGATAATGGTGGTTTCCAAATACCACCAAATACAAACATGCATGTTTCTTCAGGCGCTGACAAAGGAAAATCCAGCGCTGACAAGACCAATTCAGACGTTAACAACAACATTTCAGGCACTGTCTGCCCTGACGCTGACAACCAAGATTCAAACGTTGACAACACTTATGGGCATCCTTTCTCTTCCAGTTTTGAACAAGGTGGACCTTCCAATGTCCATGAAGAGATTTCTGTTGCTCAAAGAGAGTCTGATGAAGATGATATTGGCAACATGGAGCGTGAAGTTGAGGACACCAGACTTTTTGAAGGAGGAGTTCTCACTTCTACAATGAAGAATCACCCCCCATCTCAGATCATTGGTGATGTTATGACTCCAGTTCAGACAAGAAGATCCCATCAAAGTCTTGGTGGATTTATTGCCAATATACACAAGAAGGTTGATACCCCTCTTGTGCAAGCATGTTTGTTTGCATGTTTTCTGTCACAAGAAGAACCCAAGAAGATATTTGATGCTCTCAAAGAACCAAGTTGGGTTGAAGCAATGCAGGATGAGCTTCACCAATTTGCTATTCAGGATGTTTGGGAGCTGGTTGATTGTCCTAGATATGTCAGACCAATAGGGACAAGATGGGTTCTCAGGAACAAAAGAGATGAAAGAGGTATTGTGGTCAGAAACAAGGCAAGGTTAGTGGCTCAAGGTTATACACAAGAGGAGGGGATAGACTATGAAGAAGTCTTTGCACCAGTTGCAAGGATTGAAGCTATTAGGATTTTTCTAGCCTATGCATCTTGCATGGGCTTCACAGTCTATCAAATGGATGTAAAGAGTGCATTCTTGTATGGCACCATAGTTGAGGAAGTTTATGTCATGCAACCTCCTGGTTTTGAGGATCCTGAGCATCCAGATAAAGTGTATAGAGTCAAAAAGGCTATGTATGGCCTTCATCAAGCCCCTAGAGCATGGTATGGTACTTTGTCTACATATTTAGTGGACAATGGATTCAAGAGGGGCACCATAGATCAGACACTATTTACAAAGAAGAAAGGCAAAGATGTGTTGCTTGTGCAGGTCTATATTGATGATATCATTTTTGGGTCTACTGATCCAAAGATGAGTGAGGATTTCTCCAAGCTCATGACAGACAAATTCAAGATGAGTGCTATGGGGGAGATGAACTTCTTTCTTGGTTTACAAGTTCAGCAGAAAGAAGATGGTATCTTCATCTCCCAAGACAAATATGTTGCTGAAATCTTGAAGAAGTTTGGCTTTTCTCCACATGAAAAGAGGGCTTCTACTCCTATGGATAGAGAACACCCTTGGGGAAAGATTGGAGATGGGAAAGATGTTGATGTCAGGCATTATAGATCCATGATTGGATCCTTGATGTATCTTACTGCTTCCAGACCTGATATCATGTTTGTTGTGTGTGCATGTGCACGCCATCAAGTGACTCCCAAAGAATGTCACCTTTATGCTGTGAAGAGGATCTTTAGGTACCTAAGATGTTTCCCTACTCTTGGTTTGTGGTACCCAAAGGATTCACCATTGAAGCTGATTGCATATTCAGATAGTGATTATGGTGGTGACAAGTTTGATAGGAAATCCACAACTGGTGGATGTCAATTTCTTGGGAGCAGATTAATATCTTGGCAATGCAAGAAACAAACAGTGGTGGCTAACTCTACAACTGAAGCAGAATATGTGGCTGCAGCAGCATGTTATGGTCAAGTGTTGTGGATTCAGAACCAGCTGTTGGATTATGGGTATAATTTCATGCATACTAAGATATTTGTTGACAATAATAGTACTTTATGCATCATTAAGAATCCTGTGCATCATTCTAAAACTAAACACATAGAAATTAGACATCATTTTATAAGAGATTGCTTTGAGAAAGGTTTAATACAACCAGATAGGGTTGACACTGAGGAAAATGTGTCAGATTTATTAACTAAACCTTTTGATACTGGAAGATTTCAGTACTTGGTAACAAGTATTGGAATGGTTAATCTCACTTAATATGTGTTTTGGATTCTTTTTGTAAAAGTATGTACAGGATGATGCATTACTATTATTGGTCTTATTGATAATTTAGATTTTCCACTATATTTTTCTAACACTGACAAAGGTTGTTTGAACGCTGATAAGTGTTTTTGCAACGTTGTCAGCAATATAATTGTCTAACGCTGACAAAGCTTCTTTCAACGCTGTTATGTGTTATCGGGGCGTTGTCAGCAACAATGTTAGTTTTGTGGTTTTCAATCTAAATGTGCAGATGGTGTTAGCAGTATACCATTGGATACAAAGTTGCTTATGGATCAAAGGAGCAGCATTTGGACAAGTTTTTATTTATGGATGATGGTTGGAATGTTTCATTCCTATCTTGACATAAATTTGTATGTTCATGCATGTTTTTAGCAAACTCTTTGTATCTTTGTTTAAGGGGAGGTTTTAGGAACCTTTAGGATTTTTTGGTATCCATATGATACTCTTATCACAATTCTAGATTGTGTCCACAGGTGAGTATGGGTTAGTTTTACTAAACCATGAGGCACTGTAGCATGTATAGTATATCAACTTTGCATGCTGCCAAGACATTTTTGGCCTAGAATTGGTTGTGGTCTGTTGGGAGACTTGGGAATCATTTTGATATGGGATTTACCTGGGAGTAACAAGGATTTTATAAGGTAACTTGGTTGTTAAGAATTTTGGTTAGCAAGGGACACTAGAGGACTGTTATGTCTATCTTGCTCATGCAAGTGTGCATAACTGGACAGTGCTTGCCGCCCTATAATAATTATCAGCTTTTGGTTATTTTCTCTAGGATAAATTACTTGTTCAAGTCATTTTTCACTTTTTAAAACAATTTTATTTTTGGACGCTAACAAGATTTTTCCAAGCGTTGTTGTGACCAAATTGGACGCTGACATGGCTTTAGGCGAACGTTGACAAGATTATAGCCGTTGGGCGTTGATGGGTTATATTTGACCGTTGACACTCAATGGGACCTACCCAGTTGTTACTTTTTGACATATTTTCAAGCCGTAATTTTAGGAGTTGTTACTTTCATTAAATGCATGAGATAACTTATAACTTTTTCAATATTTTCATGATTAGTTTTTGAAAATCTTTGCCTATTTTTGGGCCAATCACATGCATTGTTTATCTCCTATAAATTTGGCTCCTATTTTTAAACAGGGTATCTATAATTCTTGTCTAACACTTTTATCTTATCAACCTTCATCTTCTACACTTCATATTAACAGCTTTCATCAATGGCACCAAGATTTAACTCAGCAGAATTGGATTTGGGGTTCAAGTCTCAACACAACATGATTGCTTATCTTGTTGCTGATAATACTTTGTTCCCTCAATATACACAAATGGTGGCGTATTTGAATGCATCCCCATTAAGGTATGCTCTTTCTCATGCACCACTCATTCCAGTCACACACATTAAACAGTTTTGGAACACTGTTAGTTCCTCAACAGTTAATGGAGTGACCACATTAACTTCTATTGTTCATGGGAGATCTTGGGTGGTTACTGAGGCCTTGGTACGCCAGGCCTTGCATCTTGATGATGCTGATGGTATAACCATTCTTCCCATAACTGAAATAGAACAAGGGCTTAGGGCTTTGGGATACCCTATTCCTGATGAAGGTACTCTTAATAAGTACCATAAGCAGGAATTTCCCCCAGCCTGGAAGTATCTCATTCACATTCTCCTTCAATGTTTGAGTCCCAAATGTACTGCACACAATGAGATCAATAGATCCATTGCAACTGCTATTGTGTGTATTGCAACAGGGCAAAAATATAACTATTCCAAAATGATTTTTGAAGGGATGTGTAAAAACAAGGGGACAAAAATGACTTTAGCTTATCCCCGTTTTCTGCAAATGATTTTTGATGATCAAAGATATTGTTCAAGGGATCACAATGATTTTTATAAGATCCCTGAACAAAAGAAAGCTATTTTTACCAAGATGAATTCACCACCTCATAGAGACCTACCTTTAACCCCAGCCATGCTTGCTGTTATTACAGCAGCACAACCCCAACCAGACCCTCAACCTCATATTGACCCTCACCCACAACTTGAACCTATCCCTGAACCTTTACCCTCACCTGAACAAATGCAAATAGACCAAGAACCCTTTGACGCTGACACATCTAATGTGGGCGTTGATGTGCCTATTTCCAACGCTGACACCCAACCATCACAATCCCAAACACCCCTTAACCAACCCACATCTACCCATTCTTCCACACCATCTTCCACACCATCTGAATATAGGTTGATCAAACGCCAAAGGACTACTGGAGTGTTCTCCTCTGGTGGTCCTAGCCATGAAGCAGAGAGAACCACCACCACAAGTGTGGCTGGTGACCTGGATGAGGCTGGGACTATTGGTTCTGGCTTAGAAGCTGGCCAAGATAGTCCCACCATAATTAAGTCCTCATCCATGCCTAATGAACCTGACTTGAGAGGTCAAATCCCCATTTTAGAAGAGGGCAGACTGGAACCAATGACTCTCTTGGAATTGACGGCAGTCTGCATTAGCTTGCAAAAGCAAAATGCAGACTTAGTACAAATTGTCAGCTCACAAGGCCTTGAACTCAAGCAATTGAGGGAGAGGATTGTTGTTTTGGAGAGTGATCCTGCTAGGAGAGGTATGGAGGAGTCTTCCAAAGGGGAGGAAGATCAAAGAAATCTGAGTGATAAGAGCAGTCAAGATGGTCAATCATTGGATGTTGCTGAAGCTCTTACTACTTTGAAGGAACAAACAGGTTTTGATACGTCCTTAATCTCTCCAACCAATCTAAATTTATCATTTATAGCAATGTTGAGAGAGGTTACACAAGGCGCTGAGGGAAAATATTTGAGCGTTGACAAGACAAGTTTGGACGCTGATAGAAGTATTTTGGGCGCTGATAGAGGAAATTTGGGCGTTGACAGATCTGTATATGGAGGTGATGTATTCCAGTCATCATCTATCATCAAGGATGTTCCTACTCAGGTATTACCATCTACCTTACCAACCATTGAACCATCAGATAAGGGTAAGGGTATATTGGTAGAAGAAATTGTTCCAAAGAATACAGCTCAAGTTGAATTTGATAGAAGATTGGCTGAGCAAATGATGGAACAAGGTGAAAAGGAAAAGTCACCATTTGTTGTGACTTCTGAAGAAGAAAGTGATGGAGCTAGCTCAGACTCAAGTGTGATGATTATTGAACCAGAAAGACTTGAGTATGGTGATGAGCTTGCTAGGGAAAAGCTGAGAGATTTAAAGTTGCAGATTGATTTTGATATGCCAGAGGTGGTTCAGATGTACAATTCTTGGGAAGAAAGCTGTATGGATAATCCAGACTTGACCATTTCAGATCAGATATGGGGTTTGGAGATTCTTCTTAGAGTTCAGAAGGATTGTAAGGTGATTTTGAAGCACAAGGCAAGCAACATTCTCTCTGAGTTGAAAAGGGATAGAAGGAAGCTCTACTTTATGTTGCTCAGATGTCATGGAGTTGGATGGACACATCAGAAGCTGAAGGCTTTGACATTTGATGAGTTGGAACATAGGGCTTATCCTATTTGGGTGAAAGTGCAGGAAGAAAACACTTTCAGACTTCTTTCAGATGAAAGAAAGGAGCAACTTGCAGAAGAGATGGAAATCAAGAAAGCTATGATAGTTCCCAGGCCAATGAAGAAGGGATTTACACTTGAGTTTCCAAAAGATATGAATCAACTATATCCAAGTGAAGCAGTTATTAGAAAGAGCCTCAAGCTCTCCCCATTAGAAGCTTCAGATATGGTGCATGTGTTACCACTAGATTCCAGGAATCCAATTGTGAGTTATGATGAGGATGAATGTGGATTCTGGAAGATTGGAAGATATGGCAAGGAGGTACACACTTTTACCACTCTCATATCTTTATTTGCAAGTTGTGATAGAGAAGACTTGGTGGACCTTTGGAGGTTGTTGGAGACCAAGTATGAGGCTGAAGCACCAACTTCAGCTAATGGAATAAAACTTTGGACCACATTCAAGAGAATGTGTGGGACAAATGAGGAAGATCCTGAAATATGGAAGGATCTTGAAGATGACCTCAATGGTCTTCAATGGAGGTTATATTCAGCTGCTGGTGTATACCATTTGAGTTCTACTAAGTTTGCTGAGTATCTAGTTGTGGATGCTCAATATTTCATATCCAAGGCTGTTTTGGAAAAGATGAAGGACACTCAGCTGGAGATAGACTATACAAGTGACGTGGCAAAGAATTTGATCAGATTTGTTTATTACCAATATGATAAGGTTTGTCAGACTCTTCCAAGTTCTTAATGATTATTCAGAAACTTGATCATAAGAGTGGATATCATGTTTAGGGGAGGATTGTTGGGAATAAATTA
Source organism: Glebionis coronaria (assembly GCA_025667525.1). NCBI lineage: Eukaryota > Viridiplantae > Streptophyta > Magnoliopsida > Asterales > Asteraceae > Glebionis > Glebionis coronaria. Next base: position 431,857 of record JANFOE010000031.1, read on the forward strand.
AGGCCAGATCACTTGAACGCTGACAGGAACAACTCAAGCGTTGACAAGAGCAAAGTGAGCGCTGACAGCTTAAGCGTTGACAAGTTTAAGTCAAGCGTTGACAGATTGAAGACAAGCACTGATGGAAGATGTGAGCTACACGTTTATTATGTTCTAGAATACTTCTAGTAAGGATAGAAACGACAATGTATTTTCTATGTTTATCTTTACCTAGAATAGTTGATACGTAGCTTATTGTACAAGGCTTCTTAGTCTATAAAAGAAGGCCTTTAGGTTAATGTTTAGAATCAAGTTTTTATTAAGTTTTCATTCGTAAACATCTTTCATTGTAAGCAAGTTCGACATTCATAATCAAAGTGAAAGTTTTGTTTACATCTTGTGTTCTTGTTTAAGTATTAAATTCCGCATAATACTTAGATTCACAAAGCATATAACAAAGGTTTCTCTACGTGTTATACTTGATCTAATCTCGTATACACAAAGCTAATCGATCTAAGTTTGGGATCAACAGAAGTTGCCTATGGTGGTAATGCTAATACTATGGAAGAGAAAAGGAAGCAACTCTTACATGAGTATGCTGTTTTTAAGGCTCAATCTAATGAGAAGCTAAGTAGTGTGAGAAGCAGACTTCTTGACATTACAAGCAAGCTGTCCTTCATGGGGACAGTAATTGGTGATGTTGACATTATTGCCACTTTTCTTAAAAGCCTTGGTGATGCATGGAAGATTGAGGCAAGATCTATAATTGCGAACAACACTCACAAAAGTTCTACTTTTGATGATGTCTACAACAAACTGAGGCTGTTGGAGAATGAAACTCTTTTGGATCATAGAAGTAAGTCTACGAATAGTAACATGGCCTTCTTCTCACATAGTGAAGGTCAATTTGATCAGAAGGAGTCATACATGCACCCAGTTACTGGATCAACCTGTGTCAACGCTGGATCATATCCTGTCAACGCCTCACAGTCAGACGCTGACACATACAAAAGTGACTCTCCAAGAGTTAAACCTGCTGGTATTGATCTGGATACTGTGTGTGCATACATTGCTTCATTGCCCAATGGTTCAGTGATTGCTTATGAGGACCTTGAGCAAATAAGTGATGAGCATTTGGAGGAGATGGGTATTAAGTGGAATATGGCTCTTGCAAGTATAAGAGCAAACAGATGGAATAGAAGATTCAAGAAGAAGATGACCTTTAATGCAAAGGACACTACTGGATTTGATAAATCCAAGGTTGAGTGCTACAATTGTCATCGTATGGGGCACTTTATGAGAGAATGCAGATCTCCAAGAAGATCTGATGCTGGAAAACCCTCAAGCCAAATTGTTAAGGCTCAGGATCCCAAGGCCATGGTGGCAATGCAAGAAATTGATGGTGTTGGATGGGACTGGAGCTATTTGGCTAAGGATGAGGAAGAGGATAAAGCTTTGGTTGCTGAGATAGAAGAAGAAGAGCATGTTCAATATGCTCTCATGGCACACTCCTCATCTTTATCAGACAATGAGGTATATGATGATGCTTTTTGTAGTAAGGATTTTCGTTTAAATACTCAAAGACTTAACAAAGAGGTTTTAAGATTGTTAGGAGATGTGAGTACTGAGAGATGCAAGTTGTCTAACTATCAACTTGCTCTTACTCAAACTGAAAAGACTGTAGCTGAGTATAAGAAAATGGAGTTTGACCTAAAAGATAAAATAAATATCTTAAAACATGATTTAAATGCTAGTACTGATATTAGAAACATCATGGAAAGGGGCAATGCTGAATTACAGGCTAAGTTAGATGAGGCTATCAAGAATAAGGATAACGTAGACCTTAAAATTCAGAGATTTGATAAGGCCTCATAAACCCTAGGGGAATGTGTTAGTAAACAAAGGGATTCTAGGGACATGACTGGGATTGGGATGAAAGAGTATGCTGGTGTTCCACCACCAGCTGGGGATTTCTATGGTGTCCAAAGAAAGGACTTATCTTGGACTGGTTTACCAGAACTCCAAGAAGATGAATTTATTCCTCCACCAAGAGTCCTTACCCCAGTAGAAGAATATAGGCAAAAGTTGACTGATTTGAATGAATGGAAGAAAGCCAACCCTACCTTGTTTGTCAAGGGTGGCATGCTTTGTGATAGCCCAAATGAGTCTACCCCTATCAAAGTAACAAACCCAATCACTGGAAAGACTGTTGACCAAGGCTCAAACGCTGTTAGAAAACCTAGCATTAAATATGCAAAAATGTATAGAAATACTAGGTCACCAAAAAGGCAAGTTAGTGATACCAACTGTGGAAACCTTGATAATGGAACAGGTTTCTTTTCTTCTAGACCTAGAGTTGTGTTTAGAAAAGCCTGTTATACTTGTGGTAGCTTTTCACATTTAGCCTATAAGTGTGTCAATGCTTCCAAGGTCAACGCTGACAAAAGGTCAAACACTGCCAGACCCAAAACTTTTGTGGAGCAAAGTCCACAAGTTGTTAGACCAGCCCCATTCTTTGCTAAAGGGTCTAACACTCATGGACAAAGACCTTTTCAGAAGACCAATACATGGTCTAATAGGCAATGGGTTCCTATAGCAAACCCTAGGTTCAACGCTGATAAGGGTAACTTCAGCATTGACAAGACCAAATCAAATGCTGACAGAAACGTTGCCAGACCAAATAATGGTAAATATTTGCGACCACAGGGAAAGGGGTCTAAAGCTTCTTCTAGCTTGACATGGAGACCTAAGCAAGATCAAAACCCTAACTCTAATGGGATTTCTATGACCTGTAACAGATTTAATTATATTTCAAAGGTCATCACAAAACCAATTAGGATTAACTGGGTGTTTCATCCAAAAAGGGATGAACAAGGGGTTGTTATGAGAACTAAGTCTGTTCTTGTTGAACAACCAGATGAATCCAAGTCTGCTCAGGCTTGGGTTCCTAAAGAAAACTAATTTGTTTTCTTTATGTGCAGGGCATTCAAAAGCAGGTAAATGATTATGGCTATTGGGATAGTGGATGCTCTAGGCACATGACTGGGAAGGAAGATTATCTCATAAACTTCACTCCTATTAAGGATGATGATAAAGTTTACTTTGGAGGCGGATATGGAACTATCACAGGCAAAGGAACTCTACTCACCAACAACTTGCGTTTTGAAAACGTGTTTCTGGTAAAAGAACTCGATTACAATCTTTTTAGTGTATCACAAGTTTGTGATAACAAAAATAAGGTTCTTTTTACTGATACTGAATGCTTGGTGTTGAGCAAGGATTTTAAAATTCCAGATGAGAAATTTATTGATTATAGAACACCTAGGCATAAGGACATTTATAATGTGAATCTTAATGGTATTAGGATGAATAATAATATGTCATGTTTTTATGCTAAAGCTTCAGTTGATGAGAGTAATCTATGGCACAGGAGACTAGGGCACATTAACTTTAAAAATATAAACAGACTTGTGAGACTTGGTTTGGTTGATGGTTTGCCTGAAAAGGCTTTCCAATGACCACTCTTGTGTTGCATGCCTTAAAGGAAAACATCACAAGGTCTCATTTAAGTCTAAACAGGTGCACTCTAGTTCTAAACCACTTCACTTGCTGCATATGGACCTGTTTGGTCCAACTAATATAGAGAGCTTGAATGGTAAATCTTACTGATTTGTCATCACACATGACTTTTCTAGGTTTACTTGGACTTTCTTTTTAGCCATGAAAAGTGACACTGCTGATACTTTAATTAACTTTATTAACCAAATAGAGAAGATAACTGGTAATGAAGTTAAAATGCTTAGAAGTGATAATGGTGGTGAGTTTAGAAATAAACTGTTGGATGATTTTTGTGCCAAGAAAGGGATTACTAGACAGTATAGTGTTGCCAGAACCCCACAACAAAATGGGGTTGCTGAGAGAAAAGAATAGAACCCTAATTGAAGCAGCCAGGACTATGTTGGCTGATGCTCACTTTCCTATTGCATTTTGGGTTGAGGCTGTGAATACAGCTTGTTATGTTCAGAATAGAGCATTGGTCAACAAGATACATAACAAAACACCTTATGAGTTACATTGGGGAAGGAAACCTAATATTGGTTTTCTTAAACCTTTTGGTTGTCATGTAGTTGTGTTGGATACTAGTGATGCCTTAGGTAAATTTAGTGCTAAAGGTGATGAAGGCTACTTCATGGGTTATTTAGTGCAGAGTAAAGGATATAGGGTTTACCTTGAGAAAGAAAAACGTATACTTGAAAAAGTACATGTTAGGTTTTTAGAAAGTAAACCTAGTGATCCTGAAAGTGGTCCAAATTGGTTGTTTGACTTGGAACCTCTATCTAGGACTTTGAATTATATGCCTGTTACTAATCCAGACATTGTGAAGGTAACTTCAAATGTTGTGGAAGAACCAGTTGTTGATGTTTCAGGTACACAAGTTGTTGAAGAGGTTGGATCACAAGCAGACAAGTCATCTCCCATACTTGAGTATGTCACTATTCCCATATGGACAAATGCTTTTGCTGCTGCTGCTGCTGGAAAGAAAAATGGTGGTCCCCAAGTATCACCAGCTAACAACATGCATGGTCCTTCAGGTGCTGACAAAGGAAAAGCTGGCGCTGACAGGACAAATTCAGGCGTTGATGGCTCAAACGTTGACAACACCATTTCAGGCGTGGATGGCTCCAACGTTGACAACCTTGGATCAGGCGTTGACAACTCTTTTGAGCATATTTTCTCTTCCAATTTTGAACAAGGTGAACCTTCAAGCAGAAATGGAGAGGTTCATTCAGATATTGATGGAATAGAGTCTGAAGAAGATATTGGTAACTTGGATGATGAGATTGAAGATAACAGACTTTTTGAGGGAGGAGTTCTTACTTCTACAATGAAAAATCACCCCTCTTCTCAAATTATTAGAGATGTCATGTCTCTTGTTCAGACTAGAAGATCTCATCAGAAACTTGAAGGATTTATTGCCAATATACACAAGAAGGTTGATACCCCTCTTGTTCAAGCATGTTTGTTTGCCTGTTTTCTGTCACAACAGGAACCCACGAAGATTTTTGATGCTCTCAAAGAACCAAGTTGGGTGGAAGCAATGCAAGATCAGCTTCACCAATTTTCTATTCAGGATGTTTGGGAGCTGGTTGATTGTCCCAGATATGTCAGACCTATTGGGACAAGATGGGTTCTTAGAAACAAGAAAGATGAAAGAGGCATTGTGGTCAGAAACAAGGCACGTTTAGTGGCTCAAGGGTATACACAAGAGGAAGCGATAGACTATGAGGAGGTCTTTGCACCAGTTGCAAGGATTGAGGCTATAAGGATATTTCTAGCCTATGCTTCCTGCATGGGCTTTACTGTCTATCAAATGGATGTGAAGAGTGCTTTTCTCTATGGCACAATCGTTGAGGAGGTTTATGTAATGCAACCTTCTGGTTTTGAAGATCCAGAGCATCCAGACAAGGTGTATAGAGTCAAGAAAGCTATGTATGGACTTCATCAAGCCCCAAGAGCATGGTATGGCACATTGTCCACCTATCTGGTGGAAAATGGATTCAAAAGGGGCACCATAGACCAGACCTTATTTACAAAGAAGACTGGTAAGGATGTCTTACTTGTTCAGGTTTATGTGGATGATATCATCTTTGGCTCTACAAATCCAAAGATAAGTGAAGACTTTTCCAAGCTTATGACAGACAAATTCAAGATGAGTGCAATGGGGGAGATGAACTTCTTTCTAGGGTTACAAGTTCAGCAGAAAGAAGATGGTATCTTCATCTCTCAGGATAAATATGTCGCAGAAATCTTGAAGATGTTTGGCTTTTCTCCACATGAAAAACGGGCTAGTACTCCTATGGATAGAGAACACCCTTGGGGAAAAGTTGGAAATGGAAAAGATGTGGATGTCAGGCACTATAGATCAATGATTGGTTCATTGATGTATCTCACACCCTCAAGACCTGACATTATGTTTGCTGTCACGTCATCAAATGACTCCCAAAGAGTGTCACCTTCATGCTGTCTAGAGAATTTCTAGGTACCTTAGATGCTATCTAGATCTTGGCTTATGGTATCCTAAAGATTAACCATTGGAGCTTATTGCATATTCAGACAGTGACTATGGTGGTGATAAATTTGATAGAAAATCCACAACTGGTGGATGTCAGTTTCTTGGGAGTAGGTTGATATCTTGGCAATGCAAGAAACAAACAGTGGTGGCCAATTCTACAACTGAAGTAGAGTATGTTGCAGCAGCTGCTTGTTGTGGACAAGTTTTATGGATTCAGAACCAGCTGTTGGATTATGGGTATAATTTCATGCATACCAAGATTTTTGTAGACAATAACAGTACTTTATGCATTATTAAAAATCCTGTACATCATTCTAAAACAAAACACATAGAAATTAGACATCATTTTATAAGAGATTGTTTTGAAAAGGGTTTAATACAACCAGATTGGGTTGACAGAGAAGAAAATGTGTCTGATTTATTAACTAAACCTTTTGATACTGGAAGGTTTCAATATTTGGTAACAAGTATTAGAATGATCAATCTCACTTAATATGTGTTTTGGGATCTTATTGTAAAAGTATGTACAGGATAATGCATTGTTATTGGTCTTTTTGAAAAGTTAGATTTTCCACTATATTTGTCTAACGCTGACAAAGGTTATCCTAACGCTGATAAGTGTTATCGTGACGTTGTCAGCAACATGTTAGTTTTGTGGTTTTTGATCTAAGTGTGCAGGCGTTGTCAGCATTGTACCATTGGATACAGAGTTGCTTATGGATCCTTGGAGAATCAATTGGAGCATGTTTCAGTTTATGGATGATGGTTGGAATATCTATATTCCTATCTTGACATAAATTTTTATATTCATGCATATTTTTGGGCAACATATGTATCACAGTTTAAGGGGAGGTTTTAGGAACCTTTAGGAATTTTGGGTGTTCTTATAATACTCTTATCACAATTCTAGATTGTGTCCACAGGTGAGTATGAGTTAGTTTACTAAATCATGAGGCAGTGTAGCATGCAAAGTTGATATACTATGCATGCTGCCAATATATTTTTGGCCTAGAATTGGATGTGGTATGTTGGGAGACTTGGGAAGGATTTATAATGGGTTTACCTGGGAGTTACAAGGAATTTTATGAGATAACTTAATTGTTAAGCATTTTGGTTAGCAAGAGACACTAGAGGACTGTTATGTCTATCTTGCATAAGCAAGTATGCATAACTGGACAGTGCTTGCCGCCCTATAATAATTATCAATTTATAGGTTATCTTCACTAGGATAAATTACTTTGTTAAAGTCCTTTTTCATTTTTATTACTTTTATTTTTGGACGCTGACAAATATTTTTCCAAGCGTTGTTATGACCAATTTAGACGCTGACATGGCTTTGGCAAACGTTGAAAAGAATATAGCCATTGGGCGTTGATGGGTTATTTTTGACCGTTGACACTCATTGGGACCTACCCAGTTGTTATTTTTGACGAATTTTGGGGCCGTAATTTTGGGAGCAGATAACTTTTAATTAATGCACAAGATAACTTATTTTCTTTTCAAGATTTTCATCATTATATTTTGAAAATTCTTGCCTTATTTTTGACCAATCACATGTGCCTATCTCTCCTATATATTTGGCTCCTATTTTTAAACAGGGTATCTTATATTCTTGTCTAACACTTTTTCTCCTATAATTCATCTTTCTCAATAATTCACAAACAACTTTCTTCAAACAATGGCACCAAAGTTTAAACCAAGTGACTTGGTATTGGGATTCAGGAGTCAACACAACATGATTGCTTATTTGGACGCTGATGATACTTTGTTTCCACAATACACCCAGATGGTGGCGTATCTGAATGCATCTCCAATTAGGTATGCACTTTCTTATGCTCCTCTCATCCCTGTCACTCATATTAAACAGTTTTGGAACACTGTCAGTTCCTCAACAATTAATAATGTGACTACATTATCAGCTATTGTTCATGGGCGTACATGGGTGGTTACTGAAGCCTTGGTTCGTCAGGCTTTGCATCTTGATGATGCGGATGGTATAACCACCCTCCCCATTACTGCAATAGAACAAGGACTTCGGGCTTTGGGGTATCCTTTCCCTGATGAGGGCACTTTAAACAAATATCATAAACAAGGGTTTCCCCCCAGCCTGGAAGTACCTCATACATGTCATCCTACAATCTTTGAGTCTCAAATGTACTGCACACAATGAAATTAATAGATCAACTGCTAGTGCAATTGTGTGCATTGCAAATGGGCAAAAGTTTAATTTTTCAAAACTGATTTTTGATGGCATGTGTAAAAGCAAAGGGAATAAGATGACTTTGGCTTATCCCAGATTTTTGCAAATGGTTTTTGATGTGCAAAATTCCTTCACAAGGGATCATGATGATTTTTACGAGATCCCTGTGCAAAAGAAAGCTATTTTTACCAAGATGAACTCACCCCCTCACCGTGACTTACCCCTCACCCAAGCTATGCTTGCTGTTATTGAAGCAGCACAACCCCAACCAGACCCACAACCACAACTTGACCCAATATCAGAACCTTTTCACCTCAACACATGGAAATTGACCAAGAACCCTTCAACGCTGACATGTTAAATGTTGGCGTTGACACAAGTAATCCAAAAGTTGACACCTTTCCTTCATAGACCCAAACACCCCTTAACCTTCAAACTACCACCCAATCCACATGATCTTCAACCCCACCTGAATATAGGTTGCAAAAATACCCAAGGACTACTGGAGTGTTCTCCTTTAGTGGTCCTAGCCATGTAGTAGAGAGAACCACCACCACAAGTGTGGTTGCTGCTATGGATGAGGCTGGGATTATTGGTACTGGCTTAGATGCAGGTCAAGACAGTCCTAACATCTTTAAGACCTCATCCATGCCCCATGACTCTACATTGGGAGGTCAAATACCCATTCTAGAGGAGGGCAGATTGGAACCATACACATTGATGAAATTGACGGCTGTCTGCATTAGCTTGCAAAAGCAAAATGCAAACTTGGTACAAACAGTCAGTACACAAGGCCTTGAACTCAAGCAATTGAGGGAGAGGGTTGTTATTTTGGAAACTACTGAGTCTAGAAGAAGGTAGACAAGAGTCCTTTTATTAGAGGAGGATTCTTACAAAGGGGAGGAAGCTGCTACAGAGCCTGTTAATTTGAGTGATAAAGGCTCACATGAAGCTACTACAGAGCCATTTGATTTGAGTAGAAAAGGCTCATATGATGGATAATCTTTCGGTGTTGCTGAAGCCCTTACTGAATTGAAGAAACAATCAGGTTTTGACACGTCTCTAATTACTCCTACAAATTTGAACTTGTCTTTTACAACTATGATGGAGCAGTTCACTAGAGACGCTGAGACAAGTAAGTTGGGCGTTGACAAGCAAAATTTGAACGCTGACACACCAAGCGCTGACAAGAGTAATTTGGGCGCTGACACTAGGAATTTGAGCGTTGACAGACCTGCATATATGGTTGATGTATTCCAGTCATCAACTATCATCAAAGAAGTATCTTCACAAGTATTACCATCATCCTTACCCATCATTGATCCTTTAGATAAGGGTAAAGGAATTATGGTAGAAGTAGAAGTTCCAAAGGATGCAACACAAGTAGAATTTGATTCAAGGTTGGCTGCACAACTTGTGGAACAAGAAAGGAAGAAGGTTGGTGAATCACCATTTGTTGTCACTTCAGAGGAACAAGAAGGAAGTGATGAAGAAAGTTCTGATTCAAGTGTGATGATAATTGAACAACCAGAAAGACTTGAATATGGTAATGAATTGGCAAGAGAAAAGCTTAGAGAGTTAAAATTGCAAGTAGACTTTGATATGCCAGAAGTAGTTCAGATGTACCATGCTTGGGAGAATAGGATAATGGAGAATCCAGATTTGACAATTTTAGACCAAATTTGGGGATTGAAGATTCTTCTAAGAGTTCAAAGAGACTGAAAGGTAATTCTGAAACACAACGCTAGCAATGTTTTCTCATTGCTGAAGAGGGATAGAAGAGAGCTTTATTACATGCTGCTTAGATGTCATGGAACTGGATGGACCTTCAAGAAATTGCAGGGATTATCTTTTCAAGAATTGGAGTACAAGGCTTATCCCATTTGGGCAAGAGTGCAGGAAATGAACACTCTTAGACTTCTTTCAGATGAAAGGAAAGAAGAACTTGCAGAAGAGATGGAGATTCAGAAGGCATTGATTGTTCCAAGGCCTTTGAAGAAGGGAGTTCCACTTGAGTTTCCTAAAGATCTAAATAAAGTGGTTCCCAGTGAAGCTGTTCTTAGAAGGAGAATTAAGCTCTCACCCATGGAAGCTTCATATATGGTACAAGTTTTACCTCTTGATGCCAGAAATCCTATCATTAGCTATGAAGAAGATGCAAGTGGGTTTTAGAAGATTGGCAGATATGGGAAAGAGGTACACACATTTACTACTCTTATGTCTCTCTTTGCAAGTATGGATAGAGAAGACTTGGCAGACCTTTGGAGGTTGTTGATAGCCAAGTATGAGACTGAAGCTCCTACTTCAGTCAATGAAATAAAACTTTGGTCAACATTCAAGAGAATGTGTGCACCAGAAGAAGAAGATCCTGTTTGGAAGGATCTTGAAGATGATATCAGTGGTCTTCAATGGCGCTTGTATTCAGCTGCTGGTGTGTATTATTTGAGCTCTACAAAGTTTGCTGAGTACCTTCTTGTAGATGCTCAGTATCCCATGTCCAAAGAAGTTTTGGACAAGATGAAGACAACATAGCTGGAGATTGACTATTCAAGTGACGTGGCCAAAGATATGATTAGGCATGTTTATTACCAATATGATAAGATTTGTAAGATTCCTCCTAGTTCTTAATTTTTATTCAGAAACTTGATTACTAGAGTAGATATCAAGTTTAGGGGAGGATTGTTGGGAATAAAATGTAGCCAGTACACTTGAACGCTGACAAGAAGAAAACAAGCGTTGATACGAAGAGAACAAGTGCTGACAGATCAAGCGTTGACAGGAAGAAGTCAAGCGTTGATAGGTTGAAGACAAGCACTGATAGAAAGATATGGTCTACGCGTATTTTGTTTCTAGTAAAGATAGGATCAAAAATGTATTTTCTATAATGATCTTTACCTAGAATAGCTGATACGTAGACTCTTGTACAAGGTTTCTTATGTCTATAAAAGAAGACCTTTAGGTTATGTTTCATATAAGTTTTCATACGTTAAACACTTTCATTGTAAGCAAGTTCGATTCAATCAATCAAGTGAAAGTTTGTTTTACATTCTTTATGTGTTCTTATTTAAGTGTTAATTCCGTATAACACTTAAATTACTTTATTCATAAACAAAGTTTCTCTACATGTTTAACTTGATCTAATCTCGTTTACACAAGCTAAATCGATCTAAGTTTGGGATCAACACAAGCCACCTCCGAGTGCTTCTTAATATTAGCAGCGTGTTCAAGCCTTTGCACATCAGATGCTCCTTCAGCAAGATCCTTCAGATAGGGAATAGTCAAGATATCGATAGTACCTGCTGCTCTCAAGACAATTCCTAGCGAGCGGTACCAATCATTGAAGTTTATGCCAGTAAGTTCACGACGTTCAAAGAATGCCTTGAACGCAGAACTTATAGTGTTATTGGTGGGTTGAGCCATTTCTACAGAAATAAGTTCAAATATTAGTATTTTTGATAACAAAATACTTTCAAGAAAATAAAATTACCCCGGTATAAAAACCATATTATTTTCCTTGAATTCTAGAACTATATTGACGTAGATCCATTACATCAGTTGATCTACTAGTAATGAATGTACTAAACATAGCAACTTGTCGAACGTACAATTCAATTGACAAACAATTTTCAATTTCTAGATATTCAAGGGATTTACATTGCAAAAAAAAAAACGTTTTGCATTGTAAACATGTTTCATCCCTTCTGAATGCATTAAGTTTCTAGATCTCACTGAGTAACTTAATTAAGTCGTCTAATATGAGTAACATAAAACCATCATACGAATTCTCGTTCTAAAAATGGTTTTCTCTCCATCACAACATCACCCAAAAATCTCATTTGATGACGAAGTAATTTCAAGTGTTCGTCAATTAGGAACATTCGACTTAAATTTTAAGGGTATAAATTTTTTATGTCAAAATCAATGTATGGAGAAGCATACATACAATCTCCATAGCATAAGTTTAATAAAACATTTAGTAAATTTTTTCACAAGATTAAATTTCTTCATAAATTATGTTGTGGTATTGGTTAAACCAATTAAAGAATTTACCAACAACTATTCACAACGTACTTTTGCTAGAACTTGGCTACGCACAAAGAAATACCCTTATTCATTGTGTTTCGGATGTGAATTTGTGGTAAATCACCCTCAAGGTATAATTCAATTAATAATCGTAGGTAATTTCAGTTTGACGCACAAGCGAGCCAGGAATTTGGTTAGCGACTAATGGCATAACACATCCTTCCTTAACCGGGTACATGACCAGCAGTGCGTTAAACCCACTTTATAGTTTGTCAAAAGGAGTAGGCCGTTGGATTATTATTGAAATTCACCAATCGACGTAATCTTATGTAATTTAAATCTCTAATAAATCATTATTTTTAATATGATTTAGTCCATATTATTTATTTTCAGAAAAAACCCATGTTTACAACAATTCAACAATTTTATATAAACAAGTAAAAAAACTAAATCATAAACACATAATAACAATTTATATGTGCAACAAATAAATCAAATAGCCACATGCATACAATTTATTCAATAATCATCAAATCTAGGTCTTTATATTCATAAACAAGTCTTCCCTAATTCTAGATTTATTGAATCAAATAATCACGTAGCACATAAAATATTATAAACATATAATTTTACGATCCATGAAAACATGCACGTAATCATGGATTACCCACAAATCTTAACAATTAAATCTCTACGAATCATAACCATACATGACATAACAATTAATCATGCAATTTAATCTAAAATTATCTCACATGTAATTTAGGGTTTCAAAACAATTCTTTTTTTTTTTTATAAAAATTCGGCCAAAACCCTATTTTTTTAAAAACGTAACCCTAATTTTATGAAAACCTAAAAAACATGTAGTTTTAACTCAAAAAAATTATTAGTTAAAAAACTTTAGATTTTCGATAATTATAACATGTTAAAACGACTCTCGATACCACTGAAGGTTTATTAATATCATAACAATTATATAAAACCCTAAACGTGATTAAAGCACACATAGCAGAAGCGATTTAAGAAGATCATAATAATAACACAATTATAATTAATCGAATCAGGGTTACATACCTTTACGCTAAAGTAATTCCACAAGACGAAGAACGAATCACCAATTCGGGTTAATACCGTATACACCAAGATATAGTCTAAAGTAAGACTATATTACGTTCTTGTACACACGTAATACAACGAGCTAACGTGATTCTAGCACGTGAAAATCGAGCTACAACGCTTGTAAATAATCTACCCAACAACCTTAGAGAGGGGCTAGGACTAGATTGTAAGTAAACCGATCAACCAAGAAAACCAACCGAAAACCCTTCGTAGGTTTCCTTCTACGATCGAACCAAGAGTGTGAGAGAGAGAGAGGGGAAGATATTTTGTGATGTATTGAATTATGAAGGGAAGGATTGTCTATATAGGCCTAAGCATGTATCATAAAAAAAATAAAAGGATGTTTTTCCCCTTCCTTGTTCTCCCCATAACCGACGGCTAGAACACCCTCATGGGGTGTTCTAGAACCTTCCAAACTCCTTTCTTTTATGTTTACTTACTATATATTTATTTAACATTCGTTAATACTTAACTATTAATTAATTAATGATCGTTAAAGTTATGTCTCAGTTTAAATTAATAAATACATAAATATAAATTTATTAAATAAATTAATAAATACAATAAATATATTTATTAATTAAATTAACTCTTTACGTATTGTGTGCAATCCCGTAATCTCGAGTTCGATCCTATCACACGACTATTAAATATAAGTCCATAAACTTACATGAATGGTACGCTCTGATTGACCATCGGTCTGAGGATGAAAGTGTGTGCTAAGCTTGAGTCTGGTTCCCCAATCCTTTTGCAAACCCTTCAAAAATTAGACGTGAATCGAGGATCTCTGTCGGATATGATATCTGATGGAGTACCATGCACTCGCATGATCTCCTACAAGAATATATCTGCCAATTTGCTAACTGGATAATCTTTGCAAATTTGAAGAAAATGAGCTGACTTGGTTAAACGATCGACTATCACCCATATAGCATCATGCTTCCTCTGAGTCAGCCGAAGTCCGATGATAAAATCTATGGAGATTTTGTCCCACTTCCATGCGGGAATATCTAATGGTTGTAGTAAACCACAAGCTCGCTAATGTTCGATCTTCACCTGCTGGCAGGTTAGACATTTGGAAATGAAAGTAGCAACATCCTGCTTCATGCCACTCCACCAAAAATGTTGTTTGAGATCATGGTACATTTTGGTGGATCCTGGATGAATGGAGAATGGAGAGTTGTGAGCCTCAGTAAATAAAGCATTTCTGAGTGTAAGATCATCCGGAACACATAGCTTGGTTCCCTGCCGTACGATGCCATCTTCGTCTACACGAAATTCTGTCTGCTGATCAAGATTCTGAATAATAGCTCAAATCTCACCATCATCCTTCTGAGCTGCCTTGATCTGAACGATTAAGTCGGGCTCAACTCTCAGATTAGCCGAGTACCTATGCTATCCACGTACAAGGAATTCAATGTCTAAACGCTTTAGGTCACGTATGATCTCTTCTTCTATCTTGATGCCAACTATCATACCAGATTTCCTACTAAGAGCATCTGCCAAAACATTCGACTTACCAGAATGTTACTCGAGGTTGATGTCATAGTCCCTGAGTAGCTCTAACCATCTTCTTTACCTCATGTTTAGTTCGTGCTGAGTGAATATGTATTTGAGGCTCTTGTGATCATTGAAGATGTTACATGATTCACCGTATAGATAATGCCTCCAGATTTTGAGTGCAAAAACAACTGCTGCTAATTCCAGATCGTGGGTAGGATAATTTTCCTCATTAGGCTTAAGCTGGCGTGATGTATATGCAATCACCCTCCCATGTTGCATGAGTACACAGCCAAGTCCTTTACCCGAAGCATCACTATAAATCTGAAATCCACCTGTGCCAGATGGGAGAGTAAGAATAGGTGCAGAAACCAATCGCTGCTTAAGTTCTTCAAAGCTCTTCTCCCGCTCGTCATTCCAGACGAATTTCTCTCCCTTACGCATCAGCTTGGTCAAAGGCAAGGCTAACCATGAAAATTTCTCCACAAATCTACGATAATATCCAGCTAAACCCAGAAAACTATGAACCTTAGTTGCAGATGTCGGTCTTGGCCATTTGGTGATAGCTTCAACCTTCACAGGATCCATGGTGATCCCTTCTGTAGAGACAATATCGCCCAGAAATGCCACCTTGTTTAACCAGAATTCGCACTTGGAAAAATTTGGCATACAGTTGCTTCAGTTGAAGAATCGGTAGCATAGTGCGAAGATGTTCCTCATGTTCTTCTTTGGATTTTGAGAAGATGAGAGCATTGATGAACACGATGAAAAATTTGTCTAGAAACTCATGGAAGACGCGGTTCATTAAGTCCATGAATACAACTGGAGCATTGGTGAGTCTAAAAGGCATGACTACGAACTCATAGTGACCATATCTTGTGCAAAAAGTAGTCTTAAGAATATCTTACTCCTTCGCAGCTAATGATAACCGGATCGTAGATCAATCTTGGAAAAGTGATTGGCACCTTGAAGTTGGTCAAACAGATCATCGATACGCATCAATGGATAATGGTTTCTAATTGTGATCTTGTTCAGCTCACGATAATCGATGCACAGACGCATGATGCCGTCCTTCTTCTTGATGAAAAATATCGGTGCACCCCATGGTGATACACTCGGACGAACGAAACCTCGCTACAGTAACTCCTACAGTTGGTCTTTCAACTCCTTGAGCTCTATGGGAGCCATGCGATAAGGAGCCTTGGAGATTGGTTATGCTCCTGGAATAAGCTCGATGCCAAACTCCACTTCGCGGATAGGTGGTATACCCGGAAGTTATTCTGGAAATACATGGGGAAATTCCAAAACGAATGGCTGATCTTGAATCGACGGAGCTTTGGTAGTAATATCCTGAATCGTAGCTAAGAAGCCTTCGCAGCCATGAGCTAGTAAAGCACAGTCTTGTAAGGCGGAAATGATTTGTACAGACTTTCCTGGTATGAAACCGTCGTGAATGTGCTCTGGAGCTTGAACATCACCGAACATCACTTGATAAGTATGGAAATCGATAGTGACATGGTGTTTAGTTAACCAGTCCATGCCTAAGATTAAATCAAAATCGCACATGTCTAGAGGAAGTGCGTCAACTGGGCGGATCTTATTATCGAATTCTAAGGGAAGGTCTCTGTACACATGAGTAATGCGCACAGAGTCTCTTATTGGCGTATATATGTTTAATATGTTCTCTAGTGGTGTAGATGTCTTATTAATACGGGAAGCATAAGCCGTGGATATAACTGAGTGAGTAGCACATGTATTGAATAAAACATAGGCAGCATGTTCTTACATAAATAGGATGCCAATAATGGTACCTGTCGACTTATTTTCCTGATCTCTGGTGGTAGTGTAGACGCGACCTGAAGTTGGTGGTTTCAGAAGAGCAGTACCTAACGTACCAACAATCTCTCCCTTCTTGCAATCCTTCATCAGATGGCCTGCTTGCCCACACTTAAAGCAAACGCTAGTAGCCCGAAGACATGGTCCAGGATGCCTACGGCTACAAGTAGTGTAGATATGATGGGTATTGTAACACCCCACCATGGCGGAATATGGGGCGCGACGTATGGATATCATCACAACAATAGCGTGTCTATAGAGATAACTAATGAAATGGAAATATCATAAATGGTGACACAATGTCATGAAGATATCTCAAACAATGCAGGCGTATAGGTAAGTATGTAAAAGGTCTACCTCTTACCAAAGACATACAATTAACAAATAACAAACATATAGGTGTCTACAAAGTATCACTTATTCAAACATAACTAAAGACTAAGAGGAAAGGGGGTTCCTCCAAATGCAATCCTAAGCCTTCTAGCTAGCCACTCCTATTCTCACGCTTAACCACGTTCTCACCTGAAAGAGACACTAAAACACGTCAACATAATGTTGGCGAGAGTCATAGGTTTAGACTCCAACACCAAATCATTTATAAGCTGTGAATAACAACCATTAACAAAAGAACATATGGATAATGTGCTACAATTATGTATTAACAACTAGCACTCAAGATTAACCAATCACCACAAATCTAAGGCTCCAAGCCTTACCAATAACCATAATTCCAAGGCTCCAAGCCTTACCAATAACCATGGTCCCATAGGCGCCCATACACCTAGGAACCATTCCTAAGGCCCCGCCTTGTCAACATCCCTTGGTACCAAGTCAAACCACAATAACAATCAAGAATCACATAGCGGTTAATCACATAAATGTACACACAAGTCCATCACAAACCATAAAAGCATTCACAGCATTAGTTACAAAACAATACAATTTCTCTTCCATCCCATCTGGAAATCAATACATCAAAAGATATGGGACTATGAAACTCACCTGAACAAGCTTCTCCAAGTACCCGCACTCTAGCACAAATCTAAACACACAAACGTATACAATCAAGACATGAACCACATACCAAAATGGCTCATCAATCTATGATGGATATCTAACCTTATCCTACAACTTAACCCCATTTATACGCCATATGAATCTCATTACACCCCTATATAAAGCTCTTAACTTAGTTTAGTTCATAACTCGTCCCGTTAGCATTTAACCCAAATCAGTCCCTTTTTCATACTTCAAACTATTGGTCGAACACCCACTTAACAAACATAACATACCCTTTAATAGAAACCCTATGCCCTTACATGTGTTAGGCTAACTCTCACCTTTGGCCTCAACCTTAAAACTACTGTTAAGGCCTCCATATATATATATATATATATATATATATATATATATATATATATATATATATATATATATATATATATATATATATATATATATATATATATATATATATATACTTTTACCTATCCAGAATTTACTGATTTTGAACATATGAAAAGTTTATTATGACCAGAGGGTCTTACCCTATCCCATTTACTTAGCCCTTCTCCAGATCTTTTATTTAATATATAATCTAAACCTCATGTTCATTTTAAGCTCCAATTATAACCCTAAGTACCCCAAACAATTCAAAACATAAAATGAAAACAGGCTGATCCAAAAACTGTTTTGACCCCCGACTGATGTAACCTGTTTTTGACCTACTTCCCACCTCCAGTATAGTTCTACTTTCTATCATTTGAAAGAAAATTCAATTACCTTTCCAGGGACATAAGATTTGAAATTTAAAAGTTTGTAGAACTCTAGATATGATCAAAACAATGGACCAAAAATTCTGCCAAGTTTTTAAAAACGAATTTAAACATGATTAAACCCTAATTACAATCACTAATCTTCATAATAACCAAAGTAATCAATTCATATGAACCCCAATATCACTAATCTTAGAAAACTCGCAAACCCTAATCCATCGTAAAAGCAATTACATGATTAAATTGATTAAAATCATTAATAGAACAAGGGTTTTGAAGGTTTTACCTTAGAAATCAATGGAAGATCTTTATTTCTGAAACCCTAATTGGCCACCATTGTTGAATTTCGGATAGGAGCTGTTATGGAGGTTAAAAATATGATTATTTTGGTTATGGGTTGGGTTTGGTTAAGTCCTAAAGGCCCCCTAATCCCATTACAAGTCCATTGGGCCTGTTTTAGGCATTTCCTCTTTCTTTCTTACGTCGTCCAAACCGACCCCTTTATTATTTTTTTATTTTTATTTTATTTTTATTATTAATTAATGTATTAATAATATCAACTTAATTTACCTTAATTTATTTCAGCTCCAAAAACCTCCAAAACCTCAAAACCGTAAAACCAGTCAAATTTACGCGTATACCGTAAAAGACGTAAAAAAATATACAGTTTTATAAAAATTCTTAGAATATGAAATAAACTATATAATTAAGTCCTAAATGACTTAAAACCATCCCGAAAATTATTCCCGTGACTAAATAGCTCATCCGAGACCCCTAAATGCACAACCCTAAATCGTAAAAATACGATTTTCTATAATACATATACATATACGTAAAACCACTAAATAACCATCATATTTCATAGTCACTACTATGTGAGCTCATGAAAATGAAACAACCACACATCGCTTCACTCACATGGTACCCCGTACCCAAAAACGATGTCCAAACCACACTCTATTCACACCACATAACTCATAAACACATAAAGACACGTAATTCCACGAAATATGGACAAAATAAAACTAATTGACGAACCTTAAAACTGTGGTTGTCACATCACTCCCTCCTAATAGAAATCTCGTCCCGAGATTTACTCCTTTGGATCAGTTACATCAATCAACAAATCACATGAGGATACTTGTTCTAAAAGAACTCCTCTCATTTCCACGTGAACTTTAGTTCATGACTCAATTTACTAGATATATTAACCAAAAATATTTAACTTCATTCTCAAACTCTTGACCTCATAGTCCATAAATCTTACAGTGACTCTTTGAAAATCAAAGACTCTAATTATCCCAAATCCCGAATAACCGTATATGCAAATATGCATTCTCAAACCACATTTCCCAAATCTTAATGCATGAAATATATCATGTACACCACTTAATTCCCCAGATAATTCTATACCCATAAGCTACTGGTCCAATCTGTCCAAAGATCATAAATGGACCTACAAAACTTGACATCAACTTTTCCCTTTTTACCAAAACATACCACCCGTTACTATGGGTAAAACTTCCTACATAAATTTGTCACTAAACTCTAGTGATTTCCTCTTTTTCAACATATCATCTCTTGTTACTCTTGTCCTTTCCACAAACACCATTTCCACATTAGTAGTCTCTCTCACGAATTTTAGTCCACCATAAGGACAAATCACCCTATCCTTCCATATAGTGCCTCAAATAGCATTCATCGACTTCTAGTATGATAACTATCATTATATGAAAACTCAGATATCGCTAACGAGTTTCCTACATCCCTCTAAATCATTCACCAAGCTCTTAACACGACTCCTATACTTGTATCAATTTCCCACTTCGTCTATCATTTTCTAATTAGCTGGATATAATCATATCCAATCATTTTCATGAACTCCTTTTAGTCCATACCGCAAAATACTTAAAAATTCTAATTTCCTTACACAAGTGACCTATGAAGATATTTCCCATATTGATTAGTTTATCACAACGAGGCTCTTCCAATCCAAATCAACTTATGATCTACAAACATCCCCAAAAGGACAGTTATCTTAGTTAGTCTATCAACTGCCACCCAAACCCATGCTACAACTACTTCCATAAAATTTGGATAGATCATTAGTAGCACCTATACACTTCTTTCTCACTTTTCTCCATGAAAGATTTTTTTCCCTGATACTCAACACTTCCTTTATACCTACACAATGTCATACCTTCAAGGTCATAGTGCTCCTCATCTTGTCTCAGTTAGAACATGCCCTTCGTCTCTTATGACACATCACATCTATAACTCCTCAACCATTTGATTGTCGATACTAAGCCTTCCAATCAAACAGTATAGGTCAGTACCATTTCCTTTCCACACTACAACAATACAAGCATGCTTAGTGCCTTAGTCTACTCATTAGGCTATACCAAAGTTTTACATTCGGTTCCTATCTCGGCCTATTTCATTCATGATTCCCATCTATCCACACTTCCTTTTTCTTCCTCAGCTCATGACATACATCAGGATGTTATGCTTCTCGTCTTTCAAGTCATCTATACCTCAATTTTTTTCCAAGTAGCTTCACTTGTTTTTCCTCACAATCAGTTCTCCTACCCCCTCCTAATAGGGACAGACTAGAGTTTTATGTGATCCCATGCGGATCACACTCTCATGTTATACCCATATTAGTTTCCATTTGTCTAAACTAAGCCATATTTTAAATTCTTATTCAAATATTATACTTCTATTTTGATCTTGCACCCAACATGAGGTACTTTCAATCATCATCTTCTAGGAATACTTGGTTCTCTCCTTCCATGGTTCTACCTAATTCCTACACTATCCTGTTCAACAGAAATTCCATACTTCATTCATCAATTCTATGGAAATCGCTAGTGCATTCGATAATGTATAATTGTATCTTCCAAAGATCTTTCATAACACCTTCACAAAACCGACTCTCTAATTACTTCTCTATGAACTTATTCAGCTCAGCTTCACTACTCATCCCTCGATATTGATTGCCATAAAAATTCTATCCGCGTAGTCACTCGACTCCCCTTTTTACCTCCATGAGTTCTTAATCTCCCATGTTATGTATTCAATTCATCATGATCCACTAGTTCAGCTCTTTGTAACTCCACTCCGGTACTCGATCTGCCCTTCTTCGTCACGAACCATACGGAGATTCCCATCATAGTGCTTGTCACCTTTCCAGTCCTTGCAACTTCTGTGACTCCTTCAAAATCTCTCGCTTCCTTCTAGCAGGCGGCACGTAGTCCTTTCAGCTCCTTGATTCACGATGTAGCTCTTCACGCACTCCTTCTCGTCTCTATGATGTTACCTAGGAACTTCACACTACCCAGTAGCCTCTAACTTCAACCCATCTACCACAATATTTCTAAAGTTACTTCAACCCCTTAATGGCTCACTCTTCCTTACTTATTGTACTTCACCTTTAATCAGCTTCTTACCAATCATTCTTTCACATCCATGTTTTTCTTCACGTCTCTACTACTACCTTGCCTCCATAACTATACCAATTTCCTTGCGTGTTATTTGCCCAATCTTTCTATTGGTAGAAACTTTCTACTCTACCCTCACATCCGCTAGTACTTTCATCAATCTCCTAATGGTACTTCAACCAACTTCTCATAGCATGACATCTCGTTCCTACGACTAGTCAACTAACTTTACTTACTCCCTTATTCCCGTAACCAATCTAAGTTTCAAAACTCCATAAATCTTAATCATTCCTTCAACACAACCTTTAAACCAAAACACATCTCTCCATTCTAATATTAACCATAAGTAATACTACCCAACTCTATCCTCTCATCCTAACGTTTCCACAACCACATAACTAAATCATGACGTGTACCAAAAGAATTCCAAACAATCGTGTCTCAAAATAAAATATAGGGTAAAACGAACCCTAGCGAAAACAACTGAAAACAAAACAATGTAAACCGAAATATCAATGGAGTGTGCCAACAATGAAAAATTAGACTCGTCATGATTAGTATTACCAAATTTCGATAGCTTAGAAAATTTTAAACTTTTGTCCTAATTAGTTACTTCTCATAAGAACCAAACTTCAATACTACTAAAATCAATCATACTCATTTTTAATCATAAACTCATCTTTTATCTTCATTAATTTATCAAGGATATCAACTAGTTGGTATACTACAATCTTATTCTAACCATTATCTTGTTTACCCATATTAAACTTATTTCGCTTGTTATTATGAAACCAATACATGTTTTTAAAATATAGTGTTTTTTTTTCTTTCATTTTAATCTATATTATTATTATTTTATGTAATCCATTTAGGCTGGTTATAACTAAACTATTACAAGTTTACAAGGTGTGGTGTTATTATTATCATTACTATAATAAAATCTCCCTTTTTACTCTTTCCGTCTAGTTAAATACTTCTAAAATTTTAACTCCACTTAAGAAAATCATTGTAAAATTTCTTCACCCTTTAAAATGTATTATCACATGTTACCTAGAAAACTAATCCAGTTATTTTCAAGACAACTTTTTTTATAACTTACTACCACAAACTTATATAAAAGATATATAATGCACGATATCATACCATACACTTACAAATTATTTTCAAAATCGTTTTCCTATAATTAGCCAGACTTACTTGCAAGAAAATTTAGTAGTTCTCATTAATTAAAATACATACCCAAATGTATACAGACATCAAAAGACTCAAAACGTCGTTGGAACTCCATCAAACTCCAGCACCATAAAACACGAGCAAACACAAGGTACGTTCAAGTTATAATAACTATTGAACGACCATATATCATAACTTAACACATACTAGTATATATACATCCGCATATATATACCAATTAAATCACCCAAAACATACTCGTTACCATACATGTCAGATCAATCAATCGCGTCATACACTCGTTTTTCCATAAGAGTAATCACCATCTTACAACAAGGCATAAAACCCATCACTAAAACCAGTCCATATTGTGTGACCTCATAATCACACAACATGAGTATAACCCAAAACATATAACACACAAAAAATAGCCATATGGTAGACAGCCGTTACATAAACCCATATATTATACATATACCCAAAAATCCACATGTCATCATATACAAGCATGTACTAACCCTCTTTCATGCAATCATACTTAAGAATCCATCGAAGTTGTGGTACTTGTATAACTATGTTGGCCACCATACTTATACAATTACCCTTTCCTCAATGCACTCTCTCCTATGATGACACTTATAAGAATCAATACAACATATAACACATAAATCCATCTACTCACATAAGCTCATAACCACATAAACAATAAGGTCCAAAACTACATCTATTAAAATAATATAGTTAAACTCTTGGAATACATAAATCCATAGTCTAGCTAAAACAGCATAGACAAACTCCAACACAATATCATAACCAGTTATAAGTCATGTCGCCCATAAGAGTGGAAACAACTTAAGATCCTTCCTATCCACCTACTCCTAGTAACTCGAATCACCACATGATTCTTAGAGAACATGACTTAAACATCAAAAGAAAAATACTATACATTAGGTACACCAAATAACTTAATATGGTGAAAGTAATTTATATATCAAAAGCAAAACAGAAATTAACAGATGACTAAGTATGGGCAACTACAGTTCAACTCATACTAGTCAAAATTCACAAAAAATAAAATTTAGGATAATACAATCAAGACCACACGTAATCCTATGACGCCTATATGCAGGGATCCTTAAGCTATAAACTAGGTTAGGCAACCTAATTCTCCATAACCATTGGTCTCTGATACCATTCCGTCACACCCCACCATGGCGGAATATGGGGCGCGACATATGGATATCATCACAACAATAGCGTGTCTATAGAGATAACTAAATGAAATGGAAATATCATAAATGGTGACGCAATGTCATGAAGATATCTCAAACAATGTAGGCGTCTAGGTAAGTAGGTAAAAGGTCTACCTCTTACCAAAGACATGCAATTAACAAATAACAAACATATAGGTGTCTACAAATTATCACTTATTCAAACATAAATAAAGACTAAGAGGAAAGGGGGTTCCTCCAAATGCAATCCTAAGCCTTCCAGCTAGCCACTCCTATTCTCACGCTTAACCACATTCTCACCTGAAAGAGACACTAAAAAACGTCAACATAATGTTGGTGAGAGTCATGGGTTTAGACTCCAACGCCAAATCATTTATAAGCTGTGAATAACAACCATTAACAAAAGAACATATGGACAATGTGCTACAATTATGTATTAACAACTAGCACTTAAGATTAACCAATCACCACAAATATAAGACTCCAAGCCTTACTAATAACCATGGTCCCATAGGAGCCCATACACCTATGAACCAATCCCAAGGCCCCGCCTTGTCAACATCCCTTGGTACTAAGTCAAACCACAATAACAATCAAGAATCACATAGCGGTTAATCACATAAATGTACACACAAGTCCATCACAAACCATAAAAGCATTCACAACATTAGTTACAAAACCATGCAATGTCTCTTCCATCCCATCTGGAAATCAATACATCAAAAGATATGGGACTATGAAACTCACCTGAACAAGCTTCTCCAAGTACCCGCGCTCTAGCACTAATCTAAATACACAAACGTATACAATCAAGACATAAACCACATACCAAAATGGCTCATCAATCTTTGATGGGTATCTAACCTTATCCTACAACTTAACCCCATTTATACGCCATATGAATCTCATTACACCCCTATATAAAGTTCTTAACTTAGTTTAGTTCATAACTCGTCCCGTTAGCATTTAACCCAAAACAGTCCCGTTTTTCATACTTCAAACTATTGGTCGAACACCCACTTAACAAAAATAACATGCCCTGTAAAAGAAACCCTATTCCCTTATATGTGTTAGCTAAATCTCATCTCTGGCCTCAACCTTAAAGCTACTGTTAAGGCCTCCATATATATATACTCTTTTACCTATCCAGAATTTACTGATTTTGAACATATGAAAAGTTTGTTATGACCAGAGGGTCTTACCCTATCCCATTTACTTAGACCTTCTCCAGATATTTTATTTAATATATAATATAAACCTCATGTTCATTTGAAGCTCCATATATAACCCTAAGTACCCCAAACAATTCAAAACATATAATGAAAACAGGCTGATCCAAAAATTGTTTTGACACCCGACTGATGTAACCTGTTTTTGACCTACTTCCTCACCTCCGGTTTAGTTCTACTTTCTTTCATTTGAAAGATAATTAAATTATCTTTCCAGGGACATAAGATTCGAAATTTAAAAGTTTGTAGAACTCTAGATATGATCAAAACAATGGACCAAAAATTCTGCCCAGGTTTTTTAAAACGAATTTAAACATGATTGTAGAAACTAGAAGGGGGGGGGGGGGGGGTTGAATAGTTTCTCTTCGATTGGTGACCAAATTAAAATTACTTTCAATTTGGTTTGTATCAAAACTATCTTTTACTTGAGGCTAAGTTGCATAATGATTAGGTTCAATTCAAATGCCTAGCAAAGATAATAGGTAAGTGTAATGATAATGAAATAAGTAAAGAGTAAGGAAGGAGACAACCTAGTGGGAAGACACCAAGATTTATAGTGGTTCGACAACGAGGCTCTATCCTCGTTTCTACTCTACTCCTCGAGTACACCTACTCGAGATTTCCACTATATCCACAAGCTCCCTTCTCGGCGGAGAAAACCTTACATCGTTGCTTACATTATTTTCCGACACTAAGCTAAATGTCGAGACCTAATCTTTAGCTAGGACCAATCTACACAACGTTGCCTACTTCACAATTTAACGACACAAGGCTAGATGTCGAGTTCTAATCTTAAGGTAGAACCAATCTTCACGACGTTGCCTACTTCACCATTTTACGACACAAGGCTAGATGTCGAGTTCTAATCGAAAGCTAGAACCAATCTTCATGACTCTTCACTTTGAAGCTAAGTGAGAACTTCACACAACACAACTACTAGTCACTTTATAGTTTAGTGAGAACTCACAAGACACAACACATCACTTTATAGTTTAGTGAGAACTCCTAATCAAATCTATTACAACTCAACTAGACTTATCCAAGTACACACATGTATCTTGGATTTACACAACACAAATCCAAGCAAACACATATGCAATGGATGTACACAACAAATCCAAGTATCCACAAATAACTTGGATGAACACAACTAGTCCAAGTATTCATAAATACATTGGATTGACCTAAAACAAAAATGGTATCATGATGAATATGACTAGCTCATAGATTCATCTTTATCACAACACTAGTGAGTGAGTGATCTTCTCATTGGACAAGGTAAAGGAGGGGATCAAGAGGATAATCATATGTAAACATCCTTAACAATTTAAGTGATCATTTACTAATGATTATGCTATAGAAAATAGAAAGAGGCTGAGAAAAACGTCCAAGAGGCTTGCTGGAAAATGAGATTTGACCCACTATTTAAAGGAGACAAAGTATAACAGATCTATAACGGCTAGCTATGCGGGGTACCTTATCTCACCCCACGGTTCCATATCGCTAAGGAACCGCGTAGGTACTTAAGGTACCGCCACTAGACTACGCTCCGTTTTTTGTCTTTTAGTGGGGTGGGAATATCTGAGGTATTTGAAACCTTCAAAGGATATTCTAACAACATTTGGAATATGCTATTTTCAAATTTTCATTTTCCATTTTAATAAAACATTTTCTAAAAAAGAAAGTTTATTAAAAAGTCTTTTGTCATATTAACAAAAGTGAGTTTTAAGGATAATCATTTTGATGATCACTAAGTATGATTAAGAAAGGTTAGTGATATGATTATTACCTTGATGAAAGTGTTAGTTAAATAATTCATTTTGTGTTTTACACTAAATGTGTTGTATGGTTTGTTGTGATCAAAACTAAGAAAGATTAGTTAACACTAATAATGTTTTTAGGCATCACTTGCATTAACAATCTCCCCCTTTTTGATTACGACAAACGATAAACTCATTTACGTAGAAACACAAAATATGGAATTATTAACTAGTTTATCACTATCATTTCTCCCCCTTTGTCGTAGCAAAAAGGTTAGCACAAGTCTTTGAAGAACATCGAACTTTGCTAGTAGCTCCCTAATAAGTGTGAAAACACTTATCCTTTTACCACTTATTTCCAATAATAACAGGACCAAAACGTGTGATTTATGTCATAAAAGTCGGAATTATGCGTGGTTTGTGTTTTTATTGTGTTTTAGGACCAAAATATGAAAAAGGAAGAAAACATGGGTTTTCACGGGCTTTTATCGAATAAAACGGGAAAAGACGAAGTCAAAAGATCAAAAGTGCAAAAAGAACGGAAGTCCAAGGTCTATTCTGAAGATTTATCGAAGAAAAAGTCTAAAGACGGAAGTTTAACGAAGTCGAAGAACTTAAGTCTAATAGAAGAAGAAAATTAAAAGACAAGTTCAAATCCCGAGACGACAAAGACAAAGAATTAAAGTCGAGTCGAGAAAACGTGAAGAAAGCAAGAAAGAAGATGCAACACATGCACTCCTTCCACCTTCCCTATAAATACCCTCCTAATAGTCATTAGGAGGGTGGTTAGATAGTTTTAGCTAGTTTTCACTTTTTCATTTTCTTTCTAGTTTTAGAGAGAGGAAGTCTTAAACTTTCTCTCACTAAGTTTCATCTTTTTCTTTTAATCTTTTAAGATTAAACACTTTGTATTGCTTATTTTCATTAATCAAGTTCCATTTTAAGCTTTTAATCCTTAATCTCATTTTACTTTTCTTTGATTTTAGATTGATTTTGGTGCGATTATCATATGATCCGTGTTGTTCTAATTGATTTCGTGCTTAAAAAGTTAATCTTTTGATCATTTCATAAGTTTTCATTTGATTAAGCTTTAAGACTTTTGTGCTTATTGGCTTATTTTTATGATTAGCTTATTTGTTTATAAAAGTTTTCCTTAAAAAGTTTATGTTTTTATTGTTTGATCCAAAAGTTTGTTTATTTTCGGGTTAGACAAGTTGACAAAAGTGATTATTTGATTTCGTTTAAGTTGATTCGTTCTAGTTTTGGGAATAAGCTCTCTATTATAGCTTATTTCTTGCTTTTTAACCGAATCCCACAAAAATCGGAAAGGGATTAAACCCCTTTCCGATCGAGACATTCCGAGCAGCCCTCCTTTTTCCGATTGAGTAATCGAAAAAGGGTTTCCCCTTATTCCGATTTGCACCCCTGATATTCCGATCATAGTGATCGGATTAGGGCTTTCACATTCCGACGGGTGCCCTGTTGCTTATTCCGATTGGGGGTTTTGTCTAGTATTCCGATTATAGTAGTTTTCCCATTATTCCGATTGGAGGTCGTGCTCATTATTCCGATTTGGTCAAGTTCAATATTCCGATTGTGGCCATTTTCCTACATTCCGATCACAGGTCACTTCCTACTTTCCGATCAACCGATCGGAATACATTCCGATCGGGACATCTTTTTGGGCTCATTCCGATTGAGTTATTATTTGTGATATTCCGATTCGGCTTATTTAGTGTATTTTTTTCGTTAAATTTTCT
Organism: Glebionis coronaria; assembly: GCA_025667525.1. Lineage (NCBI taxonomy): Eukaryota > Viridiplantae > Streptophyta > Magnoliopsida > Asterales > Asteraceae > Glebionis > Glebionis coronaria. Next base: position 460,956 of record JANFOE010000031.1, read on the forward strand.
AAGTGTAAGTTTTATTTAGTGTGCTAGTACTTTTTCATTGTTACCTTTAAGTTTACAAGCATTTATTTTTACTCGTCATTTTAATTTTAATCTTTATTCTTCCATTTTACTCAACGACACTTTAATTTCTTGCTATTAGTTTAAATTAGACAAATCAACCAAACCATTCTCTTGATTCACCAAAAGACGATTGAGTCGCACTTAAGACCGGTTTTCAATTCGAAAAGACTTGGGACTACAAATTTTCATACTAGGGGTAAAAACCAAGTATTAAATGGCGCCGCTGCCGGGGAACGAACCCGGGTCTAATCGAATTGATTTCCGGTTAAATGTAAAGATTTTACTAGTTGAAAGAGTTCGTTTTCTCGTTGTCTAATCGAATTGATTTCCGGTTAAATGTGTGACTCAGTTGTTTTTGGTTAAGAAAAAAGTGAAGTTGATTATCTATAACTAATTAAAAAGTAAATGCGAAAAGTATTTAAAAAAAACAAACTAAAGACAAGTACAAATAATAAAAGTAAAACAAGGTGAATATTAAAAACTAAAAATTAAAACGATATTAAAACGAATATTAAAACAAATAATAAAACGAAATTCAAAGCGAAACAATTAGTAAAAATAAAACTAAAGGACGAAATTAACTATCGACTCGAAAATAAAGTTTACTAAATGAAAAAGGAGAGAATAAAACTAAAATGGTACTTTAAAGCTAAACTAGGAAAAACCTAAAGCGGGTACTAAATAAAAGATAAAACTTGAACTTTACGAAAAAATATTAATACTAAAAATCGACGAAAAATTCAACTAAAAATACGTAACTTTCAGAAATAAAATCGGAACAACTTTCAGATAAAACTAAACAATTACGGAAGAATACTATTAAATAAGCAAGTAGGCAGACTAGCTGCTGGAAGCAGCCAGCCTAGCTGCTCACTTTTGGCGCCTAAATGAATGGAAGCATGCATGCATGCTGGTCCATCGTAATGTTGTTTTGATTTGTATCGGAATGTGGTTTATTTTTTTGTAGTATCGGAATATTTTTGTGTCGCAATGTTTTTTTTTTTTTTTTTTTTTTTAAACTATCGAAATGTCTAAAAAATAAAAACTGTCGGAATAACTAAAGTACCAAAATCCATCCGAATGTGGCTGTCAAAATTTGGGCAGCACTTCGTCGCAATATGTCTTAAATTTCGATCGCAATCCACGATGCCAAGGTCAATCGCAATCCTCGATCGGAATAAGGGAATATTACACTTTGATCGCAAAGTAGAACCCTTAAGGGTTATTGCGATCTAAACAAGTAATCCGTCGGAATGTGTAAAAGCTCAATATTTCGATGGAACACAAAAATAATCCGAAAATGCAAATAAGCCAAAGTTCAATAAGCACTATCAATAAGAACACTAAACCGAAACTTGAACAACTTAATAAGCATAAATTAGAAAGCTTTTAAAAGACGAAATTCATAAACTTTATAAAAACACAAAATAAGAAAACAAAATAAGCAAACTTTAAAGGTATACAAACTTTTTAGAAAACTTTAAAATCAAATAAGCTAAACACAAAATAAGCCAATAAGATTGTCAAACTTATAGCTTAATTCGTATAAAAACTTAGATGGAAACAAAAAGATGAACTTTTTAATCAAACATTACCATTAAACAAAAAAGCATAAAGATTTCGGATAGAAGATGATTCAAGATCAAAAAAGGTAGAATAAGATTAAGATTAAGACAAGAATTAAACTATCAAAAGTAAAGATTTGATTAAAAACATGAAAGGAAGATAAAAGATTGAGATCCTAGTGAGAGAAACTGTCACTTTCTCTCTCTAGAATCACCTACTAAAAATGAAAATGGAAACTACTCTCACTAAAACTAACCAACCCTCCTAAATGAGTTTAGGAGGGTATTTATAGGAAATGGGGAGGTGCATGTGTTGCCTCCTCTTTCTTTCTTTCTTCACGTCTTCTCGTCTTTTAAGTTCTTCGACTTTATCGACTTTGTCTCGGGATTAATTAAACTCGTCTTATAATTTATTTATTTATTAGACTCGAGTTCTTCGGCTTTATTAAACTTCCGTCTTTTAGACTTGTTCTTCGATAAATCTTCAGAATAGGCTTTGGACTTCCGTTCTTTTTGCATTCTTGATCTCTTGACTTCGTCTTTTTGTCGTTTTCTTCGATAAAAGCCCGTGAAAGCCCGTGTTTTCTTCCCTTTTCACATTTTGGTCCTAAATCACAACAAAAACACAAACCACGCATAATTCCGACATTTACGACATAAAATACACGTTTTGGCTTGGTTATTATTGTAATTAAGTGGTAAAAGGATGGGTGTTTTCACACCTATCAAATCCCCTACACTTAACCATTGCAATGTCCTCATGCAATGCATTAGTTAAAAAGCACTATTACACTTTTCATCATAATCAATCCGTCTTGGCCTTTATTAAAGAGATAGAAAATTACGAAACAAGTAAAGAAATCAAAAACATACCTTCAGGTTTTGAAAATGTCATGAATGATCATCATCCTCAAGTTTTCACTTTCTCCAAACCAAGCTTAAAGACGAGATCATTGTTATTATAAGTTAGCAAACTAACACGAACTCATGTGGGCCAATTATTTACTTAGACTCCCTTATTCCTAGGTGTATCTCTTATATTTTATTGTTATCTTGAATGATCACGAGGATGCATTGTTGACTTATTTCGATAGTTATTAAGGCTGAAAATAAAGTGGGACGATTTAATCAATAGTTAGCTAAAGGACAAAATCTTTTAAAACTGCTTCTCGGGACCTCAAAAAGTTCATATCTTGGCATAACTCGCTTCGCGATTTGAGACCTTTCTCGGACCGATATTTGGCAGCGACTTCATACTTCAAATCTTGAGAGACGTTCATGAAATAATGGTCTTCTCTTCATAATAGGAATTTCTTCACTTGAAGTTTTGAGAGATTCTTCATAAATGGACCACGACTTCTTAATTTTTCTCCAATCATTACTTTGGACTTTGATATACAACGATCCGCCTCCTTTTAGGACTTGGATCTATTTATCCTCATACCTTGCTAGGGTCTTTTCGGATAGACTTCTCCATGACTTTTGGGGAGTATTTGCTTTTCGTCGTGTGTCTCGATCCTTCATATTGATTTTCGATAAATGATTCTTCACATCACTTGGGATCTTTAGCAACAAAATGTAGCCCTCATGCCTTGTTAGGGCCTTTTCGGACTCGCCAATCTTCGCAACCCGCTTCAATAAGTTATGACTTGGCTATGAACTCTAATCCATACCGAGCAACTTTTAAACGATCTTGGGCTAGAAGCTAAGTAACCTTTTAAATCGTACAACCTTATTTATTGCAGATAAATTTATTAACAAGCGAAGGGAGAATAGGCTTATAATTAACTCACATAAATTCACGAAAGAATACCAGACTTATAATTGACTCTATCATCTCTCGTTCTCCACAGTTTAAAATCTCAACGAATGAGACTCGTGGATGCTTAGCCTATTAAATCAAAGTTTTGGGTTTTCGAGTCGCCTATAGGATCTTGCAAACTCTTAGACTTTTTCAAGTTTAGAAATCGCATTTTAAAGTTCCCTTGATAAACGACTCTCTATGATCAATTATAGGAACTTGCGAAAAGTTCTTGTTCTTAACCCATGAGAGTTAACACTTTCGCGTTTTATAGCTCCCTATATAAAAGCCTAGCAAAACTTGACTTAAACACGTTAAGGATACTAGCTAGAGTAACTTAGATAAGTAAACTCGGGTTGAGTCAAAAGATTCACAACGTTTGAAAATTAAAACCACTTTATTAAATTTTATTCTAGCAAAGAAAGAAAATAACTATACAAAGGGAAAAACTAATAGGCCAAAATAGATCAAAAACTTTGAAAAATGTCGAAAAATTGATTTTCCGGTTAAAATAAGGACAAATACAAGGAAAAGACCACTTAACTTCGATAGAAGTCCCCCTACACTTAATATAAACATTGTCCTCAATGTTTAAGCATGTGGGAGTAAACTCCCCTACACTTAGGACATTGTGCACGTTGTTTAAATCTTGCTAAGGAAGAGACAACTAAAGAGATTCCTATTTTAATATTGAGAAATATAAAATAGTGAATCGAAAAGAGTTTAGGATAGAACCGGGAAGAAGGGAACACGGAATCACGGTTCGTCAAAAGTCATCAAGAGTGTGTCTTTGAAGCTCTAATCCATGCACATGATAAGAAAGAAAACAAGAAACACCAACGGGGCTCCCCCTACACTTATGGTAAAGATAGATAGATAATTGGGTTGCCTCCCAAAAAGCGCTTGTTTTTTGTAACCGAGTCACGAGCCTGACTCGTCCCCGAATTAAATGGTCCATGGGGAAGCCTCGAATGTGATACCGGGATCAAAGACCTTGTCCTCGTTCCCGGTTGACATCAACAAAGGAGAGGCGGGGGGGTAAGTCTTGAATGGGAGAAAAACCCTTTCAACATACGAAAAGTATGTGAAATCAAGATCCACGGGAGGTGGGGTGGGTAAAGTAAGCACATTGTCATCCCCCAAAAACAATGGATACTGAGCAGTCGGCAAAGCCGTAAGGTTATCAATCAAAACATAATCAATGTCACCTCCCGGGTCAAAGCACTCATCCTCCGTAATAGTGGCTAAAGGGGAGGATGAAAGGTGCTCGGGAGGGGGACTTGGGACAATATCTTCCTGCAGCAAATTATCAAAAATAATGTCCCCCTCCGTATCATTATTATCAATACCTGGAGGCATGGAGTGAATGTCAATTTCTTCCAGCAATGGGTCATTATCTTCAACGGGAGGAATAGATGGAGGTAAAGACTCGGAAAGAGGAGGAGAAGTCAACTCTTTGATTTGAGCAATAAGAAGATGCACTTTCCGTAATCTATCGCGAAGAAGCACGTCTTCAACCTTATCCACAAGATCATGTTCATCGGTGAACTTCTCGTAAGCCGGAGAGAATAAATCGTCATCGCCCGCATCTCCCGGTGGAGATTGAGAAATTTCAAAAGTGAAATTCTCATAGCGGAGAGAAGAATCGTCATCACTAAGATCTATATCTTCCGTAAGAGCAACGTCGTCCTCAGGCTCCATAGCAGGTAAGTCACAAACCTCATCATCCAATAATTTGTCGAGACCAACATCACTAAGCTCATTTAACGAATCTAGATCCTTAGATGCAGTAGGAACATCGAGAGTAGGAGCAACAACTTCAGTAGATTGGTTGAAAGTGTAGACATCATCGTCGTTGTCATCATCATAATAGATGGGACGAGTCCAGTTAGGAGTGACGTAGTCGGCTAACTCTTCCTTGATAACCTCCACATCTTTAAGAAGCTCATGCAGCAACTTTTGTTGTTCATCGCCCCGAGTATGTTCAATTTCACCAATTCTATCCCACGCTGTAATTAAACATTTTGGTGTAGAAAAGAAGGGAAAACGACTAAATTGGCTCAAAAAGGTGTCAGTGGTTTTCAAGGTTTCGTCCACATCAAGCAACGGTTGCCTTTCTTGATGCAAGTCAGCTCGGAGTTGAGCTAGACCTTCTAGAATATGGTTCAAAGAAGTGAGTTGTTGGTCAAGACTAATTTGCTGAGAGGATTGATGATTGAGGGTGTGATGTGGGGGCTCAAAGTGTTGAAAACCTGAATTATAGCATGGTTGTGGCTCATAGTAGTTCATCGGTTGAGAAGAATTAGAAACCGGGTTTGGTTCATAATAATCCATTGGTGAAGAAAACTGATGACACGGATTTGGCTCATAATAATTCATTGGTTGACAATAAGAAGTATCGTGAGGACCCCCACAGTTGTTGCAAAACGGTTGAGGAGAAAGACTGGGTGCGTCTTGTGGATAGCTGTTATCATAGTCATAATTGTACCCTGGTTCTTGCTCGTGACCATACGGGTATTGAACCGGGCACGAAACATGCCAATGAGAATCTCTTCCACAATAGATGCATGGGGGAACAGGAGGTGGGTTCAAAAAGGACGAATTAGTTGAGTTGCACAAGGGACAAAATCCGAATTGTGTGTTGTCGATATCGTTTCCGCACCGCTCACATGTACACCATTGACAAGAGTCGTTCCCGTACAATCGTCTCCCACAACCGACGCAATGGACATAAGAATCCATAAAGAAAAATAGATAAGCAAGAAGAATATTTTTGTTGCAAAACTTTGAAAAAGAAATGCTTTTTATGATTTTTCAAATGTTTTTGGATTTTTGAAAATTTTTGAACACGAAAAATAACGTTCACGAGTGAACGGATCCCAAAAGCCAACGCGTCTCTCGCAAAAAACCGTTAATCTTCACGAAAAGAGCCGGCAGCGGCGCCATTTTAATGTAAAGATTTTACTAGTTGAAAGAGTTCGTTTTCTCGGTGCCTAATCGAATTGATTTCCGGTTAAATGTGTGACTCAGTTGTTTTTGGTTAAGAAAAAAGTGAAGTTGATTATCTATAACTAATTAAAAAGTAAATGCGAAAATTATTTAAAAAAAAACAAACTAAAGACAAGTACAAATAATAAAAGTAAAACAAGGTGAATATTAAAAACTAAAAATTAAAACGATATTAAAACGAATATTAAAACAAATAATAAAACGAAATTCAAAGCGAAACAATTAGTAAAAATAAAACTAAAGGACGAAATTAACTATCGACTCGAAAATAAAGTTTACTAAATGAAAAAGGAGAGAATAAAACTAAAATGATACTTTAAAGCTAAACGAGGAAAAACCTAAAGCGGGTACTAAATAAAAGATAAAACTTGAACTTTACGAAAAAATATTAATACTAAAAATCGACGAAAAATTCAACTAAAAATACGTAACTTTCAGAAATAAAATCGGAACAACTTTCAGATAAAACTAAACAGTTACGGAAGAATACTATTAAATAAGCAAGCAGGCAGGCTAGCTGCTGGAAGCAGCCAGCCTAGCTGCTGGAAGCAGCCAGCCTAGCTGCTCACTTTTGGCGCCTAAATGAATGGAAGCATGCATGCATGTATGCTGGTCCATCGCAATGTTGTTTTGATTTGTATCGGAATGTGGTTTATTTTTTTGTAGTATCGGAATAATTTTGTGTCACAATGTTTTTTTTTTTTTTTTTTTTTTTTTTTTTTTTTTTTTTAAAACTATCGAAATGTCTAAAAAATAAAAACTGTCGGAATAACTAAAGTACCAAAATCCATCCGAATGTGGCTGTCAAAATTTGGGCAGCACTTCGTCGCAATATGCCTTAAATTTCGATCGCAATCCACGATGCCAAGGGCAATCGCAATCCTCGATCGAAATAAGGGAATATTATACTTTGATCGCAAAGTAGAACCCTTAAGGGTTATTGCGATCTAAACAAGCAATCCGTCGGAATGTGTAAAAGCTCAATATTTCGATGGAACACAAAAATAATCCGAAAATGCAAATAAGCCAAAGTTCAATAAGCACTATCAATAAGCACACTAAACCGAAACTTGAACAACTTAATAAGCATAAATTAGAAAGCTTTTAAAAGACGAAATTCATAAACTTTATAAAAACACAAAATAAGAAAACAAAATAAGCAAACTTTAAAGGTATACAAACTTTTTAGAAAACTTTAAAATCAAATAAGCTAAACACAAAATAAGCCAATAAGATTGTCAAACTTATAGCTTAATTCGTATAAAAGCTTAGATGGAAACAAAAAGATGAACTTTTTAATCAAACATCACCATTAAACAAAAAAGCATAAAGATTTCGGATAAAAGATGAATCAAGATCAAGAAAGGTAGAATAAGATTAAGATTAAGACAAGAATTAAACTATCAAAAGTAAAGATTTGATTAAAAACATGAAAGGAAGATAAAAGATTGAGATCCTAGTGAGAGAAACTGTCACTTTCTCTCTCTAGAATCACCTACCAAAAATGAAAATGGAAACTACTCTCACTAAAACTAACCAACCCTCCTAAATGAGTTTAGGAGGGTATTTATAGGAAATGGGGAGGTGCATGTGTTGCCTCCTCTTTCTTTCTTTTTTCACGTCTTCTCGTCTTTTAAGTTCTTCGACTTTATCGACTTTGTCTTGGGATTAATTAAACTCGTCTTATAATTTATTTATTTATTAGACTCGAGTTCTTCGGATTTATTAAACTTCCGTCTTTTAGACTTGTTCTTCGATAAATCTTCAGAATAGGCTTTGGACTTCCGTTCTTTTTGCATTCTTGATCTCTTGACTTCGTCTTTTTGTCGTTTTCTTCGATAAAAGCCCGTGAAAGCCCGTGTTTTCTTCCCTTTTCACATTTTGGTCCTAAATCACAACAAAAACACAAACCACGCATAATTCCGACATTTACGACATAAAATACACGTTTTGGCTTGGTTATTATTGTAATTAAGTGGTAAAAGGATGGGTGTTTTCACACCTATCACTCCCCCTTGGTGGTTGCTCCCCCTTGCTTGGGGCACCAAGTTTGTGAGCTAAGGTGACATGATACACAAAGGTTAGTAGAAAGGAAAGAAACACCAATGTATACATGATCACTACCTACTAAGTAACTTGAGAGGGAGAGAGAGAAGAAATCTCAAATTAGAAGCAAGTATTTTGCTAAGAATGTCCAAAGAGGTAATTGACAAAATCAAGCTTCAATCCGATGAAGATGATAAGCTTGTCAATGGGTTAAAGTTTAGAATTGATGGAATCACCCATAAGCAATTGTAAAAATTAACCATGATCAACTCAAAATAGAACTAATGAAATAACACACAAACAACACAAAGGTTACATAAAAGAAAAAGACACAACAAAGAAGATAGTCATACACACAATATGAGTATCTAAAAGCAATAAATATGGAAAATAAACCACTAAGCATAAGCTAGTCTAATAGTGATATTTTCCAAGATTGCTAAAAAAATAAAAGACTAAAAAGATGACGATGCATCATTCGAAGTTTTGTCCACCGGAACAAAAACTTGAATAGGAGGTCGAGTGAGGAGGAATTCAAGAAAATTTAACTTCTCATACACATGAGCAAGTTCAATTTGTTAAAATCGAGAACAAGCACACGAGGATCCATGATGCAACACAAAATCGTTTGATGGGGGTATGGCATCAAACTTAAGGTTTGGTGGTGGTGGGGTAATGGGTTTGGGAATGTTTTCACAATTCCTTGTGAGGTTTGGGAAGGTTGAAAGGTCATTGAGTTGAGGGGTGTTGAAGGATTGTGGTGGTGGGGGAACATTTTCTTTAGCTCCGGTGATGGGGTTTATGGTATAAGTCTCATTCCAATACTTGATTGGAGAGAAGGTAGGGTTTATGGGTGGTTTGGACGAAGATGGTTCATTCTTCTTAACCCAAATAGCTCGAACCGAGATTTTCGGTTTCTTTGAAAGCTTGGATGAGGAAGCTTTGTGTGAGTGGGGTTGTGACAAAGAAATGTCAAGGTTAGGAATGTAGGAGTTAGACATTGTGAGAGTGTGAGAATGAAATCTCAAGGTTATGTGAGAATTAATTCTCAAGGTTGGGAAGGTGTGAGAATGAAATCTCAAGGTTGTGTGAGAGTGAATTCTCAAGGTTGGGAAGGTGTGAGAATGAAATCTCAAGGTTGGGGTATAAGTAAAAGGTAATCAAGGTAAGAATTTGAATACAAAATGTGAAGTGTCAAGGAATGTTTAGTCAATTTTAGTAAACAAGGAATCTTGACAGGGTATAGGGTTTTAAAAGTTTTGACCAAAAATTCGTCAAAAACTGATTTCTGCCCGTGGTACCTTAAAGGGACCGGCGGTTCCATATCGCTAGGGAATCGCGGGGCTTTAAGGATCCGCGTCCAGTGGACTTGAAACAAAGTTTTTATAGGTTTTTGAGAAAAACTAAGACTTTTTCAAAAAGTTGCAAATCTTGGAATTTTACCTCTATTAGCACCAAATTATGCTAGGGTTGCATGAAGCAACACATCCACAAAGAATGTCTTGACAAAGGGTGACAAAATAATTTAGATATCATTTTGAACCAATTTTAGTCATGTTTTTAGAGGTTGTGATAGATTTAGGTTCAATCTTAATTTCAAATTAAAGTTGATTAGTGTGCACAAAAAGATAGAAACACACAAAGCTAAATCCATAGATCAACAACATGAAACATTCATGAAAGAAGCAAGTACAATGACAAATAAAACTAACTAATACATAGCTAGCTTAACATTAGATCTAGATAATTAGTCTTCTTTGGCTTTGTTTTGTTGAAAACTCTTATTAAGAAAACTCCATCATTCATCTCCTAGGAGGAGGCATGCAGAACAAGGCAAGCAAGAACTCTTGCAACCTCCTATGTAGTCCATACATATCCATCCTAAGGTTATGGATGATGTAGTGGTTGTAAAGACAACATGGACAACTAGGACCATGTGTTTGTTGAAACCCATAGTATGGATCACCCAAAAGGAGGGAAAGTGGAACACCCAAAATTGGAATGTTTGAGTTGGGTGGAGGTGGAGGAGGCAAGTTCTCCAAGGGTGATGTGGGTGAGAGTGGAGGCATGTTCCCTAAAGGGGAAATGGGTGAGTGTGGAGGTAAATTCTCCAAGGTTGGTGAAATAGGTGAGTTATGAGGGGTAAATGGTGAAGTCACCAAAGTGTCATCAAAGTCATTCACAAAAGAAATGCTTTGGATTGGTTGGGGTTGTGTGGTCACATCCAAGGGTGCACTTGGAGTGAAGGGTGAAGAGAGCTCATTCATTCTTGAGTTGAATGAAGAGGAGGTAGAACCAATGGAGTGGTTAGTACCATGGGTGGATGATGTCTTGCATGGTGCAAGAGGTGGGGAAGGTGATGAAGAAATGAGGATAGGAACCATCTCATTCTTAGGTGTGTGGAAAGGTGAGGAGTTAGGCTTGGCTACCTTAATCCTTATTTTGAGTGTTTTCCTTGGGGTGGAGGTCTTGGAAGTGTTTGAGGTTTTGGTACACACCATGGTTGACAAGGGTGGTTTAAGGTTTAGGGAATGATGTTTTGATGTGTGAAGAACATGTCTAACAAGGTGGGTTTAAATGGGTGAGGGGATGATCTAAACTAGTAAAGGGTTAAAATCATTTTAGGTGAATAATGAATTTAGGTAAGCTAGTTTAGGAAATGTGCAGTTTATTACTGAAAATCATGCAAGGTTTACACAGATTTAAGAAAACAGTATAAAGCAAAAGATGCTGTCGTGCACAGTGGCCGGCGGTTCTTATCTAGGACCGGTGGTACCTTATCGATAAGGATCCGCGGGTCGATATGGAACCGCGACCAGAGGGCTTTCAAAAGTTTACCATCCCAGTTTTTGATAAACCCAGATTTTTACCAAACGATTCACAAGCCAAAGTTAACTACAGATCATAATCTAAGTAAGCTAACTATCACAAAGATGCACAAGGCTATGTAAATCACAAACATGATGGCATAAGCAACATTTTGGATCAAAATAAATAATAATCCAAACTTGTAACATAAGTCAATACACAACCAAATGAAGAAAAGAAAACAAGAAGCCGTCCTTGATGAGAGTGGCATATAATCATGAGCATAACTTATAATTTCTTGATTCACTTCTGAGACGTTCTCGAAGAAGATGATTGAGATAAAATTGATAATCGGAATCAATTTCATGGGAGGAAGAAATTGAGATAGAAGAAGTCACGAAGTTGATGAAATTGGAAGGAGGATTGCTAAAAGACTCTTCTTGAGAAGTATTTTCGACTTGACTCGAGTTTACATTGATCTCGGGTGAATGTTCTATTGAATGGGAGACATGACACGATCAACGGAGCAATAAGGTGAAGATAGAAGAGACGGAAAGTCAATAAGGACTCTTCTAAGAAGACGAGAAAGAAGCATTCCATAGGGAAGACTTGACTTAGACTCAAGAAGAACAAATCTAATTATTCTAGCCATGAAAAATGCGAGATTGTAAGGAGTTGTGGTGGCAACACAATACAACATATGTGCAAGGCAAGCGGGTACTAAATCCCGATTCCCATCAAGACACATTGCATTTTCCCTAATGATTTCGGCCCAAGGAGTCATGAAATCATTAATATCACTAGATAGTAATTCCCAAGGAGAGAGAGTTCGAACAACTCCTTGAAATTTACCATGAATAGGATGCTCACGAGGTTTAGAAATGGCATGAATGATGTCCAAAGGAGTTGGAAGCACGGTCACATAATGAGCATCAATAGGGCGATTCTAAAGAGTCTAAACTCCAAGCATCGGTGAATCGACATTGACCATTAGATGGCACTCCAAGAATATCACCGAATTCTTCAAGAGTGTAAGTAATGATTTTCCTCATGATGGAAAATCGTATAGATATTCCATTATTGATGCCTATCAAAGTGAATGAGCTAAAGAACTCCATAAGGAACGAAGTAAATATTGGCTCGTCAATATCAAGAAGAAAATCAAAGCCAATAGACACAAACATGAAGCGAATAAACTCATTTACACAATTAGAAGGAACAATGTGTCCTTCATGGAAACAATGATGTTTAAGAGACTTAGACGAGTTTTTATGTGAATAAATCAAATGAGGGTAAGGAGAAGAGGGCATGTATGCTCGTGTTCGTTCATGATCTTTTTGATATCTTGAGGACATGATAAGTACCTAAATAAGAAAATATCTTTTCAATCACTTATAAATAAATCGAAAAATGAAAATGTGTTATATCAATTTCTTGATAAACATAGGATTGAATCCATATCATTTTCATGTTCACAATGTGTCCATTCCATCATTAACCAAGAACACATGATCTATGTTAGATCAACAATGGATTAGAACATTGGTTTTTCAAAACAAGGTTTTTAGGTAAGCATTAACAATGTCATTACCTACTTGTTCATGGGTTCATCTCAAATCCATCTTTTAATCAAACATAATTAATCAAAATTAGGATTTGTTCTACAAGTGGGTTTTAGTGAAATCTTAATGAATATCAACCTAAGGAATCATAGTAAAATAACCATGTCAACCCACATTCCTATTAAGGTTTTAATTCAATTTCAATTTTAAAAATCCCCAATTATGAAAGGATGAACCCTAGAAAAACATAGATGAAATTGAAAGAAAATACTTACAATTAATTGATGTTAGATGATGGATGAGTGAAACCCACAACTTGGAATCAATTAATTTGAGTGATTGAAGGTTTTGGAAGCTTCAACAATGGTGGAAAACAAGAAACCCGTCGGCTGTGTGTTTTTGGGAGAGAGAGGGTTTGGTTTGAAAAAGAATAAAATACTCAAACTGGCGCTCTGACAAAATTTTCTGCCCGCGGTTCCTTATCGATAAGGTACCGCGGGTTTGAGCCGCCTAGATAAGGAACCGCCTACAGAGGCAGGTTTTTATCTTTGAAAAACGCCAAATTTTGAAAACCAAGTTTTTCTAAAATACTTAAAATTAAATAATGAGCCTTTTAGAATATCATTGGATCATCATAACACTAAGGAATATGCCTTAGCGAAGGATTACGAGTTAAATCAAGATCGAAAAGAACCGAAACGGACAAACGACTACTCGTAGCAAAATGGTAAGTGGAGAGAAGTCAAGGGAAGTGAATCAAGACTAGGACCAATGCTCAAGGGATTAATGACAATCTTCAAATAGTGGTAACGAAGAGCTTGTGTCATATATAGTGGTTTAACACGTGCCTTTCCGGCGAAACGTTAAACGGCTTTGGTAATGAATAAGCACAAAGCAATTATTCAAGTATAGACTAAGATCACTTTCAATAATAGTCTTAGTCTAAACCAAAATATGAGCAAGGTATTAATTCACTTTCTCTCCCACAAAGGGCCTACTAACCGTATGGGTGCAAACCATGGAAATCATGCTTGATACTTTAAGCTTCTACTAACTCATTCTACATCACCATAGTGAGTCAAGGATCCAAGCAATGAAGGTTTGAGAGGATAACAGAAAAGAAACACAAACCACAAATAAATGTCAAGGCAAGGATGCCGAGAACAAGCACATAGTCAAGTAATGATCAAAAGAACGATCAAAGTGCGTGTGGAAGAACGAAAGCGTACCTTGGCCACAAAGAGCAATCCATGAAGGAATAAGTGCTATGCCCAATCAATGACTATAATGAGTACTAAGTCTTCAAGGACTAGTATCATTCCCAATCATCTTGGTATCATCATTCAAAGATGTTAAAGATCAATGAAGATGAGTCTTCTACAAGTTCAAGTAACTCAATCCGCAACCAATTCAATGATTGATCTTCATGAGTACCTACACAAAACAAGATGCAATCTAGTAGATACATTTCAAGAGTAGATCTAAAATATATAAAGGCTACTAATCTAAGTGGGATGCAATATTACCAATTAAAAGACCTATTTTCAAAGGAAAAAATAATTTTGACCAAAGAGAAACTTTAGTACAACTAGACCTTCTAATTTGAGGAGACAATGGATCGATCCAAGTTTCAAAGTACAATATACTTTAAAGATCTTGAGTGACCATCGCTCTGATACCAATTGTAGAAACTAGAAGGGGGGGGGGGGTTGAATAGTTTCTCTTCGATTGGTGACCAAATTAAAATTACTTTCAATTTGGTTTGTATCAAAACTATCTTTTACTTGAGGCTAAGTTGCATAATGATTAGGTTCAATTCAAATGCACTAGCAAAGATAATAGGTAAGTGTAATGATAATGAAATAAGTAAAGAGTAAGGAAGGAGACAACCTAGTGGGAAGACACCAAGATTTATAGTGGTTCGACAACGAGGCTCTATCCTCGTTTCTACTCCACTCCTCGAGTACACCTACTCGAGATTTCCACTATATCCACAAGCTCCCTTCTCGGCGGAGAAAACCTTACATCGTTGCTTACATTATTTTCCGACACTAAGCTAAATGTCGAGACCTAATCTTTAGCTAGGACCAATCTACACAATGTTGCCTACTTCACAATTTAACGACACAGGGCTAGATGTCGAGTTCTAATCTTAAGGTAGAACCAATCTTCACGACGTTGCCTACTTCACCATTTTATGACACAAGGCTAGATGTCGAGTTCTAATCGAAAGCTAGAACCAATCTTCACGACTCTTCACTTTAAAGCTAAGTGAGAACTTCACACAACACAACTACTAGTCACTTTATAGTTTAGTGAGAACTCACAAGACACAACCACATCACTTTATATTTTAGTGAGAACTCCTAATCAAATCTATTACAACTTAACTAGACTTATCCAAGTACACACATGTATCTTGGATTTACACAACACAAATCCAAGCAAACACATATGCAATGGATGTACACAACAAATCCAAGTATCACAAATAACTTGGATGAACACAACTAGTCCAAGTATTCATAAATACATTGGATTGACCTAAAACAAAAAGGGTATCATGATGAATATGACTAGCTCATAGATTCATCTTTATCACAACACTAGTGAGTGAGTGATCTTCTCATTGGACAAGGTAAAGGAGGGGATCAAGAGGATAATCATATGTAAACATCCTTAACAATTTAAGTGATCATTTACTAATGATTATGCTATAGAAAATAGAAAGAGGGCTGAGAAAAACGTCCAAGAGGCTTGCTGGAAAATGAGATTTGACCCACTATTTAAAGGAGACAAAGTATAACGGATCTATAACGGCTAGCTGTGCGCGGTACCTTATCTCACCCCGCGGTTCCATATCGCTAAGGAACCGCGTAGGTACTTAAGGTACCGCCACTAGACTACGCTCCGTTTTTTATCTTTTAGTGGGGTGGGAATATCTGAGGTATTTGAAACCTTCAAAGGATATTCTAACAGCATTTGGAATATGCTATTTCAAATTTTCATTTTCCATTTTAATAAAACATTTTCTAAAAAAGAAAGTTTATTAAAAAGTCTTTTGTCATATTAACAAAAGTGAGTTTTAAGGATAATCATTTTGATGATCACCAAGTATGATTAAGAAGGTTAGTGATATGATTATTACCTTGATGATAGTGTTAGTTAAATAATTCATTTTGTGTTTTACACTAAATGTGTTGTATGGTTTGTTGTGATCAAAACTAAGAAAGATTAGTTAACACTAATAATGTTTTTAGGCATCACTTGCATTAACAATGATTAAACCCTAATTACGATCACTAATCTTCATAATAACCAAAGTAATCAATTCATATCAACCCTAATATCACTAATCTCAGAAAACTCACAAACCCTAATCCATCATAAGATCAATTGCATGATTAAATTGATTAAAATCATTAATAGAACAAGGGTTTTGAAGGTTTTACCTTAGAAATCAATGGAAGATCTTTATTTTGAAACCCTAATTGGCCACCATTTTTGAATTTCGGCTAGGAGCTGTTATGGAGGTTAAAAATATGATTATTTTGGTTATGGGTTGGGTTTGGTTAAGTCTTAAAGGCCCCCTAATCCCATTACAAGTCCATTGGGCATGTTTTGGGCTTTTCCTTCTTTCTTTCTTACGTCGTCTAAACCGACCCCCTTTATTATTATTATTTTTATTTTCTTTTTATTATTAATTAATGTATTAATAATATCCACTTAATTTACCTTAATTTATTTCAGCTCCAAAAACCTCCAAAACCTCAAAACCATAAAACTAGTCAAATTTACGCGTATACCGTAAAAGACGTAAAAATATACAGTTTTATAAAAACTCTTAGAATATGAAATAAACTATATAATTAAGTCCTAAATGACTTAAAACCATCCCCGTAAATTATTCCCGTGACTAAATAGCTCATCCGAGACCCCTAAATGCACAACCCTAAATCGTAAAAATTCGATTTTCTATAATACATATACGTATACGTAAAACCACTAAATAACACTAGCATATTTCATAGTCACTACTATGTGAGCTCATGAACATGAAACAACCACACATCGTTTCACTCACATGGTACCCCGTACCCAAAAACGATGTCCAAACCACACTCTATTCATACCACATAACTCATAAACTCATAAAGACACGTAATTCCACGAAATATGGACAAAATAAAACTAATTGACGAACCTTAAAACCATGGTTTTCACGGGTATACCCTCCAGGAGGGACCCTCACTACCTGACAGCCTGTTTCAAAAGATATGCGTGAGACATGATTATTGGGGCATAAACGTGATTACACTAAAAGTTTAAGTTATATTACCAGATGAAGACGAGTTATTAGGCTGCTGACCCTTAGCATTCTGGTCAGGCCCACTCGCAGAGTTCCTGTTATAATGCTGAGATGTTAGCATTCATGTCATACAGCAGCTTAACATAGAAGAGTTTTAAATTTTTAGGGACCTGATGTTATTGGAGTAACTGGCATTGTTACGGTAGTGGTCACTACTGTTACGCCTGTCTGATCAGTATCGGTCATTATTCTGACCGTGTCCCTTGTTGTTCGTCTACTGAGTGGCCGGTTGGGACCGGTCTCCACCCTTCTGCCTAAAAGATACAATTGGATAGCACGAGATATAAAATGAAATACTGATTTTGAATTAGAC
Organism: Glebionis coronaria; assembly: GCA_025667525.1. Classification (NCBI taxonomy): domain Eukaryota; kingdom Viridiplantae; phylum Streptophyta; class Magnoliopsida; order Asterales; family Asteraceae; genus Glebionis; species Glebionis coronaria. The sequence goes on from JANFOE010000031.1 coordinate 478,489, forward strand.
GATAACGCTTGATGACTGAAATTGATACCTCTTCTCAGGACTATTTGGCTCCTCATAGTCATCTCACTCATAGAGCATCTCCAAGCTACGTGTTGTGTCTACCACTTGTGACACATTGGTGAAAGTAGCACATAGTAGCTAATCAGTAGTCGAGGAGTGAAGAGCCCAGTGAAAGTGCTTCGCTTGCTCCTCAGCTATACCTGCAGCAGCGCCTAGGAATCCAGCTAATCGGAGGAATCTCTGCATAAACTCCGTGTTGTTCTCACCAATTCTCTAACGAATAGCATGGTAGTCCCTCTTTAGGCATCCCTGCTCAGCCCTTGGGAAGAACTGATTATAAAACAACTCAGTGAACTGATCCCATGTCAAAGTAGCCAACCATGCATCGCCTATATTTGTCTGCTTGTACGCTCTCCACCAAGCTAGCGCATCGCTTTCGAACTTGTAGCAAGCCGACCGTGCCTTGTACACTCCATCACAGCCCATGGCATCAAAGATCTTCTCCATGTGTGAGACCCAATTTTTAGCATCAGATGGGACCTCAGCCTTCTCGAATGCTCGAGGCTTCTTCTTGTTGAATCTCTCCAGCCATGTGTGTAGGGTGACAGGTGGAGGAGGAGGAGGATGATTCCCATTACTCGGTCCAGCGTGGAACTCAGCCCGAATCTGCTCGCGAATCTAAGGGAGCATAGTTTCAAAGCTGCTCGGACAGCTACAGCAAGCTCCTGATTATTTCGTGTGTTAACCATCTGATAGTTTCATAGAGGAAATAAAATTATTAATCTGATTAGAAAAATATGACAAACGTAAGAGATGCATGAAGAGTTTATGAATGCACAACCAACAAAAACAGCCGTTGGCAAAGGTGGACGCCTATGGGTCGGTCCACAAAACAAAATTTGTAGAAAACACATGCGACTAAATATGGCCAATCATGTCTCAACCAATACTTAGTCAAAACTTAAGAAAACAATGATGCATGGATAATATTTACTGTCAGTTTAGGAAGATCCTGGTGACTACCCACTAGTCACAAGTCAATTTTAAGAGCCTACAGGTCGAAACCTCTGCTCTAATACCATAATTGTAACACCCCAATTGGATAAGTGGACCGTTACTTAGTAATTATGGCATGTCGTCAAATCATGCAAGGTAAATGTCTAAATCATTAATGACCATAAAAGAAACCAGAAACAAACATCGGTTCCAAACATAAGCTCCACACACAATGCATAAGTAAAGAAATGCAGAATAAGGACTAAACAACGTCCAACAAATCAAAAGTATGTAAATGCATTAAAACAAACGAAGACAAGGGAGCCTCCATCTAAATGCACGTACTCTTGATGTCTAAGCTTTGCCCTTTAGTACCTGTCCTATGGGGACATGGAAAGAAAAATACGGCTGAGCAATACGCCCAGTGTGCGGATATATGACAATGAAATGAATAGCAATAAACATAAGCAAAGTATGAAATGAAAGTACAACGGAATAAGTGTAAGTCTGGGAAAACCTGGTGTTGTTTTATAAACTGGTTTATATTATGAAAAGACTTATGTTTATTTCATAAAAGCTGTATTTTAAATGCCAAGAGCCCATATAGATCATGAGGTTATCAACGTGCATGAATACATAGAGGGGTGACCTTCTCATGCAATTAGAGGGATTGCCTCTAATTATAATAGTCTAGGTGGAGGGGTCAGCTCCATGTAACGGATGTAAGGCACACACCACAGTTACCATGTAATCTGCTAACTTGTACTAGGATGCACCCATTCTCCCTACATGATAATAATAATAAAAGGCCAAATAACTAAAAGGGAAGCCGCGATCAATCACGCTCACCGCGGAAGAGTCATAACACTGGTGCTTCAAGTGTTACGGTTATGGTACCTCCATAACTAGGTGGAACTGGCATGCATGTATATAACTCAGGCAATCTAAAATATTAATCATATTAAATACTGATAAGTTTAATGTAAACTACTGGGGAAAATAGATGGCTGCATATGGGGAAATCCTAAATATAGGAAAGGAGTGTCCTTACTAAATGACGGAATATTCGTACCTTGTGTCCAGTAATGAGGATGAAAACGAAAGTGGATTAATTACTCCAACTTCACGATAGATACATAATAAAAGGGACATGAATGAGTTGTCTACTTAACTGTTCTTAACTTGTTTTACATGTTCTTCACTTGTTTTACTATTTCATGTGTTTCTTAGTATTTCATGTGTTCTTGTTAGTGTATTTCATGTTTTATGTGTTTTTGTATTTGTTGTATCATAATGAGTAACTTTCTAAAAATAGCAGGTTTCTATATATAGTAACTTTCTAAAAATAACAGATTTCCATATATAGTAACTTTCCAAAAATAGCAAGTTTTCTTAAATAGTAAGTTTCCAAAAATAGAAAGTTTCTATAATTAGTAAGTTTCCAAAAATAGAAAGTTTCCATATTTAGTATGTTTCCATAAATAACATGTTTCCATATTTAGTATGTTTCTATAAATAGCATGTTTACATATTTAATATGTTCCCATATTTAGCATGTTCCTATAAATAGTAATAAGCTTATTAAATAAGTAAATGATATAAGCTATAGTTTTAATAAGCATATTATAAGCCATGATTATTATAGAGTAAAGTTTATTAATATTAAATACTTAGTCTTACATATGATTATTAATTAACAATAATGACACATGATATTATAAGTAATTATTAATTAATAATATTACTTGATTATATTAATTAAACTTTGCCTTAAATGATTTATTGTAAAATTAAATTAAAGCATGTTATTAATTTAATTAAACCTTAGTTAAAATATAATTAATTTATTAAGCTAAGTTCTTAAATAAATTAGTTAAATGTACATGTACTTATAACATGAATAATTATTTTTAATAATTATTTTAACATATAGTTTATAAAATGGCCATGTTTAATTATAACATAAGTCTTATTTATTAATTAATTAAATTAACCATGTATTAATTAATGAAATTAATTAATAAAAATAACATAAAGTAAATTAGCAAAAAGTTTAGCCAAACACACCCCTTGGTGTGTTCGGTTATACCCGATCCCTAACAAGGACCCATCGAGACCTTGGAGGTCTCGATTTGCCTCGAACAACACAACAACACCACAGCCAAATGGCTGTGGCTTGCTGCCCTGACCACCAGCAGCCACCGACTGCAATGCCGGTGCCACTGCCAAGCACAAAACACCCCTGGCTTGCCCGGGGTTCCCCCTGCCGTGACCATCATAACCCCCGAGAGTCAAAGACTCTTAGTTGCCACTTCTTATCCAAACGCACCCACTGTGGGACTGTTTGGGCTTACGACTGACCAAGAAAAACCACCACCGACCCCTTATGGGGTGTGGCTGGTTGGAATAAAACACCACCGAGAATCGCATGACTCTTGGTTTGCGTGTAAACCACAACAAACCAAATAATTCCCGATCCTCATGTTTAATCTTTTAATTACATGTTTTTAATGATTGTTTTTAAAGAACCATGAACATAGAAAAATAATTAAAAGGATTAAAGATTAAGAGATACCGTATGCGTGAATAGTTTAAGGTTTAGATCCCGAACACAATACCCGTATTTATTCAAGATCAAAAAGTAAAATCACCTCCTTGTGTTTGTGTGTATACCGCGGCCTAGAAGAAGAGACAAACGGTTCTAGGGTTTTTGATTTTATTTTGTAAAGTGTATAAATGAAATCCCCTGGTTGTTTTATTTGTTAACTAATTAAGATTAGCTAATGGGCTGGGCCAAAGGCCCTTCTTTTCTTTTCGACGCCGGCAAACGCTCCTTTATATATTATTTCGTTTTGTTTTTTGTGTTAAAGTAATGTCCGTGTATGTTCGTGTTTTCTTGTCGTGTTTTATTTCTTGTTACGTTTTTAAGTATTATACGTAATAATAATAATATTAATATACGTAATACTTGTAGTAATTAATTAATATACGTAATATTTATATTAAATATTCATGATACGTGACGTATATTAATTAATTGTAAAGTTTTAATTTATACGTAATTTCATGCATTTAATGTTCTATGGTATTTTAAAGCGGGTTTTACACTAACAAACAAACAAACAAGGAAGCGTCAGAAAAGTGACAACGAGGTTAAATCTCAAAAAGAGGAAATCTTGAATCTTAAGAGAGATACATCAATAGACTCAGTGAAATTGGAAGTAGAGGTTGTTGAGGATAAAAACCTTGCATTGTAAAATAGGGTCTTCTAAAAGAGTATGAACGGGCCAAACAGGGATGTACGCAGCTTTACGATTCAATGGAATACGAATTCGCCTCAAACGATAAACAGAGAAAGTCATTTATTGACCAACTGAATCAAAAGTGTGCGAAACTTATCTCACCGTGCTACTCAAAGATAAAGATATGGTTTTGGCTGAGTTAAAGGAAACACTTCTTACTTTCAAAGGTAAGGAAGTAGTTGATAACGCAACCACCATCTCAGCAACATCCTCTAGTGCCCCTAAAACCAATCCAAGGGTGATTTACAAGAACCCCCTTTTAAAGAACAATATAGATCCTTATGCGAGTTATATGACAAATGCTTTAGACCATGCTGACCTTGCTTGGGGCATTATTGGTGAGCTATATGCATTAGATCCCTTAGATAGTAATTTCTACTAGGATCGTGTATACATAGAGCAAGTTCGTTTAGCGTATCTTGACTATATTGTACAATTAGGTTCTGAATCACCCAAGCACGAGCTTGTTGCCGTCACTCCATTTAACAAAAAACGAGGGGTGAAACCATGTCAAAAACTAGTAAAACCCACTAAGGCACCCTCAAAACCTGCTTCTAATGTTCTCGTGTTACCTTCTACAGGAGTAAACTCAATTATTAGGGCTCAAGGATCAAATCCAAAAGGCAAAGAAAAGAAAGATAGGATATTTCCCTCAACTAGTAGAAAAGGAAAGAAGAATGTAGAAGTCCACACTAGGAGTGTTATTTTAGATTTGAATAAACAATTCATGTTGCTAAAACTAAAGTTCCTACGGTTGTGCAACGTCCTAAGCCTAATAAGAATTCTGCGTTACGATGTTGGAATTATAATGAATTCATGTTTTCTAGCCGTCATGATTCTTGCCTTATTGACCATGTGAATGAGATGTATGCCCATAAGCAAAACCTAGAATGGAAACCGGCAGGGAAAGTGTTTACCTAAGTTAGATGGATGTGGCGCCCCACTGGTAGGACCTTCACAATAGTTAGAACTAAGTGACCTTTAACTAGTCTCACTCCTACTAAAGTTAAGATTGTGTGTCCTTTAACTAGGAACACTAACACTAAAGCACGGAAACAACGCCCTTTAACTAGGTCCCCCTGCGATAGTGCCTACTAGAGACAAAATACCAAAGGAGATTAGACAGCTAAAACCGGCCATTAAGCCAAAACATAGGAAGAAAACAAGGAAATCTAGGAAAACTGATGTGAGCAAATCTAAGATAATTATATTTGTACCTGCTAACACAAAGGAACCTATAGATTCTGATACATTATCTTTGTCTGCTGAAAATTTCAGGTGGTCTAAATCATCTTCTCGTACTTGGACTCCGATTGCTCCAAGTATATGACCGGAGATCGTTCTTAGCTTAAAACTTTCTTCAGCAAGTTTCTTGGCATAGTGAAATATGGAAATGATCATATTGTTAAGATAATGGGTTATGGTGAGTATCAAATTGGGAAGTTACGATTCCTCCTGTATATTACGTGGAAGGACTTGGTCATAATTTATTCTCTATCGGACAGGTTTGTGATTCTAACCTTGAGTGTGAGAACTCATATTTTTCCTAGTATTATTTTATTCTTTTATTCATGCTTCTTAAATTTTCCAACATGTTACGCTTTCTTGTATTCTTCATATGTAAATCCTGAGATCTCGATAATTTTTATAAGTTATATTTGTAAGTATTTTCTAATTACTGATAATACTTTATTCGGAATTATAAAATTTCTTATTTTACTTTTCCGTATTTATTTGAATCAGAATCTTTTGATTTAAAAGTACCGGCGTGCATTTTACAAAAAATTACTCAAATCAACGAGTAACAAGAACTACTAGTGATCGCGATACCGACGGATGCCCAAAACTTTACGTCTTATTATCGATTGATTCGATACATGATATTTTGACGTTTTCGTTTATTACGTGTTAAGTCGAGTCGGAACCTTACTATTATTTTTTTCGTGTGCGTTAAATCTTTAAAAAAATAACATTTTATTGAACGAGACTTTATTATTATGAAGCCGGGACGAAACCTGACTCGTAAATTATTAAAAACCAACTAGATGCCATTTACCGTTCTTTAAAAAGTAACATTGCAACAAAGGCCAAAAGAAAACCATATTTACACTTTCTACCCACCACCACTATGTATAAAGCAAAAATAAAAACACACACTCCATTTTTTACATACAAAAACTTCACCATCTCTTTCTTTTCTCTCTACCACAATGAACCACCATGATACACCTCAAAAATTTTGATTTTGAAAAATCTAATTAAAAACCTATATCTAAAATATCATTGTGAGTGTTAATCAACCGAAAATAGTAACATGCATCACATTTTTTTTCAAAATTTAATTTTTGTAATGTTTTAATGAAAGTGTTGATTTGATCTAAATTATTCATTACATGTGTATTTTGTGATATTAGGAGCAAGTATTTGAAGAAATCAAACCTTGGAAAAAAAGTTTTTTTTTTGTTTTTGATCATTTGATCCATTTTGTTGGTATGGTTCCTTGTTTATATGTTAATTACTATATTAATCATTTCTTTATGGTTGCATGTATGATTTTGATTTTGATTTTGTAAGAAAATGGACATGCAGGTGATTTGGAGTAGTAAGTTTTGGTTTGGATGATTGTTAGTTAATGTTAGAAGTGGTGGAAATTGATAAAATGGGTTAAAAGATTGTTTTAATATAGTTTTTAAAAATGTATTTTAGATCAGTGAGTTTAAAGCTAATTTTCGTGTACTTAAGTTTGATTAAGTATTGATATGATAAGATATAGTTGTAGTGGTTGTCGAGACGCTCGTTTTTGTATAAAGTAGGTCTTCTAACTCAAAACGAGGAGGAAGTTACACTAGTTTGAATATTCGTGTACCGGGAGGCGAGTATCGACACAACACGAAATTGTTGTCAATAATTGGTCAAATCTCGGGGACTATAGAATGAGTTTCAAAAAGGTTTAAGGGATGTTCTTAGGCTCTAAACCGGGGTCTTGAGTCTATTTTCAAACTTAGGTATCAAGTTTACAACTCGTAACGGTTAATAGGGTCAAAGTGGCTTTGCAATACAAAGGTACAAAACTGTATGGATTTTAGAGTCTAGAAACGTGTTGAGTAGGTGGTTCTAAAATGTAAATCATTGGATGAAATTTAAACTGAGTTTTGTTCAGGTTATGATTGAGTTTTTCACCAAGTTTCATAAAAATTAGAGTTGTCTAAATATGGGAAATCAGCGGGTACATTTGGTATGTATTGGCTGAGTGCTTTCGGGAGCACTTGTCTTAATAACATAGTCTTGTAAAATCGTCTAGTAAATTCACATGTGTGGTTTGTTCTTGCGTATATACTATGGTTATGAGTTTATTTAATTGGTTCTACTAAGTATGAGTTTATACTTGAGTATATTAATAAGGTACGCGCCTTATGTGGTAGGTTGCGGCTTTCTTGTTTACCGGACATCTATATCGTCGGCGATCGTCTTACCACTACTTTTTTCTACTCAGATTCCGAGTTCCATGATTCACTTACCTTGTGGCTTAATGTGAGTTCACAGCCCCTTTTTACTACTTTCGCATTGTTTCTAAACGTGGGGTGAGATTTTACATGGTGTAACACATTCATTTAAAACTATATGCTATCCAGAACTTGTATGCTATCCAGAACTTATATGCTTTCCAGAACTTGATGATTTCTAACATTTTTTCATTGATATTATTGATTTTAGTCTATAGCCCCTAACTTTCCTCTCTTGATCATGAACCGTTAGTTTTCTCGTATTACTTTGTGCTAAGCGCAAATATTGTGGGTGGATCCATCGGGATTGACAATCCCTGTCTCGTATTACTTTGACACATTGCATTTGTTTATACTTGAGTATTTAGGTTGTATACTAACTAGAGGAACTTACAATGATTGTTAAGCTTCGGTTCATGAACTAAATAGCAATAATAATGGTTCCGGACTATGGTTAATGTACATAACCATTTTCCCTATTTCTTGTTTTACAAATGAATGCTTGTGTTCCACAACTTTACTGTTAAACCTATGAATATCACTCAACTTCGTGTTGACGTTTTACATGTTTAATCTCAGGTGATAATACTTATTTTTGCTTGGATAGGAGCCCGTAGGCTATTTTCGCACCTTGGAGACTTTTGTGTTATTTTTGAAGTTTGGTTTTGGTAAAAGTTATCACAAGTTTATTCAGTATTTTTTTCGGTAACTATATGTTACAAAACCAGTTTTAAATAATAGATTTATCCGCTTATAAAACTATGGGACCCTTTGTTTAAAAACTCTGATGTTTATGATGTAATGTATATATTTTTATTACGTCAACTTTGTGTCAACAATATCTAATTGTTTCCTGTACCATAACGTGGCATCCCCTTGCTACCTACGTGTTTTCTTGCCTGATTCTAGGGGTCTCACAGATTGGTATCAGAGCTTTAGTTATAGGGAACTGAGTCACTTTCGAAACTTAGTCTATAACCGAAAGTTCAAATATTTCATGTTTCTAACTATCAAGCACAAAATCTGCCATTATTGTTCGATATCTACGCGCGTAACTCTTTAATCCTTATTATTTACATTTAATTATCGTTGTAGTATTTCATCTCTTGATTACATTTTGAAATATTACATTACCCTCATGACGATAATTACTATCTCTTTCTAAATCTCTTGTGCTTCATGAATTATAATTAGATATTATTGTGATTACATCTGCCCGTACTTTATTTCTTAAATTTTTGTCCTTGTGAATTAATCTTGTTATAATGATTTTATATTGTTATGGCATTATATAATTGTATTCAGAGCGCGTATTATTGGATTATGCTCGTGTCATAATAAATAATTATACGGCTAGATACATGTGAGCCTATGGGGTCACACACATATACACCGAGGTACCACTTAATATATTATTTCTATTGTATTTGCGGTATATACATAACCTATGTAACTCGAGATCAATAAGGGCCACTATTTACTAAGTTAAGACTTAGATAAATTGGACTAGAAAAGCAAAATGAGAAAAAGACCAAGGTGGTCATGTGTAACATGTATTGTAATTAATATGTAATTTATTCACTTGTAACAACTTATATATTATCTTAATTACATATTAATTACATACTTAATACATTTTGCAAGTTACAAAATGATTCTCTTTTATCCATTTTCCATTCATACCTACGGTAGAATGTGAAGACAAAATATGGAGGTTTTGTTTTTTTTTATCTTAAGCTTCAACATAGTAGTTAAAGGCTTGTCGAATGGTTACGGGTTATCGGACTAGCATCAAGGTGGTATATATTGACGTGTAATGTGGATACATCATAGAGGTAATCTACTTTGATCACTTGGTTTCATATTTTATTGGTGTTCTTGGTGATTGTCATCTTTTCATTCAACTGGTCACGTTACAAAGGTATACATATGTTTATCTCTCTTTTTATTGATTAATCATATGACTCTATGGATCCGTTCATATGCGATCTTTCTGCTGCGTTTATTATTTATTCATATCATGTTTATATGTATAATCACCTATAGTGGTATCACGAGCCATCATATGATTTCATATGATTATCGGGTATGCGTAAAAGTGGCCAAATCGCGTGTTTTTGGAGGATTAATAAAGAAAAAAAATAAAACAGCCCCAAGGGCTTAATTTTCGTGTTAAAACAGACCATAATATGGTCTTATGATCTGTATTTTTTTATTCCATGGCCACGGGTTACGTATATCTTAATTAGTTTTGTTGCCGGTACGTATAAAATGACCAAAAATGCGTGTTTTGGCACGATTTGTGAATCGGTTTTAGAACAGCCCTATGGACATGATTTCTGTAATTATATGATGATTATATGGTGTTTAAACTGTGGTTTTAATATCCTAAGGTCATCGGTTATACGTACCAATCGGGGTTTAATTAATTGTTGATTATTTCTTCGATTTCGTTGGCTAACAAGTGTTTCTTGTTGTTTAATTTTGTTTTCATGGAAAATACATGCATGTTTGGCCATGGATTAGCCAACACCTTGTTATATTCATAATCTTATGGTATTATTATGTTTCGTATGCAAAGCCGATGAAAACCTAGACCAAATGTGACATGTCGTGTGTTGATTTGCATTTAATTTCAGTTTTGGAGTTTGCCATTGTTTCGGCTTAATTAATATGTTTTTGATGTTGGTTATAGCCGTTTTTTGGGCACTTTACAGTAGTTTAATGATAGGTTAAATGTTTTTAGTCATAAATCAATTGTAACCGATGCTTGGATGGGAATGGCTAAAGAATTAAAGACATATTATGAAATTCGGAGCTGCTGAGTGAGCTACACTAAAACGCGATTTCCCGGAGTTATATAAGGAGATAGAAGCCCAATTTTGGCGTGCTAATTCACAACTCATGGGCCTTCAAAAGTCTCAACTGGAGATCAGGCTAGGAAGGAATCCTTCTATGAGTTTTGGGCCCTAGAAGTCGACTGAATTTTTTTGGCAGATTTGGGCCTCATTTTCATTTTGGGTTCTACTTGCTCTTGATGGTCTTGGATCAAGTGGGAGCCCACTTTGTGGTTGTGTTGACATACCCTTAGTTGACTTCTTAGTCCTCGTGATGGCTCACGAGATCAAGCTTAGGTTTTTTATCGGTTCGAGGCTTTGCATACTTGTGGTTGTGTGGTTGCTTATTTGCTTGATATCTTGCTATAACTTGCAAATGTTTTTATAAAACTTGATACCAATCACAAACCATTTATAAAACTAAATCTTTGATTTATTCTAAAGTTTAAATACGATTTAAAACAAAAATCTTGTTTTCATAATAATTCATAACATGTTATGAATGTTATTTATTTTATGTATTGTCTAAACTAATAATACTTCCACTTAGGTTTTATATTAGTCTTTAACTTGGACAAATTGACACGCATAAATTAAAACAAGATTAGACTTAAGTTAAGAAATGTTTTTAACTTGTGCTACGATGGATGAATGCATGCTTCCTCGTACACACTTTTGATTTGTAAATCAAACTTTTATACCCGTCTCAAATTTAAGTCATGCCGTCCAATCGTTTGAGATCACTTGCAATTACTTTTTGCATCTTGTGAGACGAATGTGAATTGTAACCCAAGGTGATTATTATCTATGCGTAAGACCTAGACTTACTCTCGCATGTTCTCAAATTGGATGACTTAATCAGTACAACGGTGAGACCTTGACCGAGGCAAGGATGGGACTAAACATGCCAGTTTGACATTTAGTGAAATGTTTGCTTGTGTCATGAGTCCCATAAGGATCTAAGAATTGCACAAGATTTGCAATTGATGAACGTCATATACCTATTGAATCTATCATTGCTAGCAGATCAACTGATGTGGTGGTGGAACCTCAATGAGGATCTTAGCCTTTTCGTAAAATTATATGTTTTTATAAACTTGGGTAGTTAATTTTAAAATGATAATTATCAAAAATACTAAATATGAACTTTGTATTTCTATTAATGATTTTGTGCAACACAAACCGTAAACAAAGTTTGTTTCCTTTTGTGTTAGAGGAAAACAAACTAAGTCTTCTTTCCTTGTAAGAATAAGACTCGTTCCCATCCTTTCTCCTTGTATGAGAAAGCTGTAATAGGAACACTTGAATCTTCTCAATTCTAATCAATCTTAATACACACCTACTCAAGAAATCGCATTGTCTTGTAAGTCAAAACGATTAAGTACGGTTGCATATCTTAAAGTGTTAAGATATTGTATGAGTCTTGATTAGAATTTGAAGTCTCATTAAACCGTGAGAGGAAAGGAAATTACTAGCATGTTTTTATAGTATATTTTCCTTACACAAACAAGTTCCATAATATTCTACACACCTTTGAGGTAAAGTAGAAAGAGGAATTTCATGCAAAACTTTCAAGTTAATGGCATCGATGGAAATCTCATCACAAATATAGTAGAACTTGATACTTTTCTTTGAATATCTATGTACATGTTTACTAGTCTACGAGACTCACATTGGCTATAATGTGTAGACATTCAAAGAACTAGAAAGTATACAAATTGCTACTTGCTTTTTCACTAGTATAGATACATTCAAAATGTTGTCTAAACTAATGGGAGCAATGCATTTTTTTAACCATAGGACACACTTGTAAAGTTGTCTTATTTAGTGGGAGCTATGAGCTTATCACCTTGTAAGTGACCCACTTAATTTCTAGATTGTCTTGAAATAACATCATAGTTTTCTAAGCCTTATTACATATTATTTTAAAAGATAACTAGTCACTTTTCGGATGTCGCTTCCTGAAATGTTATCTAAAAATAGTTATGCATGATTACTTATTAAACGATGAAATTCTACATAACCCTTCTATACAAGCTTGATTTAAGTATGAATTAAATCTTATTATATCTGTGATATTTTAATATTATTCATATATGATGTTGTGCCATGCTCAAGTGGGAGAATTATTAGAGTGTGCAAGGTACAACACAATATGGCTTATAATATTCTATTAGGACTTATACATATTGATGTATGTTGTCTAATAGAGAACTAATGTCAAGAAATAATAAAAATTACTTCATCGCATTACCTAAATGTTTTAGCTAATAAGCATATGTCTTCTTGTAAAGACATAAATATGAAGTATGTAAATTAACTTGAAAATACTATTGAAGGCAAAAGTAGGCATTCAATAATACTTTATTTCTAGTATATTCATGTCTTCAAGTAAAGACATAAACATGAACTTCCTTGAATTGTTCAAAGACTTATAAAATAAAGTAAGTACTTGACTTGTTTTGTCTTCCTGTTAGGGCATATACAATGAAGTTATTGGATTGTTCAATATCTTGTAAAGTATATTTAGCGACCAACATGTTATGTTTTCTTGTTAAAACATGAACATGAAGTTCTTGAACTACTAAAATAATCATACTTTATAGCATGCAATCACCTTGAATATATAGTTTATGCAATTTGGTTTGGCCAAATTATAAAATATGTGAGCCAATGAGTATTATGTTATCAAAGGAATTGTGATACTGTCTCATAATTGCAACACTATGTCTCATGTGTAAAATCAAATACTATTGTTATTATTTGATCCTTGATAACATTAACTACTCTCTCTCTTGTATCTTATTAAGGTTAACAAAAATTTGAATATGCATGTGCTTATTTAATATGGTTCCAAACAAGAAGGTAACTAAGAAACCATCAATTTATGGAATGGGATGACTCCCAGTAAGTCTTAGTTGAAGTCTTGAATTTGTTAAAATCATGTTAGACGTGTTATTAACAAAACTTGAATCAAGAAATTTCATTGTATTTTATACATCCCAAACGAGAAAAATTCATTGTTGCTCGATATGCTGTGTACTTAGAGAAAGTATCCTCTTACAAGAAGAAAGTGGGAGCCTTTGTGCATCTTTCTAGAAAGTAAGAAATAAAATACAACCTTCTAAATACACTAGTGAACGACATAATGAGGCTGAGCATGTAAATGCAAAAGCCACAAATTGTTGTAACTCCCATTCGCATATCCGCAAGGATACCTCAAGCACCTGAAGATATGAATGTCATGTCAATGTTGAGGAATATGAGTTAGAGGATCATTTTGAACCTCATAACTATCGAGACTCATTTTTAAATTTAGAATCTAATGAATGACTCAAACTATGAATGGTTAGATGTAGTCCATATAAGGAAATCAATTTTGGAATTTGATTAGCTTTCACTAATCAGTAAGACTAATAGGTTATAAATGGTCTTCTATGAGAAGATAGATATGGACACAATTGTACACATTTATCGACACTCTCTTTGAATAGAGTTTAAGGCATGCTCAAGCAATTGATCATGATTTAAGGCTTTCTTTTCTTTACGAGTGTTAAATTAATAAAAATATTAATTACCACACTTGATTTCATGAATATGAAATATGGTAATTGGTGTACAAAATCTAGAAATCCAAGTGTGGATTAGAGCATGCATCTAGGAGCTGGAATCTTAAGTTTGAATCAAGGATATGATCATGATTAAAACAAAGATAACTCTCGAGTACCCTTAAAGCTAATAGGAGCATATTATTTTGTTTGTTTTAAATCTCATATGTTGTTAACATATTGGAAATATTATTCCATCAAAGCTAGTTTTTAATCTTTGACTTGGAATATATTTCTACTGAGAGATAAAAGAAGTAAAACATATAACCTTGGGACATATGCTTATTATAATAAGACATAGGCGGTTAATAAGTCTAAATATGACACATCATTGAGAAAGTCTCAACGTTCAATCTGACATGATAAGATTGATTATGTACATGGAAACCTTTAGTTTACCTAGTGGATTCATTACATATGATATGTGATGTATTAAGACTAATGTTGATACTTGCATGAATGCAAGATTAACTGATCACAAAGTATCTAAGTGAAAGTCATTAGAATACTATATACTTGATCATCGTTTACGGATTTTAGCTAAGAAGATTAGTGTCGAGTTTATACACTAATGCTTACTTTGATTGAGATGGTACTCAATACTAGTGATAGTAGGATTTCATCTTCAATGATAATACTACTACCTAGACGTGCTTGATGAAAAGCATTGTTGCACTACTCATTAGTAAAATAAGAATACTTTACAGTTTGGGAAGCTGTTAAGAAGATTGTCTTAAATAGGTGTTCTACTTGCTTCAAACAACCTATGTAATGTACTATGGCGATGCTAGTATTACTGTATTAGCACTTGAGCGCACATATACAAAATGACAATCATCGTATTATTCAAAATCTTCACTATTTGTGAGTTTCTGAAATAAGTATTCTTAAAGTTCAATCAGATGACAACTCAACAGGTCCTTGTGTAAATTCAATGTCTTGTAGTCAAACATGTTCATCATTCTTGGAACATTGGACTTGACCTTAGAGTAGTCTCATGTATATCTGTTTTTTAGTATTTGGATAATGGAACGTTAAGCAGTTTTACTAAATAATGAATTGATATACTTGGTAGATCGTCTTCATTTGTACTACTGTGTTCTATATTAGCATGTTTAATCCATGAATAATTTAGTTATTCTAAATTATCCGTTGTCAGTTGACGATACGGGAGTATTTTCGAATTAAGACAAATGTGAGTTGGTCATATTCATTAAGAATGAATATTAATTGATGATTCTGCCAAACTCATATGTGTTCATTGGATGAACATTGGATTGACCCAACCTATGAGAATTCACTACATGGATCGTCGTCAATAGTGAATCTCGCAAGTGGTTAAATCTCTCATCCTAAGACTTGAGATGCAAGTAGGTTTTGTATGTGTGGAATGTCAATCTTTGATATGGTTCAACGTTGTCCTGAACAAGGCTGCTATAAAGACCATTTTCAGGTGCGATGTGAAACACATGAACGACACGTGCAGTCAAAATAGGATTTGTTCCTCCACATGTATTGGAGTTAGATACTACTGGGCCCCTCGATGAATTGTACAGATGTATGTGTGGACACACCCAAATGTAATTAAGATGATACTTGATTAATTTGGTAATCTGGATCAATATCTATATCGAGAACATAATAGTTAAACTTAAGAATGACTGTTGATCCATGTCTAAAGTTTAACAGAGTATCTGAAACAAAAGGATGACTGATATCTAAACCATTTAAATGAGATGTTTGAGAAACTATCCTCATATGTTTCTGGGGGCATTGGCGTGTTGCTAGATGCTAACCTTTGCTTGTATAATTACTTGATTGTTATGACGTGCGCAAGTGGGAGCTGTTGGATTATGCTCGTGTCATAATAAATAATTATACGGCTAGATACATGTGAGCCTATGGGGTCACACAAATATAAACCGAGGTACCACTTAATATATCGTTTCTATTGTATCTGCGGTATATACATAACCTATTTAACTCGAGATCAATAAGGGCCACTATTTACTAAGTTAAGACTTAGATAAATTGGACTAGAAAAGCAAAATGAGTAAAAGACCAAGGTGGTCATGTGTAACATGTATTGTAATTAATATATAATTTATTTAGTTGTAACAACTTATATATTATCTTAATTACATATTATTTACATACTTAATACATTTTGCAAGTTACAAAATGATTCTCTTTTATCCATTTTCCATTCATACCTACGGTAGAATGTGAAGACAAAATATGGAGGTTTTGTTTTTTTTATCTTAAGCTTTAACATAGTAGTTAAAGGCTTGTCGAATGGTTACGGGTTATCGGACTAGCATCAAGGTGGTATACATTGACGTGTAGTGTGGATACATCATAGAGGTGATCTACTTTGATCACTTGGTTTCATATATTATTGGTGTTCTTGGTGACTGTCATCTTTTCATTCAACTGGTCACGTTACAAAGGTATACATATGTTTATCTCTCTTTTTATTGATTAATCATATGACTCTATGGATCCGTTCATAGGTGATCTTTCTGCTGAGTTTATTATTTATTCATATCATGTTTATATGGATAATCACCTATACGTATGCTGCTGACTTTTCATACTTACTTTTCTGAGTACTATTGCTATTTCATTTATGCGTGATACGACTGACCTCATATACTCGTTCGTTTTGAATCGCCTGTTTTTCTCGACTCAGTTTTACATGTTGTGTGAATTATCGTGATACCATTGTTTGAGATTAAGTAAGTGTTGTATCTTATGAGACTTCCGATTTTCATTTTACTACCGTGCGTGTTGTTTTCATTGTTTAACTCCTTTAAGATATCTATTTAGATATCCAAATTGCTTTCCAAGCGTTTATGATTGGATGTCTTGAAAAATAATCTATAGACCATTGTGTAGCTCAATGTGTCTCCGAAAAAGACTAAAGGACATCGTGTGAGTCACAATATCGAAGCGTTCCTTGAATCCGTGTTGAATAATATCGTGGGTTTTCGTAACCTTGATTGACCTTTACGTCACCGTTTTATACGACACTTGTATATCGATTAAATATTATTTCATTGACTATTCTACGTTTCGACTTCGAATTTCAACGTTCGTTTGTACCTTGGAAACACCACCGTCATCTTGTAATTCATATCATATGATATAATGTAGTGCTTGTTTGGAATACGATTTCACTCCTATAATCTTGTATCCTCCCCTTTCATTAAACCTCCTCGCTTCGGTAGTGCAACCCGTTAATGATCCATTTCTTTCTCGGTATGTCTTGTGTTTTTTATAAAATCACGCCGCCAAGAGACCTTCCTACATTGCATCTTGAAATCTAAGACACGGATGGTCATGCACCGTTTTTTATTTCTTAGATTATTGTTGGCATTCTTGAACCATTTTTATACTATGTTTTTCTTTACTTGCTTAATTATACAACCTATTCTCTTTCATCTTTATGGAATCCACAAGTCATGTGTGTACATAAATTCTAGGTCGTTATGAAGTTTGATAAAATTTCAAGGTGTCAAAAAATACACTTTCTGCAGAAAAGTTACATGTAACTTAGCGATGTCGAGAAAATATTTTTATAAACTTTAGATATAAAAATATGTTTCTTCTTGGTGAGACGTTCGTCTAGGACATAAAATTCGACCCGTAAATCTTAAAAATGAGCAAGTTACGCTCATTTGAAATTGTAAAATTTAAGAACTTATTTTCTGCGAATTTTTAAAAATGTCATTTTGTTAACAGATTTGATGTGATGGCATTTTCGTCCAATTTTTACCCGTTTCAAGTTTCGAGTAAAACTAGAAAGTTGTCCAAAACATAGTTTAAACCAAATTGATTTAGACTTCAACTCTTGAAAGTGTACATTTTTTTATCCGTCACTATTAATGTGCTAAATTCCTAAACTTTTGAGATTCAGAAACATTCCTAATATAGAAACTTTATAAAAATAGTAACTTTTCGGGTTAGTTGTATCATTCGAAAACTGATATTTTACTTTCTTAAAAGCATATTTATGTCAACTGAATTACGATGTCAACGCATACAGATTTCCTTTATCCTCTATTTTATACATGACTTATTTTTCATTTTATTTTATTTTTCATTTCTTCTATCGTACCACTGATTTGGGTCGAGGTTTGAAGTTCTTGTTTTCACATCCTTCGTTGTCATTTTTGGAACTTGTCTCATGACGATTCCGGCTAAACTTTTTGAAACCTTATCACCTTGTAACCATTTCATCGATTGTCTTATAAACTACTCATTACTACTCTCGTGTAACCCACTCGCTATTTTATAAGTTACCATATAAACTCAAACTGGTATTGCTTGCAGATAATTTTACAAAATGTTCCACTTGGTCCTTATTAAATACTTGAATGTTACCTTATAAAGTTAATTGACATTAATTTTACAATGTATTTTCACAAATTGTTCTACTTTGGTTTTATAAAAAAATCTTGTAACATTAAAATTGTTGAATTAAATATCTAGCCAATTACTTACTTGCGAAAAGTTTCATAAATTATTCCAATTTCTATTTTGGTATTATATATATTTATTTCAAATATATGACACATAATACTAGTTGACGAAACTGAGCATTGCATTGCTAGTCTTAAATTATGCGTGGCCTGATCACCTATGCGTAATTTAGAAGGAGCCATGTGAGGCCGAATAGTGGTCACCTTAAATATTTTGTCAAAGAACCAAATTATTTTTTTTCTTGTGTTTCGGAAAAATCTAGATAAAAAAAGTTTTGAAAACTTTTACATCTTATGCGAGTAACACCCGTTCGCGACATACACATATGATCCCTTATCTTTTCTTGACGAATTACGTGATTGTAAGTACATGTTTCTTTCTCAACGACATATGTTCTACTTATTACCTCATTTTCTCTTATGATACAATTCTATTTACAATTGGTCTAATTACCGACCATTGATACTAGACTTGGAAGTTTCAATGTTTTTATGCTTCTACATCGACCGACCTTCTTTATCCATTTTGGTAGACCTTCGAAACGTCTCCGGACGCGAATAGTGATTTATGACTGGAAGTGAACGATGATTTCGTGTATTTATCTTGATGAGTATTAGACTCTATCGTCTCTAATTTTATTCGTGTGAACCATGTGTTGACTTTGTTCTTTAGTTGTCAATGTTGTTCATTTTACTTGAATTATACACTAGTGACTATTTAAGAATTTTTGTTGATTCGAAAATTTTTGTGTGGATTTTCTCTTTCGATCGGGTATCGACCATCGAGAAACTAATAAGCCATTGATGCTGATACCAACCACACTCGAGAATTGATTACTTGCTAAACTTTTGGTTTCTTATTTTTTTATCAACGACGCATCTACTCTATCATGTTCGTTAGAAATTGATACGAATTTCATTTTATTCCCTCCTGCTATTGCTTGTATTCTAATGGTTGACTATTATTTGCTATCTTGTCATATTTTGAAAACTTGGATATGTCCCATGGTTACCATTTGATGCATTAAACGCCTTTATGGAATTCTAAAGATTATTATGAATTTCTAAGAAAATCTTATACATTTTACCAAGTGTTTAATTTACCAAAATACCTGTTTCAAGTTAAATGTCAGATCTATACATCCTCTTTGGTAAATTTATAACTAGTATTTAAAAGGACGTCATACCTTATCTTTTAAACTATTTGATTTATCATACTTTACTCTCAAGTTAATGAAATTATCGATTTAATTTATATTTCTATCAATGATTCCAGATAACTTGGAGATTTAATTTTCTCTAATCGTAACAATAAACCCGAGTTTTAACAATAATTCTATACAGTCATCCCAAAAGCTCTTAAGCCGATCAAAATAACTATTTTGAATTGTTTTACTTTTTGCTTTGAAATCTTGATCCATAAAAAGGACTTAGCGAATGTTTACTCACTAAATACACATAGTTTTGATTTCAAATCACCAAACCTTGTAAAGTTTTCAATTAATCAAGAAAGTACCTAAGCCGAGTTTTAAAGTAATACCAAATCCGAGACGGATAATTATGGCAACTCTAATTTTAAATGTCTATATGTAATTCATATTTCCGGTCTATTTCTCTAGTAAGTAGATCTTCATGTTTTACAGTTGCGCGATTTCCGATTCCTTGTTGATTATCAATCTTAACTCGTTTTAGTGCACCTTGTCCGTTCAAGCAATTATCGTGTTCATCCCACCCTTAATAAGAAGCTGAAGCATAGTTGAAATATAATTGTTAAGGTTCGCCGTGGTGCAGAAATTACCTGTGAAAGCGATGAATCAATTCTAAACTATGTGTCTTTGTTCGTATCTTCATTCGTCTCCTGCTGAACTCTGAGGGACCAGAGTTCCTTTAGGAGTGTCGACTATGAGAACTCGTATTTTTCCCAGTATTATTTTATTCTTTTATTCATGCTTCTTGAATTTTCCAACATGTTACATTTTCTTGTATTCTTCATATGTAAATCCTGAGATCTCGATAATTTTAATAAGTTATATTTCTAAGTACTTTCTTATTACTGATAATACTTTATTCGGAATTATAAAATTTCTTATTTTATATTTTCCTATTTATTTGAATCGAAATCTTTTGATTTTAAAGCACCCGCGTGCATTTTAAAAAAATTACTCAAATCAACGAGTAACGAGAACTACTAGTGATCGCGATACCGACGGATGCCCGAAATTTTACGTCTTATTATCGATTGTTTCGATACTTGATATTTGGACGTTTTCGTTTCATTACGTGTTAAGTGAGTCGGAACCTTACTATTTTTTTCGTGTGCGTTAAATCTTTGAAAAAAAATTATTGAACGAGACTTTATTTTTATGAAGCCGGGACGAAACCCGACTCTCGTAAATTTTTAAAAACCGACTAGGTACCACTTCCCGCTCATTAAAAGTAACATTGCAACAAAGGCCAAAAGAAAACCATATTTACACTTTCTACCCACCACCACTATATATAAAGCAAAAATAAAAACACACACTCCATTTTTTACATACAAAAACTTCACCATCTCTTTCTTTTCTCTCTACCACCATGAACCACCATGGACCACCATGATCCACCACAAAAATTTTGATTTTCAAAAATCTAATTAAAGACCCATCTCTAAAATATCATTGTGAGTGTTAATCAACCGAAAATGGTAACATGCAACACATTTATTTTCAAGATTTAATTTTTGTAATGTTTTAATGAAAGTGTTGATTTGATCTAAATTATTCATTGCATGTGTATTTTATGATATTAGGAGCAAGTATTTGAAGAAATTAAACCTTGGAAAAAAGTTTTTTTTTGTGTTCTTGATCATTTGATCTATTTTATTGGTAAGGTTGCTTGTCTATATGTTAACTACTATATTAATCATTTCTTTATGGTTGCATATATGATTTTGATTTGGGTTCTATAAGAAAATGGACATGCAGGTGATTTGGAGTAGTAATTTTTGGTTTGGATGATTGTTAGTCAATGTTAGAAGTGTGGAAATTGATAAAATGAGTTAAAATATTGGTTTAATATAGTTTTTAAAAAGGTATTTTAGATCAGTGAGTTTAAAGCTAATTTTCGTGTACTTAAGTTTGATTAAGTATTGATATGATTTGATATAGTTGTAGTGGTTGTCGAGACGCTCGTTTTGGTATAAAGTAGGCCTTCTAACTCAAAACGAGGAGGAAGTTACACTACTTTGAATATTTGTGTATCAGGAGGCGGGACACAACACGAAATTGTTGTCAATATTTGGTCAAATCTCGGGAATATAGAAGGAGTTTTAAAAAGGTTCAAGGGCTGTTCTTAGGCTCTAAACCCGGGGTCTTGAGTCTGTTTTCAAACTTAGGTGTCAAGTTTACAAATGGTAACGGTTAATTGGGTCAAATTGGTTTTGCAATACAAAGGTACAAAACTGTCTGGATTTTAGAGTCTAGAAACGTTTTGAGCAGGTGGTTCTAAAATGTAAATCATTGGATGAAATTTAAACTGATTTTTGTTCAGGTTATGATTGAGTTTGTCACCAAGTTTTATAAAAATTCGAGTTGTCTAAGTATGGGAAATCAACGGGTACATTTGGTATGTACGGGCTGAGTGCTTTTGAGAGCACTTGTCTTAATAACATAGTCTTGTAAAAGCATCTAGTAAATTCACTTATGTGGTTTGTTCTTGCGTATATACTATGGTTTTTCAGTTTATATAATTTGCTCTACAAAGTATGAGTTTGTACTTGAGTATATTAATAAAGTACGCGCCTTATGTGGTAGGTTGTGGCTTTCGTGTTTACCGGGCATCTATATCGTCCGCGATCGTCTTACCACTATTTTTTTTCTACTCAGATTCCGAGTTCCATGATTCACTTACCTTGTGGCTTAAGGTGAGTTCATAGCCCCTTTTTACTACTTTCACATTGTTTCTAAATGTGGGGTGAGATTTTACATGGTGTAACACATTCATTTAAAACTATATGCTATCCAGAACTTGTATGCTATCCAGAACTTATATGCTTTCCAGAACTTGATGATTTCCAACATTTTTTCATTGATATTATTGCTTTTAGTCTATAGCCCCTAAGTTTCCTCTCTTGATCGTGAACCGTTAATTTTCCCGTATTACTTTGTGCTAAGTGCGAATGTTGTGGGTGGATACATCGGGATTGACGATCCCCGTCTCGTATTACTTTGACGCATTACATTTGTTTATACTTGGGTATTTAGGCTGAATACTAACTAGAGGAACTTACAATGATTGTTAAGCTTCGTTTCATGAACTAAATAGCAATAATAATGGTTTCAGACTATGGTTAATGTACATAACCATTTTCCCTATTTCTTGTTTTACAAATGAATGCTTGTGTTCTACAACTTTACTGTTAAACCTATCAATATCACTCAACTTTGTGTTGACGTTTTACATGTTTAATCTCTGGTAATAATACTTAGTTTTGCTTGCGTGGGAGCCCGCAGGATATTTTTGCAGCTTGGAAATTTCTGCGTTATTTTTAAAGTTTGGTTTTAGTAAAAGTTGTCACAAGTTTATTCTGTATTTGTTTTGGTAACTATATGTTACAAAACCAGTTTTAAATAATAGATTTATCCGCTTATAAAACTTTGGGACCCTTTGGTTAAAAAGTCTGATGTTTATGATGTAATGTATATGTTTTTATTACGTCAACTTTGTGTCAACAGTATTTAATAGTTTCCTGTACCATGACGTGGCACCCCCATGTAGCCTACGTGTTTCCTTTCCTGATTCTGGGGGTCTCACATTGAGGTCACCTTTCGACAACATACCTACTTCCTTCGCTATTTGGAAGGGGTTACTTTATTAAAAGGTTCTCCAGGGAATAATCTATATACTTTGTCTTTAAGTGATATGATGGTTGCTACTCCTGTATGTCTTCTCTTCATAGCATAAGAGATTAAGTCATGGTTATGGCATCAACGGTTATCTCCTCTTAACTGTGACTCTATCAATCATTTGGCGAAAAAGGGACTTGCCCTTGGTGTTCCTAAAATTAAATTTAACAAGGATCAGTTATGCTCCGCGTGTTCAATGGGAAAAAGAACTATGAAATCTTACAAACCCAATGCCGAAGACACCAATCTAGAGAAACTTTATCTGTTGCATATTGATCTTTGCGGGCCAAAGCGTACAAAAAGTGTGAGTGGGAAGAAGTATATCCTCGTCATTATGGATGACTATTCTAGGTTTACTTGGGTGAAATTTTTATACTATAAGGATGAGGCACCAAAATTCAATGTCAAATTTCTGAGAATGATTCAAGTGCGTCTCAAAGCTACTGTCCGGGCGCATTCTTACAGATAATGGAACCAAAATTTTCAATTAGATTATGCGTGAATATTATGAAGAGGTTGGCATCTCTCATGAAACATCCGTTGCTCGTACTCTACAACAAAATGGTGTTGTTGAAAGGCGTATTCGTACTTTGATGGAAGCTGCTTGAACAATGTCAATTTACGTGAAGGCTCCACTATACTTATGGGCAAAAGCAGTGGCAACCACATGTTACACTCAAAACTGCTCACTTATCATAAGATCCATCTAAAAACACCATATGAGTTTCTCCATGGAAGATTACTCGACTTATCATTTCTTTACGTGGTTGATACATTATGTTATCCGACCATCAATAGTGAGAGCCAAGGAAAAATTCAACCGAAAGCTGACATTGGTATTTTCATTGGTTATGCACCCGCGAAGAAAGAATTCCGAATCTATAACCGTTGCACTTTCAAGATAATACAAACTATAGATGTTGATTTTGACGAGCTGACAGCGATGGCTTCTGAGCACAGCAACTCTGAACCCGTGCTTCATCAAATGGAACCCGACTCTATTAGTTTTGGTTTTATCCCAAATAACCCTTCTTCATCATCTTTTGTTCCACCGAAAAGGTCCGAGTGGGATAAGCTGTTTCAACCGTTGTTTGATGAATTATTCGATCGTTCAAGTGTTGATGCTTAAGTACCTGTAGTAATAGCTCCGATTTACAAAGTTGTTGCTCAAGACAATGAAGCACAATCCGATACCTCTATAATTACAATTGTACAAGAGGCACCATCCCCCAATAATTCACAAAGTACACCTGAATCAGCTCCCCAACTCGTTCCTAATGAGGATGAAGAGGATGACGATGATCAGGATTTGGATTTGGCTCATATGCATGATTTTCTATACATTGGTGCGCCGTTTCCCGAGGATAATTCTGGGTCGTCCATTTCAAAAGAAGCTCCTGCTACTATTTACTCCAATCCGAGGATAAATGAACACAACAACAAATGGAAAAAGGATCACCCAATCCGAAACATTATTGGTGCCATTGAAAGACCGGTTTCTACCCGACATCAACTACAAGAAAGTACGATGTTTTGCTACTTTGATGCCTTTCTTACCGCCGTTGAGCCTAAGACTTGGAAAGAGGATTTCACACAATCTTGTTGGATTGACGCAATGCAAGAGGAACTCAATGAACTCCAATGTCTTGAAGTATGGGAACTAGTTTCTTCCCAAGACAAGGTGAATTTACTTACTTTGAAATGGGTAATAAGGTGAAACTAGATCAGCTGGGTGGATAACTGAAAAACAAATCAAGGTTGGTTGCTCGAGGTTATAAACAAGCAATAGGCATCGACTTTGACAACTCCTTTGCACCCGTTTCCAAATAAGAAGCTATAAGACTCTTTCTCACGTATGCCACTCACATGAACATGATTTTCCACCAAATGGATGTTAAGACGGCATTTATAGATGGTGAACTAAGGGAAGAAGTCTTCGTAAGGCAGCCGGATAGATTTGTGAACGTGGAATTTCCCCCATGTGTACAAGCTTAAGAAGGATCTCTATTGGTTGAAGCAAGCTCCACCCGCGTGGTACGATCTCCTTTCGCAATATCTCATTCAGAGGGCTTCTCATCATTGAAAAATCTTCTTCTTTAATATTTGACTTCTCAAACAACGACTACATCTCTTTCAATAGAAAACGGGTCATTATTTGAGGGGGAGAAAATGTAAAAAATCATCTTCAAAATGGAAAATGATTTTTAATGAAAAAGTTCAAAAATAATATCGTAACACATAAATGGGTACTAAGTTAATTAACTTTACCTTGCGTGCTCTATGTGCTATGTGTTTTTTATACCTTCGGGATTATTCGTGATTGCTATATGATGCTAAGTGTTTGCTAATATGCCTAGATGGAAACTTGTGGGGTATAAATGCTTTAAATATAACTTAGGAAGTGGTTAAAACTTGCTAGGCTAAAATTTAAGGACATATGGTACATGAGGGGCTAAAATTAGACAAAACAAAACTCAATCCTTAACCCCCAACCCCCCCCCCCCCCCCCCCCCACAGGTCAGATTTCATAACACAAACACAAACCACTAACTTTCCACCATTGTTGATTTTTTAAAGCTTCATACGTTGATTTTCAAGCTTAAGGTATAACTAAAAACTTTTTTTATCCTTCCTTAAATCGTTCATATCTCGAAGGAATTGAATTTTTATCCACTAAATCACTCATAAACCCTTAATTCGAAAATTAGGGATCATGGATTAAAGTTGGATAAAACCTTCAATTGATTGAGGGTTTATGATCATATAAAGATGGTAAACATTGGTTTTTCTCAGTTTTGTAATATCTTAACACATAAAAAAATATGATGAATCTTAAATTTGAAATTTCATAAATATTGTTGGATTGTTGATTCTTGTGGTGGGATTTGTTTGTTATACTTGTATGAATGATATTCCTTTATTAATTTTGTGATTTCATAACTCATGGTGCTTGT
This sequence comes from Glebionis coronaria, assembly GCA_025667525.1. NCBI lineage: Eukaryota > Viridiplantae > Streptophyta > Magnoliopsida > Asterales > Asteraceae > Glebionis > Glebionis coronaria. Next base: position 505,059 of record JANFOE010000031.1, read on the forward strand.
TTGAAAATTAAAGTAAGCTAAATATATGCCTATGGGGGCTTGGTAATTGTGTGGTTCATATGTGTTATAACTTGATGAAATGCATCCTAGTAACATCCCTAACATGATTGCATCCATATATTTTACCCGGATTCATGTTTGAAAAATCATGATTTTGGTAAATCATAGAAAGGGGTGAATTGTGTGAAGTTAAAAATACGAGTTACTGTTTTGTCAAAACAGGCGAATTAATTTCTCAAGTCCAAAATAGTACAATTAAAATTCACAAGTTAAAAATAGGCAAATTAATTCCCCCCATGATTGGGTGGTCGATAGGAGAATTAACGCATTTACAAAAAGAAACTCTGGCAAAAAATTTCAAAACAGGCGAGTTAATACACAAAATAAAAAACAGGCGAATTTCAATGTTTTAAAACAGGCGAATTATTTAAACGTTTCAAAAACATGTGAATTATTTAAACGTTTCAAAAATAGCAGAATTATTGCATTGTTTTTCAATTTCAGCAAACAAGAAAGTTATAGCAAAAATAAAAACAAGCGAATTATTAGTAACCAAAGGTGAATTATCAATGTAAAACAACAGAGTTAAAGCAAATTTAAAAGACTTAGATATTTCATAGAAATAAATAGGACTCAAACATAGTTTGTTGAGCGACATCACATGGACTTAAAATAAAAATAAGTCACAAATGATAATGTAATTATAAAATTAACATAATCATTACTTAAACCATTTCTCACTTAAACATATATTATAAATCAACGGCTTTTCACTATGTTTTTTCTTGTTATGGGTTATGAGAATGATTTATTTATGTGTTTCATGATTTCATATGTCATATACTAGGATCGGTATGAGATAATATAAATTGAACTTGTTTCTTTATCAAACTCGTAGAATCTTATGTTAGCAGGAACATGGCCCTCTCAACAGCTCAACAAGAAAAGCTTAACCTAATACTTGTCCCTAAAGAAAAACGTCTTCCTTTCAAGAAATGTAACCAAAGAATACAAGAAGATCTCGTTCATCCAGAGGTAACCTTACAAGTGGTTTTAGACATTGTTTCTAATTCTCCAATTTACAAGGCATTCACTGTCTTTGATAAAGCTCTAGTGGTTTATATGCCTGAGTTTTGGGTATTAGCAAAATACAAAGACAACATCATCTCATTTACCATTGATAAGCATAAGTTCACGTTGGACATGTAAACCTTCAAACAAATCATTGATATACGCCCGAGAGACAAATGGAAACCCTTCGAAGCTCTCCTAACTCCACAAGAAGTTAAAGAGTTTTTCATTGTGTTGGGATACGAAGAAGCATTCAACACGGTCGCACAAGTTACTACTGAAAAACTAAAGCAAACATGGAAAACATTCTTCACCCTCACTAATAAATGCCTAACTGGGAAGCATACTGGGGTTGACACACTTTGATTGTGACAAGCTCAAATCTTGTGGCGTGTGTATCATGATTGACATCTGGATTACCTGTCGTTAATTTGGGAATACTTCTACTTTCAGGTTGCTACAAAGAAGCTGCAACATTTACCTTTTCTTTAGGTTCCTTGTAATGTTGGAATTTTAGAAGACCAATGAATGCCAACTCTTTCAAAGAAGGAAAGTAAACAAGTTGGGGTTCAACAACATGATAGTCACCATTGTAACCTAGACCCCATTTACACTTTTCAAAATCTGATTACCAATCATCTTTTCTAGATTTTTAGTGGCATGTTCAAAACTTTTGAATTTTAATTCATTTTCAAGTTTAGAAATTTCACTAGCTTCTAATTTAGACTTAAGATCACTGTTTTCAAGAGATTGAGCAGCTATTTCTCTTTTAAAAAGACTGATTTTATCTTTAAAAGCCATTTCTTGTTCCTTATAGCGATCTATCTGTTCTTCTAACATTTTAACACCTATTTTATAACTAGCAATATAACATTTAGAGGTTTCATAATTTCTTGTAACGCCTTTAGAATATTTTTCAAGTTCGGCATATTTCTCTTTACACTCTACTATACAGCTTTTATTAATGAATACCTCAGAGTCTGAGCTTTGATTTCTAATGAAATTTGAGGTAGAAGACATATCTTCTTCAGCAGAGTAGCTCTTGAGTGTAGTAACTTTCTCTTCTTATTCAAAACTCCTCAACCATCTCTAATACCACTTGTTGATCTCTTTTTGAACAGATCTTTAACTCCTTAGCTGATTTTAGGTTTAGTTGTTTTGGATAAATCCAAGGCAAGTATGGTAGAAACTTTTATTGGGAATATAACAAACTATGCGGAAATTAAATTGGGATACTAAGAAAAATGACAATTTAACCAAAACTTGCAGTCTCAATATATTAATGCAATCACTCTTAATTGTGATAAGGTTTACAACCTTCAAGCTATAACAGTCTATTCATGAAACGTGTGTGTGATGATGGTGTAGAGAATGATGTATGTTCTCTACACCCTAGGACCTCATTTTACAGTCTAAGAAGTCCTAGTAGGTTACAACACAATAAATACTTTCCTAATAATAAGGGACACATGAATCATTTGAATATTCTTGTTGATATTCGTTTTATGATCTTTGTTGATACAAAAGTTAGATGATCCTAGATTGACCCGAATTAGGCTTAATTCGGGTTCTTGGGCTCCGGCTCCTACACCAAGTAAACGTCGGGTTGGGATCCTTGTTAGGACCTTTGGAATAGTTATTTGTAATAGATAGACTAGGAGGTATGTAGTTCCTCCTGGTCCTAGTAGTAGTAGGAGCAACACGTGCTCCGGTTCTTATAGAAAGTCAAACTTTATTATTTAAGAGTATTATGTTAGGATATGCATGAGATATGTTAGGAAAGGATATGCATATCAGTTTTACACGTTTTGGTTTAATGATGTATTAGGGTTTCCTTGTAGTATAAAAGGAACCTTAGGCAGAAGGGTTCTAGACACCTTCATCAAACATTATTCTAGTTTATATTAATATTAGAAATCCTTAGTAAAGGATCAAGTCATTATAGTTATTATGTTCTTCTTGTTCATAATATTTGTATTTCACACTTATATTGTGTGATTTATCTAGAGTCTCTCTATGAATAGACTTGTGATTACAGAAGTCGTTCACCGTTCCTAACAGGCTGCAAGATCCACATCTAGTGGACCCAACAAGTGGTATCAGAGTCTGGGAGAGTCTCTATGCAAGAAGAATCAATTTTTCTTATTACTAACATCTTTGTTTAATCATGTCTGCCTCAAGTTCTACTCAAACAGGAGAAGACAGCACACCTAAAACACAACAACCTCAGTAGATCATTGCTACGGTTTCCAACACAAATGGTAAGTTTCCTCTTCTGAAAAAGGATAAGTATGATAGCTGGGCAATGAAGATGGAATGTTGGATCACCAACACTGATCAAGATCTTTGGAAGATTATTCCGAATGGAAACAGCAAGAGGTTTACTGGAAGAGATAAGAATGGTAATATTATTCTTCTTGACCCTAAAACTCATGAAGAAATCACAGCTGTTCAGAAAGAGATCAAAGCAAAAACTATTTTGCTTCAGTCTCTTCCTGATGATCACATGGGTGACTTTTATCACCTGGATGATGCTAGAGAAATCTGGAATGGGATAAAAGCAAGGTTTGGTGGGAATGAGGAGTCAAAGAAAATGCGCAGATCCATGCTGAGAGATGAACTCACAAACTTCAAGATCTCATAAACTAAAGGTATTCATCAAGGGTATGACAGGTTCCAAAGATACTGAGCCCGTTGAATCAACTCAGGTCGAAACTTGACAATGCAGATATCAATGCAAGGTTTCTTAGAGCCTTACCCTACTCATGGAACCAGGTGGTAATCTCTCTTAAAGCAAAAGGTGGCCTTGACTATCTTAATTTTGATGATCTGTTTCATAAGCTCAAAACCTTTGAGCCTCATGTAAGAGGATACACAAGTGATTCTTTTCCTACTCCTGCTAACTCTGTCTTTGTGAGTTCCATGGGATCTAGTCCCATGTCTTATGCTAGTAGTCCAAGCTATACTGTGTCTTCTCAGCATACTTCTCAGCATACTTCTACTCCTGAACCGAAGGTCAAGTCTGGTAGCATGGTAGAAGCTGTTCTTCACTCTTTTTTTGCGGATGTTGATCCACAACAGCAACTTGCTTTTGAAGACTTCAAACAGGTCGATAAACTTGACCTGGATGAAATGGATCTCAAATGGCAGATGGCCATGCTCACTCTTCGGGTTCATAAGTTTGAGAAGAAAGTCGGTCGAAAGTTTAACTACAACCCAAGAGAGCCAGCAAGGTTTGATAGAAGCAAGGTTAGATGCTATAACTACCAGCAGCAAGGTCACTTTTCTAGGGAATGCCCTACCAAGAATGACCATGAGAAGTACAGGTACTCAGCCTTCAAAATTCAGGAGGTGAAGGATGACAAGAAAGCTTTGGTGTCTGTTGACTCTATGGTCAACTAGAGTGATCAGCAGAATGCTACCCTGGAAATAGTTGAACCTTCTACTGACGTGTTTGCAATGATTACTGGGAATCTGTCTGATGCCGAGGAAGCAGACGAATTTGCTCTTATGGGCATTTCACCTCAGGTACAACACTGTCCTCTTGGTTGTCATGATAAATATTCAGAATTGTTGTCTCAATACGATGAATTAAATGAACAAAATGATAAGTATTTTTCAGAGGTTCAAGCATATAAGAGTTCTTTATAAACATTGGAACAACAATAGAGGTGGCTTCAAGATACTCAACGAGAGTATGAGGATAAAATTAGAATTCTGAACATTGATTTAGAAAACACCACAAATATGCTTAAATACACTGAAAAGGTAAAAGATGACAGTATCAAGGATAAGCAAGACATGAAGGAAAAATTGGATGCTACACTTTTAAGATTTAAAAAGTGGCAAAATACACCTAAGAATCTTTCAAAGTTAATTGATAGTAGCATGTCTGGTAGGACTAAAAGAGGGTTAGGATTTGATAAATATATTGATTCAGAAGATGTGTTTGATTTATCTTTTTCAAGTGTCTTTGATCCTGACAAGGAGGAAGAGGGAAAACCTAGCTACAATAGGTTTCAACCAGCTGCAGCAATGCATGCTGTCCCTCCACCTCTTACAGGAACTTTTATGCCCATTTCTAGGCATAATTACTTGGATGGATCACAGATGCATGAGTCCCCAAAAAGTTCTACTAATACTAATGACTTTGTCTCTTGTACTTTCAGTGACAAAGCCAGTGACTGTGCATCATGTGGTTCAAGTGAAGAGTCGAGACCTACAAGCTCCAAGACAAATGACCATGCTGCTACTAGTGCTAGGAAGAGTGAAGAGAAAGTTGCTTCTACTTCAATTGTGTCTAGTTCTGGTTTATTGAGTCCTAGGAATAATGTTTCTCCTAGAGTTGTGTGTAATAAAGTTAGCAGTATGAAACAATTTCATTTGAATAAAAGGTCGTTTAAAACATGTTTTGTTTGTGGAAGTAAATTTCATTTGATTAAAGATTGTGACTTTTATGACCAAAATCCTTTTGTTTATCAAGCATTTCCTGCTCCTGGTCCACCAGGAGTTGCTCCATATTCTTCTAGAAGACTAAACCCATGTGCCCAATCTTTTTCTTCTTTTAGAAGGACCTCTCCTTTGGCTTCTGATCATTGGAGAAATACTGGATTATTCCCAAGTAGACCATCCAGCAACTATTTTCAGAACTTTAATCAGAATTATGCATATAATTCAGACCAAATGTATTTTGGGTTGTGAAATTTGGGTACTGCTGTTAAGCCCTCAGCAGGCTGTTCTTGGTCAAACAATAACACCCATATGATGATTAGGCAACCTAAGAACAACAGTGGATCTCATCAATCTTCTTGGCTATCTACTAAAGATCCACAAGGCAGGCTCAAACCTGAAATGGTTTGGGTCCCCTTAAGACACTAACTTTTGCATATATCTTTTCTTGTTGTTGTAGGTTACTCCATACCAAGATCCTACTCTATGGATAGTTGATAGTGGATGCTCTAGGAGCATGACAGGGAATAAAAGTCTTCTATCTAACTTTGTACCATTTTAAGACGGAAAGGTCTACTTTGGAGGTGGTGAAGGAAGGATCACTGGCAAAGGAATGATTCAGACGCCTAACCTTAACTCTGAGCAGGTCTACTATGTGGAAGCACCTCAACACTTCAACTTGATCTTTGTCTCTCAGATTTGTGACAAGAAGCAGTTTCTTCTCTTTACGGATACTGATGCATTAGTGTTATCCAAAGACTTTAAACTCCCGGATGACTCACAAGTTCTACTCAGAATCCCTAGAAGACACAACCTCTATAGTATCAAGCTGAATGAAGTCAATCCTACTGGACAACTAGCATGTTTGGTTGCTAAAGCCTCAGAAGATGAAGCCACTAAATGGCACAGAAGGATGGGACATGTGAACTTCAAGACCATTCACAAATTAGTAAATATGAACTTGGTCTCTGGTTTACCTCCCAAAACTTTCAGAAATGACATAAATTGCCTTGCATGTAGCAAAGGCAAACAACATAAAGCATCCTTCAAGGCCATTACTGCTCTCAGCCTTATAACTGAAACATTGCAACTACTACACATGGATTTATTTGGTCCTACCTCCATTAGGAGCATTAACCACAAACAATACTGTTTTATGGTAACTGATGGGTATAGCAGGTTCACGTGGGTTTTCTTCTTGGCTGCCAAGAGTGAGACCTACTCGATTCTCAAGGACCTTCTTACACTAATTGAGAATCAGCTGTCCAAGAAGGTTAAAGGTATCCGATGTGATAATGGAACAGAATTCAAAAATTCAGACCTCATAGCACTTTGTAATTCTAAAGGTATCAAACGAGATTATAGTGCAGTAATGTTTGATTTTTACTCGTGGAAAAAGTTCTCGGTGTCTAATCGAATTGATTTCCAGTTAATTGTGTGAGATTAGTTGTTCTTGGTGAAACAAATATTTTTGGTTTTGGAAAATAAATGAGCAGGACTTAATAATAAATGACGAGAAATTAAAATAAGTTAAAATGTAAATGGTGCGAAATTTTAAAACTTTAAAAGCAAATGACGAAAAATGAAAGAACGTAAAATTTAAACTTAACATAAAATAAATGATGCAAATAAAAACTTAAACTAAAAGTAAAGCAATTAAAAATTCAAATAAAGAAAAAGGCGGGAAAAATAAAACTTGAAATTAAAAGAAGAAAATTTAAAAATAAAAATAGAAAGAACCTTGATTCGGAAGTTTAAAACTTCCGAATGAATGCAATTGGTTCGGAACATCAAAAGTTCCGGATGAAAGACCTTGGTTCGGAACATCAAAAGTTCCGGATGAAAGACCTTGGTTCGGAACATCAAAAGTTCCGGATGAATGACCTTGGTTCGGAACATCAAAAGTTCCGAATGAATGACCTTCAAAACTTCCGAATGAAGGTTCCTTGACTCGGAACTTCCAAACTTCCGAATGAAGGTTCCTTGACTCGGAACTTCAGACTTCCGAATGAAGGCTTGATCCGGAACTCTTAAAGTTCCGAATGAACAAGTTTCTTCTCTTTGGATCTGGGAAAAACAGAGACAGATGCAACAAACCCGAAGAACATGGGATATACAGTAACAACAATTTATCCTTAAATTAATCGAAATCAAACGAACGATTAAACCAAAATGACCATTAAACATCAACTAACAATAATCAATCAAAACAAATCAACTAAACTAACAAACATAACTAAATTAATCAAAACCCACTTGATCAAAATCATAAAAACTCAAGAACATGAACAATGAAGATAAGGAACAAATCAACCAAGAAAGGAAGAAGATAATGAATTAAAAGCTTAATTAAAAAGTAAAGATTCAATAACAAAAGCTTAAACACAAATTAATCTAGAGAGAGAAAGTATATCTAGAGAGAGAAACTACCTACTCCTAATCTAATCTAAAAACTAACCAACCCTCTCACATGTTGTGAGGGTGGTATTTATAGGAGAGGGGAAGGGTTGGTGGCTTCCTCTTTCTTTCTATCTTGGTCCTCAGTCTTTCAGTCTTTCAGTCTTCTCCAATTCTTCGACTTCTAAGACTTCGTCTCGGGATTTCTTTGAACTCGTCTTGTAATTTCTTCATAATTTAAACCGGAGTTCTTCGGCTTTTTAGTAAACTTCCGTCTTTTGACCTTTTCTTCGATAAATCTTCAGAATTGGTCTTGGACTTCCGTTCTTTTTCCACTCTTGATCTTTCAACTTCGCCTTTTGTCTTTTTCTTCAATAAAAGCCCGTGAAAGCCGTGTTTTCTCCACTTTTCACCTTCTCGACCCTGAAACACAATAAAAACACAAACCACGCATAATTCCGCCATTTACGACATAAAATATACGTTTAGGTCCCGTTTTAATGTAATTAAGTGGTAGAAAAGATGGGTGTTTTCACACCTATAAAATCCCCTACACTTAACCATTGCAATGCCCTCATGCAATGCTTAGTGATAAAGCAAGGTTTACACTTTTCATCATAATCAACCTACCTTGGCCTTTATTAAACAATTAAGGAAAATCAAAAAGATAGAAAATACAAGATGCAACAAGGAAGAAACATGTAAAGAAATCTAAGACTCACATTAGGGCTTGTGTGTCATGAATGTTTATCACCCTCAAGTTTCACGTTCCCCATGCCAAGCTTAAAAACAAGATCATTGTTAGTACAAGTTAGCATAACAAACATTTACTCATGCGGTTCAATTAATCACTTAAACTCCCTTATTCCTATGGGTATCTCTTATATTTTATTGATGTCTTGAATGATCACGAGGATGCATTGTTGACTTATTTCGATAATTTATTTAAGCTGAAAGCAAAGTAGGACGATTTGATCAATAGTTAGCTAAAGGACAAAATCTCTTAAAACTGCTTCTCGGGATATCAAAAAGTTCATATCTTGGCATAACTCGGTTCACGATTTGAGACCTTTCTCGGGCCGATATTTGGCATGTACTTCATACTTTATATCTTCGAGAAACGTTCTTGAGATAATGGTCTTCTCATCATAATAGAGTTTCTTCACTTGGAGACTTTTGAGGGGTACTCCAACTTTGTTGACCACGACTTCATGATTATTTCTTCAATCTCTAATTGGGATTTTGAGATACAACGATCCGCCTCCTTTTCGGACTTGGATCTATTTATCCTCATACCTTGTTAGGGTCTTTTCGGATAGACTTCTCCATGATCTTTATGGGAGTTGATTGCTTTTCGTCGTGAGTCTTGATCCTTCATATTGACTTTAGGAATAATGCTTTTCACATCACTTTGGATCTTCAGCAATAAAATGGAATCCTCATGCCTTGTTAGGGCCTTTTCGGACTCGCCAATCTTCGCTCCCCGCTTCATAAGTTATGCCTTGGCTATGAACTCTCGTCATTACCGAGCAACTTTTAAACGATCTTGGGCTAGAAGCTAAGTAACTTTTCAAATTGTACGACCTTACTTATTGCAGATAAATTATTAGCAAATGATGGGAGAAAAAGATCATAATTAACTCACATAAGTTAATGAGAGAATACCAAACTTGTAACCAACTCTATCATTTCTCGTTCTCCACAATTTAAAATCTCAAGGAATGAGAGTCGTGGATGCTTAGCCTAATAAACCAATTAAGGTCTACATGGTTAAGGATACTAGCTAGAGTGAACTTAGATAAGTAAACTCGGGTTGAGTCAAAAAATTCACAACGGGCCTAATATATCTAAGATAACTAAACTTGTTAAAACCATTTTTATTAAAATAGGAGAAAAATAGCAAAAATAAAGGAGACTACAACTAGGCCAAAATAGATTAAAAATTTTGAAAAATGTCGAAAAATTGATTTTCCGGTTAAAATGAGGGCAAATACAAGGAAAAGACCACTTAACTTCGATAGAGGTCCCCCCTACACTTAATATAAACATTGTCCTCAATGTTTAAGCATGTGGGAGTAAACTCCCCTACACTTAGGACATTGTGCACTTTGTTTAAATCTCGTTAAGGGAAGGACAACTAAAGAGATTCCTATTTTAATATTGAGAAATATAAAATAGTGAATCGAAAAGAGTTTAGGATAGAACCGGGAAGAAGGGAACACGGAATCACGGTTCGTCAAAAGTCATCAAGAGTGTGTCTTTGAAGCTCTAATCCCTGCATATGATAAGAAAGAGAACAAGAAACACCAACGGGGCTCCCCCCTACACTTATGATGAAAATAGATAGATAATTGGGTTGCCTCCCAAAAAGCGCTTGTTTTTGTTGACCGAGTCACGAGCCTGACTCGTCCCCGAAGTAAATGGTCCATGGGGAAGCCTCGAATGTGATACCGGGATCAAAAACCTTGTCCTCGTTCCCGGTTGACATCAACAAAGGAGAGGCGGGGGTATAAGTCTTGAAAGGGAGAAAGGTCCTTTCAACATACGTATAGTATGTGAAGTCAAGATCCACGGGAGGTGGGTTGGGTATAGTGAGCACATTGTCCTCCCCCAAAGACAATGGATGCTGAGCAAACGGCAAAGACGTATTGTTATCAATCATAGCATAATCAATGTCACCTCCCGGGTCCAAGCACTCATCCTCCGTGATAGTGGCTAAAAGGGAGGACGGAAGGTGCTCGGGAGGGGGACTTGGGTCAATACTTTCCTGCAGAAAATTATCAAAAATAATGTCCCCCTCCGTGTCAGAGTCATCAATACCTGGAGGGATGGAGTGGATGTCGATTTCTTCCAGCAATGGGTCATTATCTTCAACAGGAGGAATAGATGGAGGTAGAGACTTGGAAAGAGAAGGAGAAGTCAACGCTTCGATTTGAGCAATAAGAAGGTGCACTTTCCGTAAACCATCGCGAAGAAGCACGTCTTCCACCTCATCCACAAGATCATGTTCATCGGTGAACTACTCGTAAACCGGAGAGAATAAATCGTCATCGTCTGCATCTCCCGGTGGAGATTGAGAAATTTCAAAAGTGAAATTCTCATAGCAGAGAGAAGAATCGTCATCACTAGGATCGACCTCTTCTGTAAGAGCAACGTCGTCCTCAGGCTCCATAGCAGGTATGTCACAAACCTCATCATCCAATACTTTGGCGAGACCAACATCACTAAGCTCATGCAACGAATCTAGATCCTTAGACGTAGAAGGAACATCGAGAGTAGGAGTAGTAACTTCAGAAGATGAGTTGAAAGTGCATACAACATCATCGTCATCATCATAATAGTATTGACGCACAAGCGGAGGGGTATAATCACTAAGATTAGATACTTGCTCTTGTTGCAGTCGCTTGTCCTCGTCCCTAAGTTCTTTAACCAAAACAACGACCTCTTGAAGTTGCAAAACAATGGAGTGTGTCTCTTCATTCAAGGTAGTGAGTTGTGGGTCAATATGAATTTGCTGAGAGGATTGATGATTGAGGGTGTGATGTGGGGGCGCATAGTGTTGAAAACCTGAATTATAGCAAGGTTGTGGCTCATGGTTGTTCATCGGTTGGGAATAATTAGAAACCGTGTTTGGTTCATAATAATCCATAGGTGAAGAAAACTGAGGACACGGATTTGGCTCATAACAATTCAGTGGTTGACAATAATAGGTATCGTGAGGACCCCTACAGTTGTTGCAAACCGGGTGTGGAGAAAGATTAGGTGCGTCTTGTGGATAGCTATTTTCATTGTCATAATTGTACCCCGGTTCTTGCCCGTGACCATACGGGTATCGAACCGGGCACGAAACATGCCAATGAGAATCACTTCCACAATAGATGCACGGGGGAACAGGAGGTGGGTTCAAAAAGAATGAATTAGTCGAGTTGCACAAAGGACAAAATCCGGATTGTGTGTAGTCGATATCGTTTCCGCACCGCTCACATGTACACCATTGACAAGAGTTGTTCCCAGATAATTGTTTCCCACACCGGACGCAAAGGACATAAAAATCCATAAAGAAAGATAGATAAGCAAGAAGAATATTTTTGGTGCAAAACTTTGAAAAAGAAATGCTTTTTATGATTTTTCAAATGTTTTTGGATTTTTGAAAAATTTTGACAAGAAAAATAACGTTCACAAGTGAACGGATCCCAAAAGCCAACGCTTCACTCACAAAAAACCTTCGATCTTCACGAAAAGAGCCGGCAGCGGCGCCATTTTAATGTTTGATTTTTACTCGTGGAAAAAGTTCTCGGTGTCTAATCGAATTGATTTCCAGTTAATTGTGTGAGATTAGTTGTTCTTGGTGAAACAAATATTTTTGGTTTTGGAAAATAAATGAGCAGGACTTAATAATAAATGACGAGAAATTAAAACAAGTTAAAATGTAAATGGTGCGAAATTTTAAAACTTTAAAAGCAAATGACGAAAAATGAAAGAACGTAAAATTTAAACTTAACAAAAAATAAATGATGCAAATAAAAACTTAAACTAAAAGTAAAGCAATTAAAAATTCAAATAAAGAAAAAGGCGGGAAAAATAAAACTTGAAATTAAAAGAAGAAAATTTAAAAATAAAAATAGAAAGAACCTTGATTCGGAAGTTTAAAACTTCCGAATGAATGCAATTGGTTCGGAACATCAAAAGTTCCGGATGAAAGACCTTGGTTCGGAACATCAAAAGTTCCGGATGAAAGACCTTGGTTCGGAACATCAAAAGTTCCGGATGAATGACCTTGGTTCGGAACATCAAAAGTTCCGAATGAATGACCTTCAAAACTTCCGAATGAAGGTTCCTTGACTCGGAACTTCCAAACTTCCGAATGAAGGTTCCTTGACTCGGAACTTCAGACTTCCGAATGAAGGCTTGATCCGGAACTCTTAGAGTTCCGAATGAACAAGTTTCTTCTCTTTGGATCTGGGAAAAACAGAGACAGATGCAACAAACCCGAAGAACATGGGATATACAGTAACAACAATTTATCCTTAAATTAATCGAAATCAAACGAACGATTAAACCAAAATGACCATTAAACATCAACTAACAATAATCAATCAAAACAAATCAACTAAACTAACAAACATAACTAAATTAATCAAAACCCACTTGATCAAAATCATAAAAACTCAAGAACATGAACAATGAAGATAAGGAACAAATCAACCAAGAAAGGAATAAGATAATGAATTAAAAGCTTAATTAAAAAGTAAAGATTCAATAACAAAAGCTTAAACACAAATTAATCTAGAGAGAGAAAGTATATCTAGAGAGAGAAACTACCTACTCCTAATCTAATCTAAAAACTAACCAACCCTCTCACATGTTGTGAGGGTGGTATTTATAGGAGAGGGGAAGGGTTGGTGGCTTCCTCTTTCTTTCTATCTTGGTCCTCAGTCTTTCAGTCTTTCAGTCTTCTCCAATTCTTCGACTTCTAAGACTTCGTCTCGGGATTTCTTTGAACTCGTCTTGTAATTTCTTCATAATTTAAACCGGAGTTCTTCGGCTTTTTAGTAAACTTCCGTCTTTTGACTTTTTCTTCGATAAATCTTCAGAATTGGTCTTGGACTTCCGTTCTTTTTCCACTCTTGATCTTTCAACTTCGTCTTTTGTCCTTTTCTTCAATAAAAGCCCGTGAAAGCCGTGTTTTCTCCACTTTTCACCTTCTCGACCCTGAAACACAATAAAAACACAAACCACACATAATTCCGCCATTTACGACATAAAATATACGTTTAGGTCCCGTTTTAATGTAATTAAGTGGTAGAAAAGATGGGTGTTTTCACACCTATCATGCAGCAAGAACTCCTCAGCAGAATGGTGTTGCAGGATGGAAGAACAGGACTCTAATAGAAGCTGCGAGAACAATGCTTGCCGATTCCAAGCTTCCAACCATGTTTTGGACAGAAGCTGTCAATACTACAAGTTATGTCTTTAATATATTTTCTATTACCAATCCTCACAAGAAGACTCCCTATGAGCTACTCATAGCTAATGTTCCTAGCATTGCTCATTTGAAGCCATTTGGGTGTCCTGTCACCATTCTGAATACTAGTGACTATTTGGGGAAATTTGATGGCAAGGCAGATGAAGGATACATAGTGTGATATTTAACTTACTCTCGGGCTTATCGTGTTTACAATCTCCAAGCTAAGCGAGTAATTGAAACTATTAATCTCCGGTATTTTGAGGAGAAGTCAAACATACAAGGCAAGGGTCCTGAATGGTATTTTGATCTTGATTATCTTAGTGATTCATTAGGATATTTGCGTTTCAAAACTAACCATGATGCAGGTCCACAAGTGTTTGCAACTTCTATTGCAGGTGCTCATTCTAGTTTTTCAGACTCAGATGAAGAGGATGATATTTTTGTTGTTCCATCCTATTCCACCACAGTCTCTCCTAATGCCAATGCTACTCCTAGTGATGCTACTCCATCAGACATTTTGGACTCACAAGGAGCTCTTGACACATTGCTCAAGCAACAACAAGATGCTACTACAGCAGCTGCTCAAGGTGGTTTTGAGTTTCCTTTGAGTACCTCTGTTGATAAAGCTACTCCTAGTACTCCAAGTGTTACTCCTAGTGCTAGTTTAACACCTATTGGTAGTCCGGCTAGTGATTCCACTTCCTCAACTAGATTCTCTGGTCCTTCTGACCTGGGAAACTATCAAAAGAAGTCTTCTACTAAGCTGGATGATATTCATAAGCAACCAATAGATGGCATTTTCGACTCTGCTTCATATGATGATGACTTTGTTGGGGATCTTAATAACTTGGCACCAGAAGTGGATGTAGCTTCTAATCAAGTTCTACAGTCGCATAAAGACCATCCTACTACTCAGATCATTGGAGATTATGGTTCTACTGTCAAGACTCGCAGAATGCATAAGAAAGAAACGTCTGATCATCATGCTCTTGTGAGCTATATTGAGGACCAACAACGTAATAAACATACGGACTTTCAACACTGTTTGTTTGCTTGTTTTCTTTCACAGGTGGAACCTAGATCAGTCTCTCATGCTCTTGAGGATCAAATTTGGGTGGAGGCTATGCAGGAGGAGATGCAGCAGTTCTTGTTTCAGAATGTTTGGATCCTAGTTGACTTGCCAGATGGAAAGACAGCAATTGGTACCAAACGGATTCTCAAAAACAAGAAAGATGCAAGGGGTATTGTGGTGAGAAATAAGGCTAGGTTGGTTGCACAAGGTCACACACAACTTGAAGGCATTGACTATACTAAAGTTTTTGCTCCTGTTGCTAGGATTGAGGCCATTCGTCTGTTTTTGGCTTTTGCTTCTTATGTTGGCTTTACGGTTTTTCAGATGGATGTCAAGAGTGCATTTCTCTATGGAAAGATTGATGAGGAAGTTTATGTCACTCAACCTAAGGTATTTGTGGATCCACTTCATCCCAAGAAAGTTTACAAGGTGGTTAAAGCTATATATGGCCTTCATCAGGCTCCTAGAGCTTGGTATGAGCGTCTTTCCACTTTCTTGTTGAAACATGGCTATCGAAGAGGCACGATTGACAAGACACTATTTGATACATGCATTTTATGTGGGTTCAGAATATTTCTTCTCGGAATCCTCTCGAATTGATCTCAGTTAAAAGTGGAATGATTTGTTCTTGGTGACAAAAAGTGGATTTGGTTTTCTATTCTACTAAACAGGTAAGTAAATAAAATGGTAATGAAGTAAACTTAAAACAAGCAACAAATAATAATCTGAAAAATAACTCTTACTGAAGAAGACCCTATGCGGAATAAAACACCATTCGGAATGTTGGCATCTATGCGGAATATATGTCTTATTCGGAAAACTTGCCTCATGCGGAAAACTAATGCTATTCGGAATATAAAACTCTATGCGGAAAGATGATGCTATTCGGAAAGTACTGCTCTATGCGGAAAATAAGCTTACTCGGAAAAATGGTCTATTCGGAAAAACATTCCGAATAAGGAAATGAAGGAACAATCATGCGGAATATTGAAAAAGTTCCGAATAAGGAAACGAGAACAGTCCTATTCGGAAAAATGAAATATTCCGAATGATGGAAAATAAAGCTTGGCTATTCGGAAAATAAGGACCTATTCGGAATATGTGGAATATTCTGAATAAAGAAGAAATAAAACCTCCACTCGGAATAATTGAAATATTCCGAGTAAGGCAAACGGGAACAAGTCTATTCGGAATAAAGGCCTTGTTCGGAAAATCCTGGGAATCCAAAAACAGAAACAGTAACAGCAAGAACAAGGGTCTCGGTTTTAAATCCAAATCAAATTAAATACTCAAAAAGGTTTTACCAAACTAACCAATAATCATTAACATACCATAAGGAACAAATCCCACCAATAAAAACACTAAATCAACAACTTTTTGAAATCAAACTTGAATCAAATAAGAAACTTAGAAACTTGCAATAAAAATGATGAAGAACAAGATGAATAGAAAGATGGAATGGATTGATTAATGAAAAAGTAACAAGGTTAATGATTAAGGATTACAAGATTGAAAGAAAAAGATGAAAATCACCAAACTCCCTAATGGAGTTTGTGATGGAACGAACTACAAAGAAACTGGGAAAGAAAAAATGAAGCTCTCCTAATTGTGTGAAGGGAGTGTCTATTTATACTCCTAGTGGTTGGTTGGTGAGTGGGTTTTCTCCCTTTCTTCTTGTCTTCTCGTCTTTTCAGAAAAGTTGACGTTTTCGATTCTGATTCGGGATTTGTTGTCGATTAAATCCAACTCGTCTTTTAATTTCTTTGTTAAATAGACTTGAGTTTCTTCGACTTAAGAAAATCTTCCGTCTTTAG
The DNA here is from genome assembly GCA_025667525.1 of Glebionis coronaria. Classification (NCBI taxonomy): domain Eukaryota; kingdom Viridiplantae; phylum Streptophyta; class Magnoliopsida; order Asterales; family Asteraceae; genus Glebionis; species Glebionis coronaria. The sequence goes on from JANFOE010000031.1 coordinate 521,830, forward strand.
TCCTTTTCTTCGATAAATCTTCGAATAGGCCTAGTGACTTCAAATCTTTTGCACGTCTTGGACAATAGACTTTATCTTGAGTCTTTTTCCTTGATAAAACCCGTGCAATCCCATGTTTTCTTTAATATTCATCCGGTTAGCCCTGAAATCACAATAAACACAAAAACTACGCATAATTCCAAACAAATGATATTAATTACGTGTTTTGGTCTTGTTTTAGCCAGAATTAAGTGGTAAAAGGATGGGTGTTTACACACCTATCAAATCCCCTACACTTAACCATTGACATGCCCTCATGCAATGCTTAGTGATAAAGCAATTTTACATTTTTCTCATACTTAATCAACCTTGGCCTTATTCAAATACTAAAACTTTAAGATAAACAAAAAGAAATGAAATTACTTGTAAAGAAATCAAGGACTTACATTAGGGCTTTGGTGTTGCGAAGATTTATCACCCTCAAGTTTCACGTTCCCCAAACTAAGCTTGAAAACGAGATCATTGTTATTATAAGTTAGTAAATCAAACACTTACACACTTGGCTTAATTAAATGCTTAAACTCCCTTATTCCTAGTTGTATCTCTTATATTTTATTTTTGTCTTAGAATGATCATGAAGATGCATTTTTGGACTTATTTCGATAGTTTATTAGGGCTGAAAGCAAAGTAGGACGATTTGATCAATAGTTAGCTAAAGGACAAAATCTCTTAAAACTGCTTCTCGGGATATCAAAAAGTTCATATCTTGGCATAACTTGGTTCACGATTTGAGACCTTTCTCGGGCCGATATTTGGCATGTACTTCATACTTCATATCTTCGAGAGACGTTCTTGAGATAATGGTCTTCTCATCATAATAGAGTTTCTTCACTTGGAGACTTTTGAGGGGTACTCCAACTTTGTTGACCACGACTTCATGATTATTTCTTCAATCTATATTTGGGATTTGAGATACAACGATCCGCCTCCTTTTCGGACTTGGATCTATTTATCCTCATACCTTGTTAGGGTCTTTTCGGATAGACTTCTCCATGATCTTTATGGGAGTTGATTGCTTTTCGTCGTGAGTCTTGATCCTTCATATTGACTTTAGGAATAATGCTTTTCACATCACTTTGGATCTTCAGCAATAAAATTGAATCCTCATGCCTTGTTAGGGCCTTTTCGGACTTGCCAATCTTCGCGCCCCGCTTCATAAGTTATGCCTTGGCTATGAACTCTTATCATTACCGAGCAACTTTTAAACGATCTTGGGCTAGAAGCTAAGTAACTTTTCAAATCGTAAGACCTTACTTATTGCAGATAAATTATTAGCAAGTGATGGGAGAATAGGCAAATAATTACACCAAGTGAGCTTGCGCAAGAATACCGACTTATAATTGACTCTATCATTTCTCGTCCTCCACAATTTAAAATCTCAAGTAATGAGACTCGTGGATACTTAGCCTAATAAACCAATTAAGGTCTACATGGTTAAGGATACTAGCTAGAATAAACTTGGATAAGTCTATTCGGGTTGAGTCAAAATAAACGCAACAGGCCTAATATGTCAAAGACTTCTAAACTAGCTACCCACTTTATTAATATTTTTGACTTTATTGCAGAATATATACATATGAAAGCAACGATAAAAATTTAAAAATTACGACTAAATGGCCAAAGTTAATAAAAAATTTGAAAAATGTTGAAAAATAGGATTTTCCGGTTAAATGAAGGCATTTTCATGGAAAAGTCCACTTAAAACTTCGATAGAAGTCCCCCCTACACTTAAGATAAACATTGTCCTCAATGTTTAAGCGTGTGGGAAAAGTCTCCCCTACACTTATGTCATTGTGCACGTTGGTTAACTCAAGTTAAGGAAGAGACGACTAAAGTGATCAATTTCAAATGTTAGTATGAAGAAAATTGAATCACGATAGTTGAGAGATAGAACCGGATTTCGGATAACACGGGAGCATGGTTCTTCAAAGTTTCCAAGATTGCAGCAATCCCTGTAATCACATCACCACACAAACACAAATGACCAAAATAGGTCCTCCCCTACACTTAGGGGGTTAAAGGGATAGATACTCGGGCTGCCTCCCGAGGAGCGCTTGTTTTTGATAACCGAGTCACGAGCCTGACTCGACCCAAATTCAGTTCATGGGGAACGTGGTGAGGGATGGAATCACCTCCTTAGAGGTGTCCTCACCAAAGTACAACTTCACTCGTTGGCCATTCACCTTAAAATTTGGTCCATTAGGTTGAGCGAGCTCGAGAGTACCATATGGAAAAATTTGGGCAATGGTGAATAGGCCGGACCAACGAGATTTGAGCTTTCCCGAAAAGATTTTCAACCGAGAGTTAAAAAGTAAGACTTTGTCTCCAACATGGAACTCTCGGTTTTTGATCTTGGAGTCGTGAATGAGCTTAGTTCTTTCCTTATAGATCAAAGAGTTTTCATAAGCCTCATTCCGGAGTTCATTCAGCTCATTGAGTTGGATCTTGCGTAGGTCACCGGCTTTGTTTATATCAAAATTAGCCCACTTCAAGGCCCAATAGGCCTTGTGCTCCAACTCAATGGGGAGGTGGCACGCTTTCCCGTACACAAGACGATAAGGCGTACAGCCGATCGGGGTCTTGTAAGCAGTACGGAAAGCCCACAAAGCATCATCCAATTTATCAGCCCATGAGGCACGATGCTCTCCCACGGTTCTTTCAAGAATTCGCTTAAGACCTCGGTTGGATATTTCAGCCTGGCCATTAGTTTGTGGGTGGTAGGCTGTGGAAAGACGATGGTTTACACCGTACTTAGCCATGACTCGAGCAAATTGGTCATTGCAGAAATGAGTCCCACGATCACTAATAATGGCACGAGGCACACCGAAGCGAGCGAATAGAGCTTTCAAAAAGTTACAAACCACCCTTGCGTCATTATTAGGCAAAGCTTTGGCTTCAACCCACTTTGAAACGTAGTCAACGGCAACAAGGATGTATTTGTTTCCTTTAGAAGAAGGGAATGGCCCCATAAAGTCGATACCCCAAACATCAAAAATTTCACACTCTTGAATGAAATTCTGAGGCATCTCGTCTTTATGTGTGATTTTGCCTTGCTTTTGGCAAACATCACATCGCTTAACCATATTGTGAGCATCACGATATATGGAGGGCCAATAAAATCCCGAATCAAACACTTTCTTTGCTGTGTAGTTGGGACCAAAGTGACCACCGGTGGGTCCTTTGTGGCAAGCATCAAGGATGCCCGACGCTGCCGGTCCATCAACACATCGACGGATAATCAAGTCGGCGCATTGTTTGAATAGGTAAGGGTCGTCCCAAAAGTAAGTCTTGATGTCGGTAAAGAACTTCTTCTTTTGCTGGGACGTCAACCCTTCCTTGAGAATTCCACCCGCCAAGTAGTTTGCAAAGTCTGCAAACCACGGGGTTTCATTTGGCTTCGAGTTTATAGACATTAAGGTCTCCAAGGGAAAAGAATCATTGATTTCTTTGGTCGGATGATCCCCTTGGTATGGATCCTCAAGTCTACTAAGATGGTCCGCGGCTAGGTTTTCTGCTCCTTTTTTTATCGCGGATGTCGATTTTAAATTCCTGGAGCAGCAAAACCCAGCGAAGAAGTCTTGGTTTGGAATCTTGCTTTGTTAACAAGTACTTCAACGCGGAATGATCTGTGTACACAATGGTGGTAGAAAGGACAAGATAGGGGCGGAATTTTTCAAAAGCATAGACAACAGCTAAAAGCTCTTTCTCAGTTGTCGTATAATGCAATTGTGCCCCCGTCATTGTCTTGCTAGCGTAATGGATCGGTTGGAAGTGTTTGTTCACTCTTTGTCCAAGAACCGCTCCAATATCAAAATCGCTAGCATCGCACATCAACTCAAAGGGCAGCTCCCAATTAGGGGTAACCAAGACGGGTGCCTTAGTTAGCTTATCCTTAAGTGAGTTAAAGGCTTCAAGGCACTCTTTGGAAAAGATAAAAGGAGTATCTTTTTCCAAGAGGTGGGTCATCGGGCGAGCGATTTGAGAAAAATCTTTGATAAATCGACGATAGAAGCCCGCATGACCCAAGAAACTTCTCACACCCTTCACGGTTGAAGGTGGAGGCAACTTAGCTATAACATCGACTTTAGCACGGTCTACTTCAAGACCGGCTTTTGAAATCTTATGTCCAAGTACGACGCCTTCTTTTACCATAAAATGGCATTTTTCCCAATTTAGAACAAGGCGAGTGTCTTCGCACCGCTTTAGCATACGTTCTAAATTGGCAAGGCAAGCAGAGAAGGAATCCCCGAAGACCGAGAAATCATCCATGAAGACTTCCATGGTTTTTTCAACCATGTCATGGAAGATAGCTAACATACACCTTTGGAAAGTCCCTGGCGCATTACATAAGCCAAAAGGCATTCTTTTGTAAGCGAAAGTGCCGTAGGGACAAGTGAATGTAGTCTTCTCTTGATCTTGGGGATCGATGGGTATTTGAAAATAACCCGAGAAACCATCCAAAAAGCAGTAATATTCATTACCGGCTAATCGTTCAAGCATTTGGTCCATGAAAGGTAGAGGGAAATGATCCTTTCTCGTGGCATCATTGAGTTTGCGGTAGTCTATACAAACTCTCCACCCAGTAACGAGACGAGTGGGAATCAACTCGTTGTGTTCATTGGGAACAACGGTTATTCCGCCCTTCTTGGGCACACAATGGATTGGACTAACCCACGGTGAATCCGAAATAGGGTAAATCATACCCGCATCAAGAAGTTTGATAACCTCTGTTTTGATGACTTCATGGATTTTTGGATTCACCCTTCGTTGGCTTTGAATAGTGGGTTTGAAGTCGTCCTCCATGAGAATTTTGTGCGTGCAGAAGTGAGGATCAATTCCACGAATATCCGAGATTTTCCAAGCAATAGCCTTCTTATGATCTTTCAACACAGCAACGAGGCGAGTCTTCTCTTCATCTTTCAAATCCTTCGCAATAATGACGGGCGACTTGTTGTTGTCGTCAAGGAACACGTACTCGAGATGAGGCGGCAACTCCTTAAGTTCCAAATCCGGAGGATTTTCGACGGGATGCGTTTTCAAAGTCGGAGTATCGATAGCAATGACCGTGGGAGATGGAGGCGAAGGATTGTCTTCAGTGAGAAGATTGTCAAAGAAACTCATGTCTTCATCCCCCTCGGTGGGAGAATCATTAGTAGCTAAATTCGCATCTCCCATGGTAGCTTCAAGATTGTTCCAGAATAAATCACTATCTCCAAATAGAGACAACGATGAATCAATAGAGGACACGGTCTCAATAGTGGGAAGAGAGGTAGGAATACTTTTGCAAGCATCATTAAAGTGTTCTTCACAAGCCTCATCGAGAACGTCAATACAATTAACGCTCTCATATGAATAAGGCTGTTTAGACAACTTACCCATGTTGAAGACTACTTTGTCGTCACCCACTCTCATGATAAGCTCACCGGCTTCAACATCAATGAGAGTGCGCCCGGTCCTCAAGAATGGACGACCAACAATAAGTGGCACACGGGGGTCCATCTCGTAGTCGACGACAACAAAATCAGCAGGAAAGGTGAATTTGTCGACTCCTACAATGACATCTTCGGCTATCCCCACTGGATAAGCAACCGTACGGTTGGCCAATTCCAATGTCATTTTAGTGGGGACTAGCTCTGGGAGAGATAATTGCTTCCAAACACTTAGAGGCATGAGATTAATACTGGCACCTAGATCGGCTAGGGCCATGCAATTCTCTACTCCCGGGAAATTGCAAGGGATAAGAAAACGACCCGGATCACCAAGCTTGGTTGGCAATTTCCTTAAGAGCACTGCAGAGCAGTTCTCATTAAGTTGGGTGTTGGCAATGTCGAGGAGCTTTTCCTTGTCGCTCAAAAGATCTTTAAACATTTTAGCATACTTGGGCATGTGAGCGAGAGCCTCAGCGAAGGAGATATTGAAATTCAGTTGTTTAAACATTTTAAGAAAGTTAGAAACCTGAATATCATCCTTGCTCTTTTGCTTCTCTTTCCTCAACCTTGAAGGATAAGGTATATTGGAAGAAGAGGAAGGCTTTAGGGGAATAGGGTCACTCACAACCACGGGTGGAGGAGGGGTAGGAAGAAGAGGTGGAGAAATTGGGGAAGGAGAAGGAGGAGGAATAGGAGCAGGCGACTCGTTCTCCTTAGTCACAACCACCGGTGGGGGTATAGGAAGCTCGGGTTCCTTTGTACCTTTACCACTTCGAGTGGTGATTGCTTTCATCTCCCCTCTTGGGTTCGCAACGGTGTTACTCGGAAGAGTACCCGAAGAAGAGGGTTGACTACTTTGGAAGAAACTAGCCATCATGTTCCTCAAGTCATTCGTCTGACTATCCAACGTGTTTCGCATATCGGCTCTCAAATCATTTCCTTGCTTTACCAAATCTGCCTTCAAATTGCGCACTTCCTCTTGGAGGTTTCCCACTATCACATCGTTGGTTCTCATGTAGGTGGCGACCTCTTGGTGTAATGCAGTGGTGGCTTGGTTGGGAGGAGCATTGTATGCAGGTGGTTGGTAGACAGGTTGTTGGTAGACTTGATTGTTACGTTGAGGCGGTTGTTGCTGCTTGTGAGGTGGAATGTATGGTTGACGAGGTTGTTGTTGTTGTTGAGGAGGGCGATTAAGGTTTTGTTGTTGGTTTGGGTTGGTTGGAGGAAAACCAGGTGGAGAAAGATAGTTGTTGCTGCGGTAGCTAAGCAAGTTACGGTCACCTTGGGGTTTAGCTTGATAAGCAGGTTGTTGGTAGGTGCCATATGCCGCATTCACATTCTCAGCAGGGTAATCTTGGGTGGCGGTACAAGTTGTGTAGGAGTGGGGACCACCGCATATCTCACAAGGTTGGCTGACAGCGTTGACTTGTGCGTTCTTAGCGTTGTTGCTGTTGTTGTTGCTGACGGTGTGGGTGACAAGCGATTCAAGAAGCGTAGTGATTTTGTCTAATCGCTTGTCGCTGTCATTAGTGCTAGCACTAGCAACATTGGTCCTAACGCTCTTGGTTTGCACACGAGATTTGTTCTCAATGATGTCCCAAGCAGCATTGGAAGTCTTAGCCAATAAATTACCCCCTGAGGCACTGTTCAGTGAATCTTGGTCACTCATGCTTAAACCATTGTAAAAAGTATTGATTTGATGTACTTTGGTAAAACCATGTTGTGGGCATTTTCTTAAAAGATCTTTGAAACGATCCCAAGATTCACTGAATGACTCATCGTACTTTTGTTCAAAGTTTATAATCTCATTCCGCAAAGCGGTAGTACGAGAGGGTGGAAAAAAGTAGTTGATAAACTTTGTTTCCAAATCCGTCCACGAGAGAATGCTCTGTGGCGGTTCCTTAGCAAGCCAATGCCGGGCTTTTCCCTCTAAAGAAAAGGGAAAAAGTTGTAACCTTATAACCTCCTGTGGGACCCCATTGAACTTGACCGTGTTGGTGAGTTGTAGAAATCTCTTGATATGGTCGTGTGGATCATCAATGATGCGTCCCAAGAATGGTTGAGCTGAGACCATCTGGATAAAGCCTGACTTAAGCTCGAAATTGTTGGCGGCAATTGGTGGTATAACAATTGGATCCGTATTGCCATCGACATGAGCTTGCAGCAATTCAATCATGGGGCGGTTATCCGGAAGGTGCTCATTGTTGTTGTTATGCAAGTTGTTGAAAGGCGGGTTGTTGTTGTTATTATTGTTGTTCGGAGGTGGTATGTTATTGTTGTTTTGTACACCAGCCATGTCTAAGTTATCGAGAGGCTCGGGCTCTTGATAAGACGTGGATCGAGTGCGCATACACCTGCAAAAGAACGAACAAAGAAAAACAAAGCAAAAATATTTTTGGTTTTTATTGTTTTTTAATTTTTAGGATTTTTGAAAATTTTATATTTTTTTTTTGTGTTTTTGAAATTTTTTAGGAAAAAGTAACGTTCACGGGGAACGGATCCCAAAATCCAAATTCTCACAAAAAACTTTTGATCTTAACGAGAGGAGCCGGCAGCGGCGCCATTTGATACATGCATTTTATGTGGGTTCAGAATATTTCTTCTCAGAATCCTCTCGAATTGATCTCAGTTAAAAGTGGAATGATTTGTTCTTGGTGACAAAAAGTGGATTTGGTTTTCTATTCTACTAAACAGGTAAGTAAATAAAATGGTAATGAAGTAAACTTAAAACAAGCAACAAATAATAATCTGAAAAATAACTCTTACTGAAGAAGACCCTATGCGGAATAAAACACCATTCGGAATGTTGGCATCTATGCGGAATATATGTCTTATTCGGAAAACTTGCCTCATGCGGAAAACTAATGCTATTCGGAATATAAAACTCTATGCGGAAAGATGATGCTATTCGGAAAGTACTGCTCTATGCGGAAAATAAGCTTACTCGGAAAAATGGTCTATTCGGAAAAACATTCCGAATAAGGAAATGAAGGAACAATCATGCGGAATATTGAAAAAGTTCCGAATAAGGAAACGAGAACAGTCCTATTCGGAAAAATGAAATATTCCGAATGATAGAAAATAAAGCTTGGCTATTCGGAAAATAAGGACCTATTCGGAATATGTGGAATATTCTGAATAAAGAAGAAATAAAACCTCCACTCGGAATAATTGAAATATTCCGAGTAAGGCAAACGGGAACAAGTCTATTCGGAATAAAGGCCTTGTTCGGAAAATCCTGGGAATCCAAAAACAGAAACAGTAACAGCAAGAACAAGGGTCTCGGTTTTAAATCCAAATCAAATTAAATACTCAAAAAGGTTTTAACAAACTAACCAATAATCATTAACATACCATAAGGAACAAATCCCACCAATAAAAACACTAAATCAACAACTTTTTGAAATCAAACTTGAATCAAATAAGAAACTTAGAAACTTGCAATAAAAATGATGAAGAACAAGATGAATAGAAAGATGGAATGGATTGATTAATGAAAAAGTAACAAGGTTAATGATTAAGGATTACAAGATTGAAAGAAAAAGATGAAAATCACCAAACTCCCTAATGGAGTTTGTGATGGAACGAACTACAAAGAAACTGGGAAAGAAAAAATGAAGCTCTCCTAATTGTGTGAAGGGAGTGTCTATTTATACTCCTAGTGGTTGGTTGGTGAGTGGGTTTTCTCCCTTTCTTCTTGTCTTCTCGTCTTTTCAGAAAAGTTGACGTTTTCGATTCTGATTCGAGATTTGTTGTCGATTAAATCCAACTCGTCTTTTAATTTCTTTGTTAAATAGACTTGAGTTTCTTCGACTTAAGAAAATCTTCCGTCTTTAGTCCTTTTCTTCGATAAATCTTCGAATAGGCCTAGTGACTTCAAATCTTTTGCACGTCTTGGACAATAGACTTTATCTTGAGTCTTTTTCCTTGATAAAACCCGTGCAATCCCATGTTTTCTTTAATATTCATCCGGTTAGCCCTGAAATCACAATAAACACAAAAACTACGCATAATTCCAAACAAATGATATTAATTACGTGTTTTGGTCTTGTTTTAGCCAGAATTAAGTGGTAAAAGGATGGGTGTTTACACACCTATCACTATTCTTAAGAGGAATACCAAGGACATTATCCTAGTTCAAGTATATGTGGACGATGTTATCTTTGGTTCTACTAAGAAGGAATGGTGTGATGAGTTTGAACAACTGATGAAGGGCGAATTTCAGATGAGTGCTATGAGAGAGCTTACATTTTTCCTTGGTATTCAAGTCAAGCAACAGTCGGATGGAATCTTCATAAGTCAAGACAAATATGTTCATGAGATCCTTCAGAAGTTTGATATGGATCCTCTTAGACCTGCAGCAACACCTTATGAAGTAACTAAGGTCAAACTCAAGAATGAGCCAGATCCTCCGGTAAATGTTCACATGTACAGGTCAATGATTGGCTCACTCATGTATTTGACTGCATCACGTCCGGATATTATGTTTGCAGTAAGTGCTTGTTCTAGACATCAGGTGGCTCCAACGGTTTCTAACTTGAATTCAGTCAAGAAAATTTTCAAGTACATGAAGGCTCAACCCAAGCTAGGCTTGTGGTATCCTAGAGAATCACCTTTTGTTCTAGAAGCTTATAGTGATAGTGACTATGCAGGTGCTAATAATGACAGAAAGTCTACTACTAGCGGTTGTCAGTTTTTGGGTCGAAGACTTATCTCATGGCAATGTAAGAAATAGACGATAGTAGCTACTTCTTTAACAGAAGCTGAATACGTAGTTGCTGCTAGCTGTTGTGGACAAGTCTTGTGGATACAAAATCAGATGCTGGATTATGGGTTCAACTTCATGAACACCAAAATTTACATTAACAATCAAAGCACTATCTGCATTGTGAAGAATCCTGTTTTTCATCAAAGTACAAAATATATTGAAATCAGGCACCACTTTATAAGGAATGCCAATAAGAAGAAGTTGATGCAGGTTCTTAAGGTTCATACGGATGATAATGTTGCTGATTTATTGACTAAAGCCTTTGATGGTCCTCGGTTCAACCACTTGGTGGTTCACATTGGAATGGTCAATCCTTGAGACCTAGGGTTGAGGGGAGGCTAAGCCTAAGGGGAGGCTTAGTGTAAATATTTACTTGCACAGGCTAACATATTGGTAGCTTCTAACAACAGATTTCATGGTTATTTGCGGTGTGTGCTACTTCTAGTGGAGGATTTTGGTCACTTCTGGTGGTAGTTTCAGCTTCTAGTGGGTACAAATCCTTCAATGTCATTGATGGTTGGCTTCTAGTCTTGGTTTGGGTCACTGTTCACTTCGTTGACTTTCATTGACCAGATTGTGCTACTAGTGTTGACCCTTACGCGTTTTGACTTTTAGTCAACGCAAGTTACTTCTGGTATATATCCTATTATTTAACTTTGGATTTGCAAATAAAGGTAAAAGGGGCAAGTGGTTACTTTTGCATTAAATACTTAATTTGAAAGGGCAACCCACATTATTAGGGGTCAATGAACAGTTACAAGACCCTTATTTATGGTAAAATCCCACACTTGACTCATTCATCCCAACCATAACACACACATACGCTCCTACTCTTTCAATCTCCAATCAATCATCTTCCATCACTTTCAATCATCATCCATGGCTGCTCTGCTATACAAACCCGATCATAATAAGGTGGCATATCTTGGATATGGTCCTAAACGGTACGAGTTCACAGACATCATCGAATTTATTGAGGCTTCTAACCTCAGGTATGCTTTTACGGTTTGCCCGACTGTCTATGATAGTGTTATTCACCAGTTTTAGGCCACTGCCCACCTTGTGGATGTTTTAGGACGCCCACTTGAACTTCATGCTACCATAGATGGACGTTCATATGTGGTGTTTGAAGCTTCTATTAGGTATGCTCTTCATCTTCAAGATGAAGGTGGTGTTGTCTCCATCCCAAACTCTGAGGTATTGGATGGGATGGCTGATATTGGTTATAATCATGGGGGAAAGTTTAACTTCCAGAAAAATAGGTTTTCCCCCCAATGGAAGCTTCTAGTGCATTTTTGATTCATTGCTTAAGCCCAAAGTCTGGGAGTTGGGATGCATTTCCCATTCCTTTGGCTACTGGTTTGATTTGCATAGCACATGGTCGTGTGTTTAATTTTCTTACTAATTGTTTGATGGGATGGTTTGCAATCTTAGTAGTATTGGCTCCAGGAAGAAGTTTTTAATGTACCCTAGGTTCTTGCAGCAGGTTCCTATGTGCATACCTAGAGATAGGGAGGAGTATGAGACCCCCAAGCTTAGTTCTAAAGTCTATTATAATATGGCACTTGGTTTTAAGGGAGCTTGGAGGCCTCTTACTAACGTTATGCTGGGCCTTGCCGAAGGTCCTCCTAATGTTATTCCTCCGGCTGATGAAGCCGAGGAGGAACTTCCATTAGGTGATTATCCTATGGAGGAGGAGCATCCTGCTAGTGGTGAGCCTCATGTGGAGGTGGAGGAGCCAGCTAAATAAGTGGTGGTAGCAATGCCATCCACTTCCAAGGCTGCCCCCTCTTCTATACCACATAAGTCCCCATTTGTTGATACTCCCCCTTCTAGTCCAGTACCACATTCTGTTGAGAAGCCGTCTAGCTCTCATGCTCATAATGCTGACCCCTTTGTTGCTTCTGGTTCCAATGAAGCTTTCCCTGATCCAAGTCCTCTTGGTGGGGAAGCGGAGGAACCTGTTTCACTAACTTCTTTGCTAGATCTCATGCACAGGTATTATGCAAGGATTGTTTCTTTGGAGACTGATCTGAATCAACATCGTAAGCTCACCCAGGAATTTGTCCTTCCATTGGCGGACAGGATCAAAGCTTTGGATTCGCAGCAGAGGAGACAAAAGAAGAAAGTTGTTCTTTCTGATTCTGATGAGGATATTGAGGAAGATGGGTTGACTTTGTTGGCGAAGGCTGCTTTTGCTGATAAGCCGTATGCTGATTTGCTTGTTCCTCCTAGTCCATCAAGCATCCCTCCTGCTGCTAGTCCTAGACCAATGGAGGATATTGTTGGTCCTTCTGCTGGTACTTCTGCTGGTCCATCTGCTGGGCCGTCTCATGATCCTAAGGGGAAAGCCCCTATGACTGATGCACCCTCACCTCCAACGAAGCGTACTCGTAGACAACTTGAGGAGGAGCGGTTGGGGGAGGAGGCTGCACAGCGATTGCAGGAAGAGATTGATCAAGCAACTAGGGCTGAGGAAGAAGCCCTTCAACAGCAGAGGCATGAACAGTTGAGGCATGATGCCATGCATTGGGATGATAATGATTGGATGCAGGTGCTTACTATTCTTACTTCTGATTACTCGCAGTTTACTGATCTGTTGGGGGCTGATGTGAATCAAAATAACTGTATCCCACGGGCGATGGCCTTAATGCGTAAACAACAATTGTCTCTTGCTGCTCAACTCCGTGAAAAGCGTCGTAACAGACCTTTGTCAAGAACCGAGGAGAGGAAATTAATGCAGCAATATGTCAAATATCAGTCGGCTGCTTACTTTAATGTTGGTTGGACTTAGGAACAGGTTAGGGGATTGTCTTTTATCAAGCTTAAGGATCTGTACCAGAGGATGATAAAGCGTCAAAACACACCGGTTCCTGAGCGCTTCATCTATCGCCCTCCTCCAAGATTTGTTCCCACTTCTCAACCTGTTGTTGTTCGTGCTTCTTCATCTGGTGTACCTCCTGTTTCTACTGGTGTTCCATCTGTTGCTGCCACTTCTACTGCTGGTCCTACAACCACACCTTCGGTTGTTCATCCCACTCCATCTCCGGTTCCTACCACCACCACCAATGCTACTACTACCACCCCTGCTACTCCTGTTGTGGAGCGACAATCCTCACATGTGACTGAACCGTACCCTACCCCTTCTACTGGTGCAGCAGACTTTGATCCTATGGTTGGTCAAGGTTTTGCATCTACACATGCTGATACTACTACTACTGGGAAGATAAAGGTTGAATCTTCTTCTGGTGTTCCTGCACCTCGTCGTTCCATTAGAAAGAAGAAGGCTAGACGTGGTAAGTCTGTTCCTTTTGAGAAGCGTGATCCTGAAATTCTTATTGATGCGGCTTCGGATAGTGAGACAGAGTTGCCATGGGTAAGGGTTATATTGTTGCTTGGACGGTTAAGCCATCCCCGATTGTTGCTGGTACTTTCACACATAGGATTTCAACCAGTGAGGGTTATGTTCGTTATGTCTCGGGACTGCAAAGTGTTTTGATATGGGCGGACCGTCGGGATCTTATGTCGTTATATGGGTTTGTGGATGCTGGTATTCCTGCTTCTCCGAGTGAGGTGGCCAACTGGCCTGGTTTGACAATGTGGGGTGACTTGAAGATGATGCTTGACTCTCCTCCTGATGCTCCTCATTCTGGTGTCTGGAGCGATCAGCCTCACTGGGTGATCAAGAGGTGGAAGCTTTATGCTGGTTGTGGGGTTCATATATTGGAGTTGGAGTCTGGTGCCATAGTGTTCATGCTTACGGATATGGAATATCCTTTGACGATTTCTACTATAGAGGCCATGCTGGAATGTCATTTGTAGATATCCAATGCTCCTTCAGGGAATGAGTCTTCCATGGCTACTACTTTGGTGGAAGGGATCCAAGCCCGGTTGCAAGCTGCCAAAGTTGCTGCTTCTGGTATGTGATGGGTATGTTTTTCTGTTTTTCTGATTATACTAACATTCTTTTCACCAATCTTTACAGGATTGGTGACTTACATTATAGTAGTTAAAAAAACTACAAAATAAAAAAAAACTTTTTATATAATATGTGCTTATACATTAAACATATGCTGGATTTCACACTTGTACATAATATAATATCTGCTTATACTTTTCCATCATACCCTTGGTTTTCATTTGATTGTTTCACACTTGTGTTGTTTTGGAGTTACTTCTGGTGTTGGACCTGGTCCACACAAAAAATGGTGCTCAACTCACCATGTCTCACAGACAAGAAAGAGTTGATTCACCATGAGGGTACGACTCTGGTGTGATAGTCAAATCCGTTGATGGTTGCCAGGTTACCCAAAACTGGATGGTTTTCACTTGCCATGGTCCTAGACTCAAAAGTGGCTAATCCAAGGGGGTACGGCTCTTGGTAAAGATCTTATCAAATCCGTTGATAGCTATAATGGCTTGCTCAAAGCTATAGGGTTTTCAGCTCACCGATGCTTAATTGCTAAGGGTTGACGAGTCCAGGAGGGTACGGCTTCTGGTAAAGACATATCAAATCCGTTGACGATTGTGATGGTTTGCCGAAAATCATCAGGGTACCCCCAGTCACCATTGATTCATGTTCTAAGAGTTGGGATGGGTTCTGGTCTCCCAGAGTAATGCTTATTCCACCATAAAGACTGGCTAGCCTAAGAGCGAGCAGCTACTTGGTAAAGGCTCGTAAAATCTTCTCATGTTGCTATGAAGATTCAACAGGATGCAGATTTGTTTCAAGCTTTCAAGAAGCTTCTAGGTGTTCCTTGTTGCAGCAGTCTTTATGTTCTTTATGCTAATGGTTATGATGTTGCTGTTTCATTTGCTGTTCCAATCCTCAAGCTGTTTTGCACGATTTACCAGGAAACTTGAACTCAACAGGTCAAATTCAAGTTTAGGGGAGGATTGTTAGGACTTTTGGAATCGTTATTTGTAATAGGTAGACTAGGAGGTATGTAGTTCCTCCTGGTCCTAGTAGTAGTAGGAGCAACACGTGCTCCTGGTCTTAAAGAAAGTCAGACTTTATGATGTAAGAGTATTCTGTTAGGATATGCATGAGATATGTTAGGAAAGGATATGCATATCAGTTTTTACATGTTTTGGTTTAATGATGTATTAAGGTTTCCTTGTAGTATAAAAGGAACCTTAGGCAGAAGGGTTCTAGACACCTTCATCAAACATTATTCTAGTTTATATTAATATTAGAAATCCTTAGTAAACGATCAAGTCGTAATAGTTATTCTGTTCTTCTTGTTCATAATATTTGTATTCCGCACTTATATTGTGTGATTTATCTAGAGTCTCTCTGTGAATAGACTTGTGATTACAGAAGTCGTTCACCGTTCCTAACAGGCTGCAAGATCCACATCTAGTGGACTCAACAATCCTGCACACTAAGAACAACACGCTGTTAGGCTTATCGTAGGAATGAATCCCACGATTAGACTCCGACGTGAGAGTAAGTAATCGGTTTAGGGTTAGTAATTGGATGAGGTGTAAGAGTGTGAAGAATACGATACCTTTGTGGAACCCTTGGGGGTTCCTTATATAGGCAGTAAAACCCTAGTGGGCTTTTACCGATGCTTCGGCCCCAAGCAAGGGATAAGTTCCATAATTAGTTTGATTGTTATCTCGTAATTATTGTCAGTGTATATCATATACTATAGGGTAAATCACAATCCCAATTGGGTTGTGATTCTGTCTAACCCTATATTGGTTGTGCTAGGTCGTGGGCCGCACATAGCCTATGCAGCCCCTATTTATTCGAAGCCCATAAGCTCAAATAACATTAATCCAACCCATTCTTGATGGGTCGGATACGGGTAGTACTTGTGGGCTGGGTTCATGACCCGGTTGGGGACTATACATCATCATGTCCCCCCAGTCTAGTTGTTACAGCCGTAGGTGTAACCTCTAGACTAACCTATGCCCCATAAGCCTTCTTTGCGAAAATAGCCGCATCATAAAAGCTGTTGACCGGGACAATATTATTGAAGGCATTAATGGTAGTCAAGGTTAGGATGACTGTTCGAATATTTCTCTACAAAAGTGCACCTAGGCGGGCCCACTCTTGATCCAAGTAAAAACTGATATGAGGTGACCCGTGGGTCCCTCTGACGTTTCAAATGTGTCAGTAATCCCATCCGTTGATGGGCGTAGTGGATTACACGTGGCAGTCATCCAGTCCACCTCGTAAACTGAGGCAACCCTATAAGAAGCCTGTGTATGTGACTGTGCACACACACAGTCTATAATCTATTCCATAATTGTTGCAACTCCTTTTTCTCCTTCCACCTTCTTTACACGGATATCCATAATACCAGGTTAGATCATCGCGCCTTTCTCCATACTTGTATAAATCATGGTGAAAGACAATCCCACTATCACGACCGTGCTTAATGTTTTATCTGCGGAGAAATTCATTGAGTTCTGTTCTGATTACTACATCCCCGAAAGCGTACATCCCACCTATCTGGGTGATGATTAAGCTATAACGGATGCTCCGACGGGAAAAATAGGTGTATACACGCCCCTGTTTGACTCGGCCAACTACCGTATCCCCTTGTCTAGGTTTCTTGTAGATATCCTGACATATTACGACTTCCATATAACCCAACTTCATTGCATAGGGGCGTGTAAGATTAATCAATTTGAAATCTGATGTGATGAGGAATGTCAGTGTATTTTAATTAGATACGTTATTGAGCAAATTTAGGAAATTACCTTTAGGAAAAGGTAATAATCCATAAATATGCTAAAGACGATTCAATTAAACACGTGAGCGATCCCGGTTCGTTGTACACAAGAACCTTATGAATTTGAGACGTTCATTTCATTTTAATTCGTACCCCAATATTAAATCTATAAGACAACTATTAAAATCTTGATTAAATTTAAACTATTTTAAATTATATTCTATTAAGTAAATTACTATTAATTAACAAAATCTATTTAAATCTAAATTTATTTAAAACAAAATCAATTAAAACTAATTTATTTAAAAACAAATTTTAAAACAATTAAAGATTTCTAAAAAGGAATAAAGTATTTAAAATTAGTCTTACAAACTAATAATCAAAAGAGCTTTTAGCTCAGTGGTAAAATTGTATGACATATGACCAGGAGGTCAATGGTTTGAGTCCAATGATGGACATTTTTGGTGATTAAATTTTTGACAACAGAAATAAAAAGTCAAATTCACAGGAGTGACTTTTTGGTATGTTATTTTTGGTACTGACAACTCTATGAAACAATATTCCAAACAATTTGATTGGAATACAAAGTTGTAGATTAAAAGTACTACATAACAAATTCACTGATAAGAGCTAATCCTGACATTATATCAGTGAAACCATCAAGATAAATCACAAAGGAAAGCAACTAACACTGATATTATGCAGTTAACAGGATAAAATGCAAACTAAACAACACAAAATGATACTTAGATTAACTAGCAGACCTCAAACAGATAAAGGAAAGTAACCTCAGCAGGTTCAGAATTAAACTTCTGATATAAAACAGTGTCACAGTAAACCAGTAAATTTAATCTGAAATGAAACCAATCCTATATCCTCATAAATTCATATTTAACAGAATAAAATCAACAGACTAAGAAGCTAGCAGTTCAGACCCAATAAGCTAAAATATATAATCCTAGCAAATCCGAACAGTCGTCAGCAACTCATACACTTAAAATCACATCAAAAGACCAAAGTTCACTAAATTATCAGACTAGCAGATCCTTTTAACAAAATTAACCAAAATAGCTTGATTCTAAAACTCAGATCAATAAATAGAAAACTTCAAACACATAACTGGCTAACATATTATCGAAAACAGTGAATTCAACTTCAACAACATCCAAATCTCATAACAAAATTATATCAGTTTAAACTAAACAAATAAAATAAAAACTGAATATATAAAACGAGACTCACCTAATTATTGATGATCCTCTATAGTAGAAGGAAGGCGTTGAGCCTCCTTTTGACTAAATCGACAACAAAATCAACATCTCGAACCACCATTCGAACATCAACTACACCATTCTCGAACCAGTTCTTTTACTTATCCAGTGGGGATAAATGGTTTATTCCAAATCTTACTTTTATTATTTAATTCAAGCTATTTTTCAGCTTAATTAAATAATATTTTTCATTATAATATCAAAAATAGATTGTAGAAGAATAATTGCAAGAAGTTTAACAGTAATAAACTCAAGAACAATTTAAACTAAAAGACTTATATTAATTACTGAAAATTATTACAAAACTATAAAAAAGAAATACAATTAATCCTAACTCTAATTTTGCATTATAACAGTAAAGTAAAAAAATGGAATATGATTACATCTTTTTTTGGGGGGTTTTATAGGCAAAATCCATGCCTTGCTGAGGAGTTTGTTGAGGCTGAAAAACAAATCTTGGCCGTTGTAACACCCCCAAATTTTGGTCATAACAGCGGAAAGGTCATTGGGTGTTACTATCATGGTTCAATCTCATAATCATAGAACACGGCTCAAAACGAGTCATTTTAATAAAAACATCCATTCATTTTCATTTAACAATAAGACTTTTCACACGATCCCAAATACTTTAAAGTTTACAAACACAGTAAACGATAAAATATTCTTTGAATGGATACTATTTGCAAAACCGGGCCAAAGCATTTCAAATAAGCAAGCTTCACGAAACCGCCTTCATCGAGTGCCTTCTATATGGACCTGAGATAAAACATGTTAAAAAGTCAGCAAAATTTTCCGAGTGAATCTATAGAGTTTAATTTAAATAAAGAGAACACGAGTATTCAAAATAACCTTTCATGGTTAATAATTTATCAAAGACAATTATGTTGTACGGACATAATTATCGTGTTATTACATAAGTCTCGTGACATTGAACGTTAACATATATTATTTCAGCCCAACACACCTAGCCAAGTGCGTATATTTCTCTTATACAATGCATCTGATGTTTCATTACCAGTGCATCACAACACCACGCGATAGCTAGTCGCGACCGGACTGGGCATCACCCCGATAGATCTATCCATAGCATTAGTGTTACTTCTATTAAAAATTCACGATTCATGGGTCTTTTAAGGCTAAACAAACTTATGTAATAACCTTCATCTAAACATACAATTAAGTTCCTTGTGTTCAATTATAAAACAATCATGAGTTTACCACAACTTATAGTTGTACCTTTCAATTTTAATAAATACTTTTCGAGTAAATTAGGTTCCTACAACTTCTCGTTGCACCCATTAATAGGGTTTCCACAACTTCTAGTTGTACCCTTTATTTTAATAAAACAAGCATTTTATCCCCCTCGCGGGTTTTATAAAACTAGTAAACATGCTAAAAGCGAGGCTATAGACTCGCCTTAGCCAATAGTGGTAATGAGACGATCGCCGACGATTAGTGATGCCCGTTTAAACACCAAAACCGCAACCTACCAAATAAGGCGCGTTCGTTAATAATCGACTTAAGTATAAATCATACTTAAATAATATAAAATCAAAATTACAAAACCAAGACAATCCCGAAAATTTTAATAATACAAGTGTTATTACTATACTCTTTTATTTAACACTATTCTTTTAAACACTTGCACTCTCGATATTGACCCGTCTTAAGACGCCAAGTCAACGCAGGTGAAATTATCATTTTACTTCCTTCGGACCAGTAACTAAGTCATTTATATAATGACTTAACACTTGAGTAACTCACCATGTCCAATGACGAATACTCAACTCACGCCACATAATTATTGACCTACGTGTTCAAAATACCAATCAGCATGTACACTCCAAATGTACACACCAATCTAGCATACCTAGACTTGCCCGATTTCGACGAAACTTGGTCACAAACTCACATATAATACGGATAAGACTCAGTTTAAATTTCATTCAAAAATATTACTTCTAAGACCTTCTGCCCGGCACACCTTCGTGTTATAAAAACCGGACAGATTTACGTCTTCAACTCGTAAAACCATTTTGACAAATCTAAACAATTCCATTTATAAAACCGACACTCGGGTTTGAAAATATACTCATGACCTGAGGTTTAGACTCCAACATCAGTCCTTGAACATTTTCAAAACTCATTCTATAGTCCCAGAGATTCGATCCAAACATCGACAACAATTTTCGGATTGTGCCGATACCTGTCTCCCAGTACACAAATACTAAAATTGTTGTAACTTCGCACTCGTTTGGATCTAGAAGCTCTATCTTATATCAAATCGAATCTAACGAAATTCTCTACGACTCTATCTTATTAGTTTAATAAGATTATTACAGTAAGTAATTCAAAAATATCCTTTTACCTACTGGTCTAAAATGACTAGTTAAAAATCATGTTAAATCCACATTTTGACCCATTTTAACAATTTATATACTCCTAATATCATCCTAATATTATCATAACACATCTAACTAACTCCTAACACCCTTAAATTTAATCTAACAAAAATCAAATATATAAAAATCATACATGCAACATCATCCCACTTCAAATATAATAATAATAACAACATTTTTAACCATAAAAATGGATCAAACAACATGTTCTTCACCAAAATTTGAAAGAAAAATGTAGTGAATGCATGTTGGAAAAATTTATACCAAAATGATCCTTTTGAAATTTCCAAGATGGGTCTTCTTTTAGATTAGCTTGATTCAAAATAGAAATTATACAAATTTGATGAATGTGAGTGAGGGGTGGATGGTTTAAAGCAAAGAGAAAGAGAGATTTTTATTTTTTTTTGTAAAAATGAATTAATGTTATAAAATAGTTAGTGGAGAATTAATATATAGTGGGGTAGTGGGGTAGATTTTGCCAATTTGTGATAGTTTTGGTCCAAAATGAAATTAAATAGTTGTAAGGATAGAAAATGTAAATTGTCAATTTTTACAATATTTACTGGACTCGGGTTTCGTAAAAATACTTTTCAAAAGTTAAAACGCTTAAAAAATATAATAATATAACTTCGACACGACTTAAATCGTAATTAAATCAGAAACGTCGAAAATATTAAATATTGAGACAATCGATAATAAAACATAAATTTTTGGGCATCCGTCGGTATCGCGATCATTAGTAGTTCTCGTCATTCGTTAAAACGTAAAACACGAGAAATAAAAATAAATACAATAAAATCATTTACATGATAATTTGAGAATATAATGTCGATACTTAATGTATTTCTTGTCGGTTTTCATCTAAACAACATTCTTACATTAAGTTTCAAGCTATAACCTTCTCGGTTAGCCGATAATAAAAATTCTCATTAAAGTAAACATATAATACTTAATAGTCGAGATTAAAATATCGACCTAAAATTGACAGATTGTCACATTATCCCCACCAAATTGGGATCTTCGTCCCGAAGATCAACTTGCGTTCTTCCTAGATCGCTCGTTGAAATCAAAGAGTAGAATGTATTTTGGTCCTCGTCTTGAGTTCCATCACACATGACAATAGGAATTCGACTTTGTTTCGGTTGCCTAACTTCCTTATCGATAATATCAACAAGTACTTTGATGAAATGCAACTTACCGTCGATTCATACTTCATCAAGAGAGATAATAAGATCTTCGTAAGGAAGAAATTTCTTTAGGTTCGACATATGTAAAGTATCGTGAATTCCTTGTAATTCTCGAGGTAATTTAAGTTTTCATGCCACCAGACCTACTCTCGATATCATCTTGAATGGTCCAGACTAACGGGGACTTAACTTCCCACGTTTTCCAAAATATATATATAACACCTTTTTCATGGGAATAGTTTTGGCATAACTTTTCCACCTACCTCGATTTCCAAAGGTTTTTGCTTCACATCGTCATAACTTCTATGTCTACTACGGGCAGTTAACAAACGATTCTTAGTTCGCACGATCATTTTATTTATCGGAATAAAATGAGCAGAGTCAATCGGTCAACACTGACATAAATTGAGTCATATTCAGTCTAAGTTTTCAAGAGCTTAACAATGAAGTCCATTGTAATTTGCTCCTACCTCACGAATGATAACGAATAACATAATCGTAATCACTTAAAGCTTATTCACCTCTTTTATTCCAGAATACATTGTAGGCTCTTACTATCGGTGGATACCGTACATTTAGTGCCATACAATTAATGTCTCAATAGACGAAGAGTAAAATCACCGCACCCAATTACAAGTCGTGGGTTGTGTAGTTTCCTCATTCTTCCTAGGTTTCCTACAAGCATATACAAATCAGACAGCTCTAAACCCTATAGGAGATGTATCACGATCAACAAAAAAGTCGTTACTTCTTTCAGGTAACGATAAGATCGGCGTGCCGCAGAGTTTTCTTTTCATGGTTTGAAAAGATTTCTCTTCATCAATGCCACGCACATACGGTTCATTCTCTGAGTTAGGTTAGTTACTTGTTTTGATATCAAAGAGAATTCTTCAATAAACCTTTAGTAATAACCAACCAAACCTAGAATTTGTCGTACTTCAGTTGGAATAGTTGGAACATTCAAATCTTCGAAGGCTTCGATTCTTCGCATAATCAACATGTATGCCACATTTGTCAATCACATGACAGAGAAGTTGTACAGAACAAAGCCAAAAATCACACTTTAAAATTTGGGTACATCTTTTCGTTCTTTAACAAGTTCAAGATAATCCCTAAGTGTTCGGCATGTTCTTCCTTTCTCTTCGAGCAGATTAGAATATCATCAATGAAAACGATTACGAATTTATCAAGACACGGCTTACACATACAATTCATTAAGTCAATGAATACGACAGGTGTACTGGTCAAACCAGAAGGCATAACACTAAACTCATAATGATCATCACAAGTTCTAAGCGCCGTAATAGGAATATCTTCCTCGCGTATGCGAAGTTGATGATAAGCAAAACAAAGATCAATCTTGGAGAAAACACCAGAATCTTGGAGAAAACACGAGAGTTTTGAAGTTGATCAAATAGCTAATAAATTCATGGAAATGGGTAACGATTCTTGATCGTTAACTTATCCAGCTCTCGGTAATCGATACACATACAAAACGAATAATCCTTCTTCGTAACGAATAGGATAGGAGTTCTACAAACTGACGATCTCGATCGAATAAAACCTCTATCAGATAGTTCTTAAATTGCACAATTAATTACTTCAATTCGGATGGTGCTAATGAATATGGCTCATGTGCCACAGTTGCAACACCAGGAATTAGATCAATTAGGAATTCTATTTGCCTTGGAGGCGGAAGCCTTGGCAACTCTTCCAGAAACACTACGGAATAGTTACAAATGACTAGAGTAATTCTACTTACTTCTCTTACGATTCCTTCGACGATACTTAAGCTAGGAATAACCCACAACCTTTTTCGATATACTTACGAGCTCTAATGCACGAAAAGAATTTTCAATTTGGAATTATTTTTCCCTTCAGTAACCTCATCAGCCTTGCCTTGAATTATGTGTCCCATGAGCTAATCAGCCATGCAAACAACTTCACAAATAGTAAATGGCTTAGAAGAAGTCACATCACCGCATATATTCCTGGTCAGCCGTAAATATACTGCTTGACCTTGACGGTTCGGGTTCCATAATTCTTGGACATAAAGGAGTCAACTTGTGGAAACACTTGATATATCTACCAATGTTAGTTCCCTTTAGTTTCAGATTGTACAACACTTGCTCCATACTTTGGAAATGCTTCGAGGATAAGCTCCTCAGTTAACCGTTTCCTCACCTTAGTCCATGGTGTCCCATAAGTCACGATAACTATGGAAGCAAGTCTGCCATTCCACCAAACTAATGCATGAATTTGGAGAGTAACGATTTTAAACTGCACCTTATCCTCCTGATTAGGGTCACTGATTTGAAAGACTGACGCCAGCTTTCCAAAAACTAACATAATCCTCCATCATCTCTAGTCCCCTTAAGAGTCTACGGTTTGCACTTAATTAATGAAGTGTAGTTATAGCCTCTAACTTCGGGCACATTTGTTCCATCCGTTCCACGAACATTATCGGCTCCAGCTTCAGCTCCACCGGTTCCAGTTCCACCAGTTTTAGCTTCAGCTCCAGTTCCAGATCCATCATTCATGTTGGCCATGAATTCAACTAAAGATACAGCAACTTATTCACTAATAACTTGGCGCATTCGTGCTTCAGTCATATCTTTCATTGACTGCATGAGTCTTGTGCAACACAATCAAATCATAATGAGTATTCATTCAATGATGGCGTTATACCACATGAATATAAAGAGAAAAGCAAGGAACACTAATAATAGAACGATGTAGAATTAGGAATCAAAAGATAGTCATTCCATTGATCACAAACTAGTACAAGTTGTATTGTTAAGCATTATAGATAATCATCGTCTAATGCCATCCAACTTAAAAGACTAGTCCTACTAGCTGATGTCACAGTTTAGTTACGGATTTATGAAAAGATACTACAATTGATAAACTAATCCACAAGATTTACTAGGTAATTCACATGGCGAAGAAGGCTCCTCGGTCCCACAAGAAGAAGATTTCTTCATTGTTTTTCAGAGACGCTTGATATCCTCCTCAATTGGTGCTTTTGGAAAAGCCCCAATACAACCATCTCACGATCAAGGAATTAGAGGAACAAAATCAAAGAATGAATCGAGCAAACAAATTATGAGTCAATAAGAGTTTAATCACACAGATGCTATATGCTTAAGCCTACATATTTATGAATCATTATTTCCATGGATTGATCAAGTCCTTCCAAATAAGATTCTGAAATTTGTAGTTCAACAATTTATAATTTCCTTGTTCAAATAAATGGCCAATTTATTTCAACGATTATAAATCACTTTATTTAAGCATCGCCATCTCAACCAAAAGATCAGGATCAAAACAAACGAGAAACTGATTTAACAGAAAATGATCGGTGATATGATATGGAATTTTGGTTGGCATGTGAACACCATAACAATCAATCTCAATTCCTAACAATCAATAGTGCCATCTTAGACAAACTTGTTTTTATCATGACAGTATAATGTCGAAGATTAATGAGAATGCAAATAAAATTTGCTAAACGATATGAACGAATCAATAAATCAAGAATAAGAACCAAGGAAATCAAAATCCTTGTAACCAAAACAATATCAACAAGAATATTAACCGTTTCGTTGGGATCATGTATATCCATAACTTAGTTAGTCTCGAGAATAACAGGATTCATTTCAGGAATAGCTTCGGCGCTAGCATTAAAATGACTAGAGTGGCTTCGTGACAATCGACGTCGTATAAATATCTCGTATATATATATAAAATTATCATTTATAATTAAATAAATGAAAACATACCTTGGAATTCATAAGTTCAAATAATCAATAGAGATTACAACATATAAATAATCCCATATATATGGATACTTTCATTCTCGTCCATTGGCAACTCGGAGGTTTCGCTTGCAACAGTTATAGTTAAAAGATTTCAAAAATTCATTTTTGGAAAATCTTTTCGTTCTCTATAACTTGAGCTCTGATACCAATCTATAACACCCCCAAATTTCGTTCATAACAGCGGAAGGGTCATTGGGTGTTACTATCATGGTTCAATCTCATAATCATAGAAAACGGCTCAAAACGAGTCATTTTAATAAAAACATCCATTCATTTTCATTTAACAATAAAACTTTTCACACGGTCCCAAATACTTTAAAGTTTACAAACACAGTAAAGGATAAAATATTCTTTGAATGGATACTATTTGCAAAAGCGGGCCAAAACATTTCAAATAAGCAAGCTTCACGAAACCGCCTTCATCGAGTGCCTTCTATATGGACCTGAGATAAAACATGTTAAAAAGTCAGCAAAATTTTCCGAGTGAATCTATAGAGTTTAATTTAAATAAAGAGAACACAAGTATTCAAAATAACCTTCCATGGTTAATAATTTATCAAAGACAATTATGTTGTACGAACATAATTATCGTGTTATTACATAAGTCTCGTGACATTGAACGTTAACATATATTATTTCAGCCCAACACACCTAGCCAAGTGCGTATATTTCTCTTATACAATGCATCTGATGTTTCATTACTAGTGCATCACAACACCACGCGATAGCTAGTCGCGACCGGACTGGGCATCACCCCGATAGATCTATCCATAGCATTAGCGTTACTTCGATTAACAATTCACGATTCATGGGACTTTTAAGGCTAAACAAACTTATGTAATAACCTTCATCTAAACATACAATTAAGTTCCTTGTGTTCAGTTTTAAAACATTCATGAGTTTACCACAACTTATAGTTGTACCTTTCAATTTCAATAAATACTTTTCGAGTAAATAGGGTTCCTACAACTTCTCGTTGCACCCATTAATAGGGTTTCCATAACTTCTCGTTGTACCCTTTATTTTAATAAAACAAGCATTTTATCCCCCTCGCGGATTTTATAAAACAAGTAAACATGTTAAAAGCGAGGCTATAGACTCACCTTAGCCAATAGTGGTAATGAGACGATCGTCGACGATTAGTGATGCCCGTTTAAACACGAAAACCACAACCCACCAAATAAGGCGCGTTCGTTAATAATCGACTTAAGTATAAATCATATTTAAATAATATAAAATCAAAATTACAAAACCAAGACAATCCTGAAAATTTTAAAAAAACAAGTGTTATTACTATACCCTTTTATTCAACACTATTCTTTTAAACACTTGCACTCTCGATATTGACCCGTCTTAAGACGCCAAGTCGACGCAGGTCAAATTATCATTTTTACTTCGCTCGGACCAGTAACTAAGTCATTTATATAATGACTTAACACTTGAGTAAATCACCATGTCCAATGACGAATACTCAACTCACGCCACATAATTACTGAACTACGTGTTCAAAATACCAATCAGCATGTACACACCAATCTACCCTATCTAGACTTTTCAGATTTCGACGAAACTTGGTCACAAACTCACATATAATACGGATAAGACTCAGTTTAAATTTCCTTCAAAAATATTACTTCTAAGACTTTCTGCCCGACACACCTTCGTGTTATAAAAACCGGACAGATTTAGGTCTTCAACTCGTAAAACCATTTTGACATATCTAAACAATTCCATTTATAAAACCGACACTCGGGTTTGAAAATACACTCATGACCTGAGGTTTAGACTCCATCATCAGTCCTTGAACATTTTCAAAACTCATTCTATAGTCCCCAAGATTCGATCTAAATATCGACAACAATTTTCGGATTGTGCCGATACCCGTCTCCCGGTACACAAATACTAAAATTGTTGTAACTTTGCACTCGTTTGGAGCTAGAAGCTATATCTTATATCAAATCGAAGCTAACGAAATTCTCTACGACTCTATCTAATAAGTTTAATAAGATTATTACAGTAAGTAATTCAAAAATGCCCTTTTACCTGCTGGTCTAAAATGACTAGTTAAAAATCATGTTAAATCCATATTTTGACCCATTTTAACAATTTACATACTCCTAATATCATCCTAATATTATCATAACACATCTAACTAACTCCTAACACCCTTAAATTTAATCTAATAAAAATTAAATATATAAAAATCATACATGCAACATCATCCCACTTCAAATATAATAATAATAACAATATTTTAACGATAAAAATGGATCAAACAACATGTTCTTCACAAAATTTGAAAGAAAAATGAAGTGAATGCATGTTGGAAAAATTTATACCAAAATGATCCTCTTGAAATTTCCAAGATGGGTCTTCTTTTAGATTTGCTTGATTCAAAATAGAAATTATATAAATTTGATGAATGTGAGTGAGGGGTGGACGGTTTAAAGCAAAGAGAAAGAGAGATTTTTTTTGTAAAAATGAATTAATGTTATAAAATAGTTAGTGGAGAATTAATATATAGTGGGGTAGTGGGGTAGATTTTGTCAATTGGTGATAGTTTTGGTCCAAAATGAAATTAAATAGTTGTAAGGGTAGAAAACGTAAATTGTCAATTTTTAAATATTTACGGGACTCGGGTTTCGTAAAAATACTTTTCAAAAGTTAAAACGCTTCAAAAATATAATAATATAACTTCGACACGACTTAAAACGTAATTAAATCGGAAACGTCGAAAATATTAAATATTGAGACAGTCGATAATAAAACGTAAATTTTTGGGCATCCGTCGGTATCGCGATCATTAGTAGTTCTCGTCATTCGTTAAAACGTAAAACACGAGAAATAAAAATAAATACAATAAAATCATTCACATGATAATTTGAGAATATAATGTCGATACTTGATGTATTTCTTGTCGGTTTTCATCTAAACAATATTCTTACTTTAAGTTTCAAGCTATGACCTTCTCGGTTAGCCGATAATTAAAAATTCTCATTAAAGTAAACATATAATACTTAATAGTCGAGATTAAAATATCGACCTGAAATTGACGGATTGTCACAGCCGTAGACTAAGTATCTTCTCTTCCTCTTTCTTCATTTTCTTGATCCAACGGTGATAAATTGGTTCTCTTCTCACATGGATTGCCAAGGTGGCAATATTTGTGTTTGTTGTGCTTCTTCAAAGCTGATGTAGCTTTATATCATTGGAGCAATGATTGGTTGTGATTAAAACAACCAATCACATGCTAGCTATGACGAGATGGAGAGGCCACGTAGATTGATACAACCATCATCAACCTCCTATAAAGTTGGGGTTTATTTTCAAGCGCATGGTGCTACTCTCCAAGGGATAAGAAAACCCCTAATTTGATTATTTTTGATCTAGGGTTTGGGTGGTGACTGCGTTTGTTTTATTTCTCTCACTTCCATTGTTTGTAACGAAAGGGTGGCTGTGGGTTTTGACCAAGGAAAGTGAATGAAAAGTTATAAATAACTTAACATATTTTTTCACCGTCCTTAGATATAACCCTTATAGGCTTTTTCTCCTTACGTCTCATAGATTTTTTGGATACTTCGGCCATGGAATTTAACTTTAAATATAACTCCATCCGTTTCATTAGTGTAATGCGAATTGGGCCATGTAATGGGCTTAAACCCATTAGTAAATAATACTTCCTCCATAATTGGGCTTTCAGGCCCAAATAGCAATTGTGGGACCCACTAGGCCCAATTAACTTTTATTTTACTAAATCCTCTAAAAACGAACTCACTTTTGGCTTCTCGATCTTTTCTCTCTCGCGTCGCTTTTGCTATTTTTTTGTGAACTTCGGTACCTACACACATGAAACAAGAAATACACATATACAATGATATATTTATTCATTTTATGCATTTTTGGCTTGTTTTATGATACAAATGATTTGAGTAAATCCACTCATATCAAACTCCCCATTGCTAAGCAATTGTCGTGTCCTCACGCAGTGATAAAATAAAACTACTAACTACACTTTTATTTGACTTTTGAAACTTTATTTTGCAAAGACATAATGTAATGCTTTCATTATTTGAAAAATAACTTTTAGGATAATAAAAATCAAATAGATTCATCGTTCTCGACTTTTCACTCTTCCATGCCAAGTTTTAAAACAAGATCATTGTCAATCATAAGTCCCAATGTTAAGACCATTTACACAAGTAATTTGTGTTAAACTCAATCTCGTTTTATTCCTAATTGTATCTCTAAATTTTAAATTTCATTCACCCAAAGGCTCATTTGACTTATTTAATATTTATTAGTCCAAAAATGAAGGCAAAAACGGTGTAAACTCAATACTCAAAACCTAACCTCGACTTTAAAAACCATTTTCACTAAAGAAAGACCACATCAAGGATAACTTAACACGATTTGAGGGATAAATCCCCGGATCCGAAATTTGGCAAATAAGTCTACTTAAAAGCAACAATAAATCCTCCAAAGTCATTTTTTACCTTATAATAGAGTTAACAACAATTACATCATACACCTTGAGGCTCTTTAAGATGTAAAAGTGCTCCTTATTTATAATCCACACCCGAAGGATCCTTGGACATAAACAAGGGAATTAACATTCACCATCCCACCTTAAGGCTCTTGATGATGAAGCAATTTTTATTAAACACGTCCCCATGCCATACTGTTGGAAATACGTTTTTACGTATTTAGAAAGGATCGATCACTCCAACTATATATTCAAGTATTGGGCTCGTGATGCAATATGTAAACATATAGCCCATCAAGCCCACATGTAGGGTGGGCTATATATACACCCTCCTAGCATGTTAGGAGGGGTTGGTGATTCTCACTTTCACACACTTAATCTAATCTTTCATTTTCTCTCCAACATCTCTCTCCTTTCTCTCTCTACATCTTCATCTATCTCTCTATCTCTTTAGATAATCACAACACAAGGATAATCTAAGGATTACGAGGACCTACAAATGGTATCAAGAGCCTTGGTTTGATTGGCTTGTTCTTGTGTTCTTGATTTTGTGTTTTGATCTATATTAATCCCACGTCCAAATTTTTTTTTGGTGTTTTTTGTGGTTTGATCTTCACCAATATCATCTATATGTTCGTGTTAGTGATTTGGGTATCCTGGATCGCTCAAAAATGCAAAAAAATTTTGTGTTTGGATTCATTTTTAGTTTCAAGATTCGTTTTTTAAGTACAATACGAATTCCTTGTTTTTCTCAACATTTCGCAATAACTGGTATAAATTCGCAATAGTTTGTTTTATTGCGAAATTGTTCCCTTCACTAATTGCGAAATCTTGCATCTCTGAGCATTGTGAAATCTTGCACTTTCTGCTAATTGCGAAATCTTGTATATCTGCTAATTGCGAAATCTTGGCTTAATTGCGAATTTACCT
The DNA here is from genome assembly GCA_025667525.1 of Glebionis coronaria. Lineage (NCBI taxonomy): Eukaryota > Viridiplantae > Streptophyta > Magnoliopsida > Asterales > Asteraceae > Glebionis > Glebionis coronaria. The sequence goes on from JANFOE010000031.1 coordinate 552,846, forward strand.
AATTGCGAATTTGTGAATGGCGAAATCTTGGCATAATTCTGGAATTCTGCCTATTGCGGAATTGAATCAGAAAATTGCGGAATCTTGTAGGTTGAAGCATTGCGAATTTGAATCATTGTTTGGCATTGCGGAATTCTAACAGTTTGGCATTGCGGAATCCTTCAAGTTTGGTCATTGCGGAATCTTTGCTTAATTGCGAATTTTGCTTTCTTTCATATTGCGGAATTGTGGTTTGTTTATATTGCGAAATCATGTGATTTCAGACAATGCAGAATTGTACTTGAATTTATTGTGGAATATTTGAGAACTGAGGAATCTTCACACATTGCGAAATCATTGAAATTTTTCAAGATTTTTCAAGATTTTCGAAAAACGTGATTTTGAAGATTTTTGGTTTCTCGAGAACACCTATTTAGAGGATTTAATCATTTTTCTTCAATACTCAAGGGATTTAATCGACGACAACAAACACAATAACATTCTTTCATTGATCGATCGACAAGTAATCTTTATCTTCATATATCATCGATTTTTAATGGAATCGTTTAATTCAACATCTCAAGAGGGAGACTTGCATCTCATGCAAAACACAGCTAGAGAAAGTGGTATAACGTTCTTTCGACTACTCCAGTCTCATCTAGTGACCATTTCTTGGTTTCAAGGAGGAAGTGAATTTCTGATACTCTTCGGTCAAGATCGTTATATATTCATCGATTCAATATTCCTCAACTTGAACCAACTAGCTGAGCAACTTCACAAAGAAGACTTTAATCACTCAGCATCAACATCTACATATCAAGCTCTAGTGACACAACTTACGCACTTCTTCAAATTCAACATTCTTAAGTCTGACAATTCAGGAATATGTCAATCATTTCTTCAAAACACACAAACAGAGATTAAAGAGTTCCGTGGTACATTGTTGAAATTAATGACATCGGTCTCGTCTTAAATTTATGAAAGATCCCGACTTCAGCAAGCGTATGATTATGGAGCGTAAGAATCTACGATGCAGATGCAAGAGGTGAATGATCATACGGTTTACAACTTGGAGCCTAAAGATTTCAAGAGCAAAGATTCGGGAGGAAAGCATGATACTAGCAGCATGTCAGGGATTGATGACACCATAACCGTATATGACGAAGAGTCTACAAATACGGTACAAAGGAATGTGGTATATGATGTCTATACCGATGAACTACCACATGTTGCGTATTCCAAACCTAATCATGACAAACATGGGATGGAAAAGGGTGATAGTTTTACCACTTCAGATTCATCCGATGTGAGTCAAAATGGGGGAGAAATTGTTCAGAATGCTATAGTACATCATGATAAATGCTTTATGACGGCTTCACTAACCGATTCTGATTCCAAGATTAAAGAGCTTGAATCAATTTTAGCTCAGCAATCTAAAGCTCTTGAGGATGCCAAATTTGAATTTTCAAAGAAAACGGATAAATTTGAAAAGTATTTTGAAAAACTTGAAAATTCAAACGTTGTTCTTGAAAGAAAATTAAATCAAAAAATTCAAGATTCTAAAGCTGAAAAAGATAATTTTGTGAAACAAATTACTTTGCTAGAATCTAAGTTGGCATCCCAAGATAAATTGTTTAAAGATAATGAGAATTTAAAGGCCCAGGTTCAGGAAAAGGTTTTTGCTATAGCTGCGTTGAAAAACGAATTAAAGAAAACTAAAGGAACTCGTGTGGACACTAAGCTTGAAAAACCATCAATCCTGGGGAAACCGCCTCAAATTCAGTCTGTTAGTCAACCGACTGCATTTAGATCCGAGCGACCAAAATCCTTGAGACCGCGGTTTGCCTCCCAAGTTGATATGGTTCATCTTTCTAGACCAGTCACTCCACCATCTAGGCCCAATATGACTAAAACAGCTTTTGCAAGACCTAATTACATGATTGCATCTAGTCTTCCTAGACATAGTCCAAAGAACACGTCTAGAACTAGTTCAACTGACGTTCACCATAAATTTGGTCGAAGGGATGCTATTCAAAAGACACAAGTAAGAGATAAGAATTTTAAACCTAGTGAGATGCCTTCTAGATTACCCAACACTGCTAACTGTAGCATGTCATATCCTAGGAACATCAATCAATCATCTAGGAATTCTAAATCTTACTCCGACATTATATATGCTACTTGTAAAACATGTAGGAAATGTGTCTTTAAAGCCAATCATGATTCTTGTGTCAAGGAATTACTTAATGAGGTGAACTCCCGTGCTAGACTTAAATCTCATTGGGTAGCTAAAATCAAACCCATTGGTAAAATGTGGCGCCCTACTGGTAGAACTTTCATTCTTGTAGAAAACGAGTGCCCTTTAACTATGATAGTCTCAGATTCTACTAAGACTACTAGGGAGGAAATTGAAAAAGATGACACATCACTTAAGCCTGAACTTAACGTTTTCTATAAAAGGAAACGTTTGCCCACTAAGACAAGTGAATCATCTCCTCAGGTCACCTCTAGCACAAGAAAAGAAAACTGTGAATCCCCACATGGTTCTAAGATAGATATCGCTAACCCACATAAAAGCATACAAACTCCTAATGAGAATGCAGGTACCAAAGTCAACGTTCAACAAGAACACAACGGTCCAATCTTTGTATACCGTACAACTAAGGACACTCTTAGAGTTTGGTTGCTAAAGAAGCTGATATCTAAGAAACAAGTGTCTCAAGGGACTCGCAGTTAAGCTGCACAAAGGACTTATAGTCACATCACAGACTATAACTCGTTCATCAAAGAAAGGAAAGTTTATCGCTGATGATAAACTTATCCTTACAACGAGAAATTAATTTTTCTCGGGCATGAGCTTATACCAAAAACATTCCAAGTTTTTAAGCTCATGCACAATGGCTCCTCGTTAAATGTCAGACGATGACCCGATCTTCAAATAAAGGAAAGTTTATCGCCAATGATAAACTTATCCTCACAACAAGAAATTAATTTTTCTCGGACATGAGCTATTATTAAAAACATTCGAAGTTTTTAAGCTCATTTAGAATGACTTACAGTTAAATATCAGATTGTAATTCGGACTTCAATTTTAGGAGAGCTTATCTTTAAAGATAGTTTATCCTCGTAACGAGAAATTAATTTTTCTCGGTCATGAGCTTGTAGTAAAACATTCCAGGTTTTAAGCTCATCAAGGAAAGTGTATCTTTTAAATAAGAGAACTTTTCCTCCTAACGAGAAATTCACCTTTCTCGGTCATGAGCTTTACATTAAAACATTCAAAAGATTTCAAGCTCATGAAAACGACTTCTATGTAAATGTCAACATAGAACTCGTTCTTCAGTTAAAAGGAAATCTTATCGCCAATGATAAACTTATCCTCACAACGAGAAATTAATTTTTCTCGGACATGAGCTAATATTAAAAACATTTGAAGTTTTTAAGCTCATGCAGAATGACTTACAGTTAAATATCAGACTGTAACTCGGACTTCAATTTTAGGAGAGCTTATCTTTAAAGATAGTTTATCCTCGTAAAGTAAAATTAATTTTTCTCGGTCATGAGCTTGTAGTAAAACATTCCAGGTTTTAAGCTCATCAAGGAAAGTGTATCTTTTAAATAAGAGAAATTTTCCTCCTAACGAGAAATTCACCTTTCTCGGTCATGAGCTTTACGTTAAAACATTCAAAAGATTTCAAGCTCATGAAAACGACTTCTAAGTAAATGTCAACTTAGAACTCGTTCTTCACTTAAAAGGAAATCTTATCGCCGATGATAAACTTATCCTTAACAACGGGAGTTTACAACTTCTCGGACTTGAGCTCGTTTTGCAAGAAATTCAACATCTTAAGCTCAAGTAATTGGTTTTCAAAACGTTGAACACAATTTTTCGAGAATTTCTCAAAAAGGTTTTTCTAAATCTTTCAAAATTGTGTTTTCAAAAATGTTTTGATAAAAAGAGCATGTCTCCTGGAATCGCTAATATTTACGATACAAGAAATGTCATTCAATAATGACACGGGGTTGTAAATAAAGTTCGAGCAGAAGTTCAAATGTTTTAAAACATGCTCAAAATGGCTTGTAGTTATTTCAGACTACAACCCGTTTTTCACATTAAAGTCAAGTATTTCTTATGAAAGCTTTGGCTCTCAATGGGAATTAATTTTCTCGGGCAAGTTTTACTTTAAAACCTTGTAAGGGATCAAGTTTACTTTATAACTTGGTCTAACACAAATTTTTGTACGCATCAGTGCATTTATTTGTTACAACAAGAGAAATCTTGTTTTTATGAAGCTATCATCCCGACAACCATAAGCAATCTACTATTGGTATCTACATACTCGACGATGCGACTACTCAAACGACGACTACAGCTCTTTCAATAGAACACGGGTCAACAATTGAGGGGGAGCAATTGTCCAGCATTCAGAATCTTCGATGCCGAAAATGCCAAATTCACTAATTGGTGTCAAGACAACAATACCAATCGTACATGTGGATTCAAGAGATAACTTTAGAAGTGACGAGGCGACCAACATTCGTGAACAAGAGCCATGTGATTCTCTCATATGATGTTCTCCATCATTTAGGTCTAACCTCGTAAATTGCTAATCTTGTGAATACATTATCATATATGATCTTTGCACGTGCTAAGTACCTTACACTTGTGTTTAAAAGGTATTTTATTTATGTTTCAAGTACATCCTTATTAATTTGAGGGGGAGCTTGTGAAAATCATGAAGTTAATTGGATTTGCATTTTTCTTCCAAAATTTTCTTAAATTTTCATTAAATCAATTGATATTAAAAACATCGATCGGGTTAATATTTCTAATATGGGGGAGAAAATGTGATTTAATATTGAGATCAATAATGGTTTACTTGATGTGCTGGCTCATCCCGACATGTGCGAAATGTTTTCGAATATCGTAGCATATGTTAAGGGGAGCAAAAGAGATTTGGACTTCTAAATGGATTTCATGGTGACATATACTTACCCAAAACCCATTTATTTCACGACGATGAAGATTGTGGTGACATAAGGATGGTAGGATAGGTTAAGTCCAATGATTCTTCTTAAACCGGAGGAATCTTCCCAAGGACATTCCAAAGCTAGAAATAGTAGTCCTTAGGAAAGATGGGGAAGATTGTGAATGTAGCTGAATGTTGACCAAGTACTTAAGTTAGCACTGGAACAATCACAACAAGGTGCTAGTTATGATGTATTGTTAAGCATTGAAGGGGTTAAAGAATGAAAAAGAATTGTAAAGATAAAGGGTCTAAAGAAAGAAGCCCTCCTTACAACCTTAGGCAGAAACCGGGTCAATACATATGCTATTGAGATCATTTTTATGATGCTTGATATTGAAGATAAGACATCATGGACCCAGTGATGCAATGCACAACCCATCCCAGCTAACTCAGATATCTCTGAAAAGATATTTGTTTTAATCGCACGGAGATCAACATGTTATCTATCGGTTTATTCACTCCGAGTAAAATGGTATTGAAAAGGTGGCACTCCTCTCCAGCCTCCGATCACTAAAATCCAAAATGCACGATCGAGTCTAGAGCCATTTGAGATCATCAAATATCTCATTAGGACACACTTCCATATTTCCTTGCTTCTTCACACTCTGTGAAAAGTAAGAAAGATATTAAGAGTCCTACACAAAATCTTCATGATCTTGCCTGAACATCCGAGTAATACGAAAGTATTTACAATGAAGATGGAAATCATTCTTGAGCGAATATCAAAAAGCTCATGGTAGGTGACTTGTGTGATTCTTTATGAATCAAGCTTGTGATAACTAGAAAGCAACAGTGGTTTAATTCTTAACTGAACTTAAACACGTTCCAGGCCTCTACGCAATATCTTAGTGATCTTGCCAGATCACTCAGAGTGACACTCTATAGTGTTCACAGTGATGAGTGGAAATCCTTCTAGTGTTAACCTCAAACAACACTTGGTAGGTAACTTGCAAGATTTTATATGAATCAAGCTCGTGACAACTGGAAAGCAACGATGGTGCGGTTCTTAAATGAATTTCACTTATTCCAGGAACATGAATTAACGGCTTCAAATCATGTGGATATTATTATCCAAATGATTCACTCTTTATGTTCGCAGTCAGCTTTGGACGGTCGAATAAAGAGAACGGGTTTACCCGCAAAATCTTGTAAAGGAGGTTCTTAATTGAAACTACCTGCCACAAGTACATTATTTAATATCGTCCAACGGTCTTCACCGACTGGAGGTAAAATGCTACCTAATTAGGTTGAAATGTTCAAAGCCATTTCATCTTTGTATTTGTTTTGTTGCTAACTGTCTTATGCAGCGTAACAAGAAGGTGGCATTGTGGTATCCGAGAAGAAGTCAACCACGCATGCTTATACTTTATGAACTTAATATTTCAACAAATTCAAGAAAGTCTAAAAGTCAAGTCTTCCGCTGTATCAAACTCTGAAGCTTTCAAGAATTTATAAAGGTATAAGTATGTGGAACATGAAGTCACGGGGAGGCAAAATTCACAAGTGATGAATGTACAAGGTCAAGGCAAGGAAACATGCTCAAGACTAAAGTCAAAGATCCTATCAGCATATTTACAAGAACAAGATCGAAGACTCAAGCATAGTATGCTAGGTTTAAGATTTTGTAAAATGGTGTGACCTCCCTTAGGGGGAGATTGTTGGAAATACGTTTTTCCAAGGAAGGTCTCGGTCACATCATTGTTAGCATAGATCACGAGCTGTAGACTATTTAGGACATTGTAACTTGAGTGACCTCCCTTAGGGGGAGATTGTTGGAAATACGTTTTTACGTATTTAGAAAGGATCGGTCACTCCAACTATATATTCAAGTATTGGGCTCGTGATCCAATATGTAAACATATAGCCCATCAAGCCCACATGTAGGGTGGGCTGTATATACACCCTCCTAGCATGTTAGGAGGGGTTGGTGATTCTCACTTTCACACACTTAATCTAATCTTTCATTTTCTCTCCAACATCTCTCTCCTTTCTCTCTCTACATCTTTATCTATCTCTCTATCTCTTTAGATAATCACAACACAAGGATAATACAAGGATTACGAGGACCTACACATACACCCTAAGGCTCTAATGACAAGGTTAGTGCTACATGACTCCCACCCGAAGGCTCATAGAGGACATGTTTTTATTTATTCTTTTTATTATTATGATATGTATAGTAAGCCAAATTTCCGCAATCCCATGATCAAAAGTCCATGACGCTGACACCCTTAATGTGTTCTCACTTTAATAACAAGGGAAGAAAAAGAAGGAGTTATGAGTTAAGATATTAAGCCTAAACCGCTAAAAACTTCATTTATTAAGCAATTTATTATTCCAGCGTGGAAAATAAATACGAGGAGATAGAATAAAACACAAAAATACTTACACAAGGAAGAATTAATCTCTAAACTTATGATTAAACTTTATCATCTGTTGTTCTCCAAATTGTAAAATCTCAAAAATATGAAATTTATGGATACTTAGCCAATTTAATCAAACTTTTGGGTTTTCAAGTCATCTATAGGATCTTGCATCTTCTTAGACTTTTTCAAGTTTAGAATTTGCGTTTTAAAGTTCCCTGATAAACGACTTTCTAGGATCAATTATAGGAACTTGCGAAAAGTTCTCGTTCTTAAACCCGTATGTGTTAAGACTTTTGCGTTTTAAAGTTCCCTATATAAAAGTCTAGCAAAACTTTATTTAAACACGTTAAGGAAAAAGCTAAGGTACAAACCGAGTCGAGTCAAAAACTATTTTTATTTTCACCAACGGAAAGCCTACATTTGTGTCAAAAACACTTATTTTCTTTATTTTTAAACATAAAATAACACTAAAAATTTAAAATTTTTATGAAAAACGATTACGTTTAGACACGACAAAAGAAATTGCAAGCAATTATATAGATTGACTCCCCCATGCTAAAACAAAACATTGTCCTCAATGTTTCTTAGCTCAAGAGTAACACCCCTTGCTAAAATACGAAGACTCTAATGCAAAAGTCCTAACATGGAAAGAGTACGCAAATCTATAAGCCGTTTATTAACTATGCTTCAAGATAAAACGTTAGTCGATAAAAATCAAAGGATAGTGAGTGTGCCCCTTTTCGACAATCAAAGTATAGAAGCTCGAGTGGACTGGCAAAAACCGAACACGTAAGTCTTCACTGATTAGGGTCATACCTAGGATTCACAACACAACAAAACACGAGCACAAGTTTGAAAAGATCAAGCCTTATTAGTGTTAGAAAATAGTAGAAGATAGAATGTATGGGACTCCCCCACAAGGCACCTCGTTTTTGTTAACCGAGTCATGAGCTCGACTCGATCCCCGCATTCATTGGTCCTTAGGGAAAATGGTTAAAACCAGAATAATGGAACAAAATCCAACATAAAGCACGATGTCGGGGTCAAAGATCACATCCTCGTTGTCGGATGACAAACGAGAGGATGAAACTCTAACATAAATCTCCAAAAAGAGATGGTGGTCACAAATCATGATATGGTATAGTATGCTCCCCGAGATAAACTCGCACCAAGATGATCGAAAAGTCTTTCAATTATTACATCGGTGAAATGCCGAGATTTCCCTAAATCAATGATTCCGGGGCGATTACCTCATCCTTGGGAGAGAAAGTAATAGACAACACGGTGTCTTCCCCCATGCTAATCCATAATCATATGAAGTACATGGTAATGGCGTGATAAAAGTCTCAGCCATAGTGGTATCAACTTGTGTGACTTTATTAACCTTGTCACTCTTATGAATGTGAACAAATGGGTAATGGTACTCAAAACGAGCCGCATGAAAAACCCGCACATTAAGATCAAAGCGAGTGGGAAGGAGATTTAGAGTAAAGAAAATTTCTCCCTTCGGGTCAACATTATCATCATCATAAATTGGGTGATCAAACCAAGGATTTTCAACACCGTCATTAGACTCTTCCTCAAATTCCAAGGAATGTCTATGTAAATAAACTCATCAACCTCCTAAAAGAAGAGCTCATCATCACAAAGGGTGTGAGATGGAGGAGGTATGATGCTCTCAAAATCCTCTTTAAACAATGGATTATTGTTCAATGAAACTTCAAAGAGAGGATTCGAGTAAGTCACATAAGTATCATCAATCTTGTCATCACAAGAAATATCTGACAAAGTATCAAGTGTGTCACACTCGGATACAAGATCATCATTATCATTAGAAGGAAATTCATCTGAGAATTCCTCGAGAACGGTAGGTAAATCATGAAGATCACACTCGATCTCGAGATTGGAAACTTTTTCACTTCCCCGTGGAAGTGGATCAATAAGAGCGACAATTTCACCGACGAACTCATCTAACGAATAGTCACTAACCTCACTCTATGTGAAGTTAGGATTCAAAGGGTTTATTTTCAAAGATTGTTCAATTAAATCAATATCTCCCTCGAGATCAAAATTCTCACAATCAAACTCACTAGCATCGAATGGTGCACTAAGGTAATCATTAATTTCCTTATTTATCTTATCCTCAAGAGTAAGTGGAGACGGGGTAATATTACAACACGTTTCAACGGAACAAACATCTCCCTCCGGAATTAACTTTTCTTCTTCACGAAATGAGGGGTCTATAATTGGCCATACACCCTTGTAAATGAGAAAATCCTTATTTGTGTTATTTTCAAAAGTTTCAACAAGTTTTACACTTTCCACTTTTTTAGAAACAAATCTTGGAAGTTTTTCCGGTTTAAAAACAATATTTTTATCCCCATAAAATAATTTTATCTCTTCTTTCCTCATATCAACTTGAACTTGAGGCGTGCACAAAAATGGACGTCCTAAAATTAAAGGCACACGAGGATTGGTCTCATAATCAATCATTGCAAAATCGGCAAGGTATACGAACTTCCCCACTTTAAAAATTACATCTTCCGCTATACCAACCGGGTGGGCGGTGGTTCCATTAGCAAGCTCAATGATCATTCGAGTGGGAGTAAGTAGGAAACAGTCAAGAGTCTTCCATATGGATAAAGGCATTATGTTGATGCTAGCTCCTAGATCGGCTAGAGCTTTGCATACCCCAAGCTCGTTGAAAACACAAGGTATCAAAAATTGGCCCGGATCTCTATATTTCTCGGGATAGAAATCAAAGAAAACCGCGGAACTAGTCATATTTAAAGTAGCCTTGGTAACATCTAGAAAGGTTTCTTTAGGTGTAGGATCACACTCGATCACATCTTCTAAATTATCATAATCATTGAAACGTTGATGGCCTTAATCTCTCCCTTCGGGTTTGGTATGGTGTTGCTAGGTAAGCCACCTAAAGAAGAGGAAGGTTTGGACATAAATCCCTTAAACATCGAAAGTAACTTGTTCTCAAACTTAGCTAGATTTCCTTCCATACGGTTTTGACTTTGTTCTAATCTTTGATCAAAATGGTTTTGGCTTTGCTCTAAACTTTGTTGCATACGGTTTTGGTTAAGATCAATCTTGTTATTTTGCCCCTTGATCGTATTTTGAAATTCATTTCTCAAGTATTCATTTGTCCTTGAAAATTATTTTGAAAAGCTTTCAAATTTGCCTCATTTGTTTTGATGTAGCTTGACAAATCATTTTGGTTGTTGTTTTGAAAACCCTTATTGTTTTGATTAGCATGAAATATGTTTCCTTGATTTAAATTCCCTTGGTTACCACGGTTAAAATTATTCCCATTTTTCCCATTGTTGTATTTATTTTGAACCGGTGGAGCAACATGATTTTGACGAGGATCTTGACCGTTAGGGCCATAAGTTCCCGTCGTGGCAAAATCACTAGCTTGATCAAACCCCGTGGTTGAACAAGCATAATTCGGATGTGCTCCACCACATGATACACAAAAATTCTCAACCATATTAATCGATACATGACGATTTTTCCTAATCTCATTCAACAACGTAGCAAATCCACTATCGATCTTAGAGTCTAATCTAGCAATCTCGGTATTAGATGAATTCACATTGGAAACAATCGGTGTGTTTCGTGAATATTGCACTCTAGACTTATTCTAAATGATACCCCACCCGTCTCTCGGAGTTTTTCTTAAAAGATTACCACCTGCGGCGGCATTTAAAGAATCTTGTTCAGCCATATTAAGTCCATTATAAAAAGTATTGATTTGATGTAATTCCGAGAAACCGTGGTATGTACATTGTCGCAACAAATCTATAAACCTTTCCCAAGCAACTCCAAACGATTCATGCACTTTTTGTTCAAATCTAGTGATCTCATTTTTAAAGTGAGTTGTTTTAGATGGTGGAAAGAAGTAATTCATAAACTTAGACACTAAATCATCCTATGTCAAAATCGAACCCGGTGGTTCTTTTTCATACCAAAGCTTAGCATTCCCCTCGAGCGAGTATGGAAAAAGAATGAGCTTAATCGCATCATTTGGCACATCTCTAAACTTGAGAGTCGAGGTGATACGAAGGAAATTCCGAATGTGAGAGTGTGGGTTATCGGTCTCATTGCCACGAAATTGGTCGGCACGAATGAGTGATAAAAGACCGGTCTTAATCTCATAATGATCCGCCAAAATAGCTGGCACAACGATTGCTTCCCCATACCCTTCAGTGGGTGCACGGAGCAATTCCTCCATTGTTCGGTTATCGGCCATCTCTACAACAATAGGTGGAAGCTCGGGTTCCACTATTCGTTGTTGACGATTTCTCTTTCTACGAGGAGTGTTTTTAAGCCTATTGTGATTAATCAAAAGTCGAGTAGATCGTAATTGCATAAACCAAAGTGACGAGAATTTTAGAGGGTTAAAGAAAATAAATTAGATTAGAAGAAGATTAATTTTGGTATTTTATTTGGTAGTTCTCAATCAAAAAGATTGATAAAAACAAGGAATAAGGATAATTACTATGGAAGTAATCTACCCTCGGTCGACTTTGAAACGTAGGTGAAAACCTAACCGTCTCGAGGTTCAATAAGTAAACTACAAAAATAAGATTTAATACAACTTGAGTCGGCAAACCAATAATCGGTTGTGCCTCTCAATATACGCACAAGCAAGCGGGGAAACGAGGTGGCACAAAGCACATAAAAACCTTTTCCTTAGACGGCCTTTTATAGCTCGTCGCCTTATACCCACCTTATAGTTTGTATATATCGATTTCAAACTTTTTATTAGTATTTATCTATTTTGCCTTTTATTTTTTGTTTTGGATTCGAATACAATAGCTAGGTGATGAAATCCCAACTAAGGTCTTATTTAGAAATAGGTAAATATACTGTTCTACGTAATATAATATAGTAATAACAAAAAACAAGAAAAACAAAATATACTATAATAATTGAAAAATAACAAAACTTTCCGAGGACGGAAAGGGTCTTCAAATCAATGATCAACAAATCTCCACGAACGAATCGTATACAAGATCTCTGACAGCGGCGCCAAAAGTTTTGATGTGACGAGGAATGTCGGTGTATTTTAATTAGATATGTTATAGAGCAAATTTAGGAAATTACCTTTAGGAAAAGGTAATAATCCATAAATAAGCTAAAGAGGATTCAATTAAACACGTGAGCGATCCCGGTTCGTTGTACACAAGGACCTTATGAATTTAAGACGCTCATTTTAATTTGGACAATTGATTTGAATTTGATTTCGGTTTTTATATAATATTAATCCTACAATTTTAAATCCTAAAGTGCATGAATCGTACCCTAATATTAAATCTATAAGACAACTATTAAAATCTTGATTAAATTTAAACTATTTTAAATTTTAATCTATTTAAGTAAATTACTATTAATTAACAAAATCTATTTAAATCAAAATTTATTTAAAACAAAATCAATTAAAACTAATTTATTTAAAAACAAATTTTAAAACAATTTAAGATTTCTAAAAAGTGATAAAGTATTTAAAATTAGTCTTACAAACTAATAATCAAAAGATCTTTTAGCTCAGTGGTAAAATTGTATGACATATAACCAGGAGGTCAATGGTTCGAGTCCAATGATGGACAGATTAAATTTTGACAACAGAAATAAAAAGTCAAAGTCACAGGAGTGACTCTTTGGTATGTTATTTTTGGTACTGACAGCTCTATGAAACAATATTCCAAACAATTTGATTGGAATACAAAGTTGCAGATTAAAAGTACTACATAGCAAATTCACAGATAAGAGTTAATCCTCCCATTATATCAGTGAAACCATTAAGATAAATCACAAAGGAAAGCAACTAACACTGATATTATGCATTTAACAGGATAAAATGCAAACTAAACAACATAAAATGATACTTAGATTAACTAGCAGACCTAAAACAGATAAAGGAAAATAACCTCAGCAGGTTCAGAATTAAATTTCTGATATAAAACAGTATCACTTTAAACCAATAAATTTAATCTGAAACGAAACCAATCCTATATCCTAATAGATTCATATTTAACAGAATAAAATCAACAGACTAAGAAACTAGCAGTTCAGACCAAATAAGCCAAAATATCTAATCCTAGCGAATCCAAACAGTCGTTAGCAACTCATACACTTAAAATCACATCAAAAGACCAAAGTTCGCTAAATTATCAGACTAGCAGATCCTTTTAACAAAATTAACCAAAATAGCTTGATTCTAAAACTCAGATCAATAAATAGAAAACTTCAAACACATAACTGGCTAACATATTATCGAAAACAGTGAATTCAACTTCAACGACATCCAAATCTCATAACAAAATTCTATCAGTTTAAACTAAACAAATAAAATAAAAACTGAATATATAAAACGAGTCTCACCCAATTATTGATGATCCTTTGTAGTAGAAGGAAGGCGCTGAGCATCCTTTTGACTAAATCGACAACAAAATCAACATCTCGAACCACCATTCGAACATCAACTACACCATTCTTGAACCAGTTCTTTTATTTATTCAGTGGGGATAAATGGTTTATTCCAAATCTTACTTTTATTATTTAATTCAAGCTATTTTTTAGCTTAATTAAATAATATTTTTCATTATAATATCAAAAATAGATTGTAGAAGAATAATTGCAAGAAGTTTAACAGTAATAAACTCAAGAACAATTTAAACCAAACGACTTTTATTAATCACTGTAAATTATTATAAAACTATAAAAAAGAATACAATTAATCCTAACTCTAATTTTGCATTATAAAAGTAAATTAAAAATGGAATATGATTACATCTTTTTTTGGGGGGTTTTATAGGCAAACCCCATGCCTTGCTGAGGAGTTTGTTGAGGCTAAAAAACAAATCTTGGCCGTAGATTAAGTATCTTCTCTTCCTCTTTCTTGATTTTCTTGATCCAATGGTGATAAATTGATTATCTTCTCACACGGATTGCCAAGGTGGCAATCCTTGTGTTTGTTGTGCTTCTTCAAAGCTGATGTGGCTTTATATCATTAGAGCAATGATTGGTTGTGATTAAATCAACCAATCACATGCTAACTATGACGAGATGGAGAGGCCACGTAGATTGATACAGTCATCATCAACCTCCTATAAAGTTGGGGTTTATTTTTAAGCGTGTGGTGCTACTCTCCAAGGGATAAGAAAACCCCTAATTTGGTTATTTTTGATCTAGGGTTTGGGTGGTGACTGTGTTTGTTTTATTTCTCTAACTTCCATTGTTTGTAATGAAAGGGTGGGTGTGGGTTTTGACCGAGGAAAGTGAATGAAAAGTTATAAATAACTTAACATATTTTTTCACCGTCCTTGGATATAACCCTAATAGGCTTTTGCTCCTCATGTCTCATAGATTTGTTGGATACTTGGGCCTTGGAATTTAACTTTAAATATCACTTCATCCGTTTCATTAGTGTAATGCGAATTGGGCCATGTAATGGGCTTAAACCCATTAGTAAATAATACTTCCTCCATAATTGGGCTTTCAGACCCAAATAGCAATGTGGGACCCACTAGGCCCAATTAACTTTTATTATATTAAATCCTCTAAAAATGAACTCATTTTTGGCTTCTCGATCTTTTCTTCAAATCTCGCGTCGTTTTTGCCGGTTTTTTGTGAACTTCGATACCTACACACATGAAACAAGAAATACACATATACAATGCTATATTCATTCATTTTATGCAATTTTGGCTTGTTTTATGATCCAAATTATATGAGTAAATCCACTCATATCAAAATCACATGCCATACATGTGACGTAGCCCCCACCGTAAGTTTGTTTAGTGTCTTTTATGCCCCCCAAATGGTAAATAGCTGGCTGTCATTCAAAAAAGGTCCGTGAACGCCCCAATGTGTTATAGTATGGCGCTAGACTCACTTAAGAATTGGTATGACTGGTACTTTCTTGTAGATGCCAAGGTCTTCCCCACCCCCTTTGTTCTAAAACCGCAGTTCGACACGATTATCCACCCTTAACAAGCGATTATAGTAGTCGGGACGTTAGAATTTTAGATACCCATCGCACTTACTTCAATAAGGACCTGCCGGAAAATTTCATGTGCTTAGTAGGTATCAGCCGTAACTACTTCGGCAGGGAGGACAAATATCCGTGCTTCTTGAACGAGCGTAGACAGGGTGGGTATATTAATTTTACCAAACGCATCGTAACATGCTTTGTATGTAACTAACACATTTGTATGGACTTCTATGCCAAGGAGACCCCTCCAAAGTGAATGAAGGTTCTCGACCATTACGTCAAGAAGAGCCACCCCTGCTTGTTGCCACCCAGATTTTAACCGTCTCACTAGAGGAAGTGCAAGATCCGCACTCTGATATGGGAGATACAAGGCTAGAGAAGTCACCGCTGGACTTTCTCAACGAGGATGGTGACCAGCAATTGCTGGAAGAT
This sequence comes from Glebionis coronaria, assembly GCA_025667525.1. Classification (NCBI taxonomy): domain Eukaryota; kingdom Viridiplantae; phylum Streptophyta; class Magnoliopsida; order Asterales; family Asteraceae; genus Glebionis; species Glebionis coronaria. Next base: position 568,664 of record JANFOE010000031.1, read on the forward strand.
GGTGCCGGTACAGCCAACAAGATCTCCTCCCTCCGCCAAGAAAAGCAAGACGAAAACATGGAGCAGACCACCGACTCATCCATCAACCAATTATTTGATAATGAAGATGAAGAGGAGGTGGCCAAGGAGACCGGTACTTCAACGCAACCAAAGCCTGCCTCGACAAAACGCAAAAACCACCAGGAAGGTTGTGAAAGAGGTGGAAGTGAAGGCGGGGGCCTTTAACGCACCTGTCAAGAGGCTGCGCAAAGACCACCCCCAATATCAAGAAGGTAGCAGTACTACCGCACCTCTAACCAACCCCCTGCCGCCTCCTGTCGTAACAGAAGAACAGGTGGACAAGGTTGTTTGGGAAGCTACGCCAGTAAGCGCCGTTGCTCCCACCAACACAGCGCCCATAGCAACGTAAGTGACAAACCACAACGTTTTGTTCCCTTTTTTGTGTTATACTAAATAATCAGTACAAAACCTGAATAGACTTACCAATTTATGTAATAACAGGGTAGAACCTATGACCGTACCGCATGAGGAGGATGCTGCCAAGCAAACATCGCCCGTGATACAAGAAAAACCACTAACTCCTCCTCCCACCTCCGTAGAGGAGCCACAATATGAGGAACCAGCTTCCCACCTCTGCCCACAATGGAACCTATCCGAGCTGACTAAGCTAGAGACAGAGGAAGAGTGCAAGGAGTTTGTTGATCACTTGACTCCCCCCGGCCTGATCCAAAACTTAAACGATCTCACCCATGGAACTCTGCTTGAGCAGTTCAACGTGGCCATGGCGCACCAAATGACTATTAGCGTGGCACTACGTCACCGCTTTGAAAGCGCCTTGGGCCACGTAAGAATTTCGGATAAGAAAGTCGCTCGTAGGGAAAAGTTGATTGAAAAACACGAGGAAACCATATCACACCTGCGAGCTGATTTGTCCATGGGTGAAGCGACCATAAAGGAGCTTACGAGCCATGTCGCCGCCCGTGAAGACCGCATCGCGGAGCTAGAAGCCGAGTCCCAAGCCTTGCGTGACAAGGTATGTTAGATTCACCCGCGCCGCCTATCATGCTTTATCCCTTTTATGCATAGGTTTGAATTTTATAGAATAACAATTAACCATTATACCAACAGCTAGCAGCCGCGGAGACAACTGCCCAATCAGTGGCCAAAGACGTGGCTGTCATCTCTAAGGAGCGTGATGACTTGCGCCTTATGGTGAAAAGTGAGGAACAGCTGGCCGCGGCCTTTGTGGACTATAGGGTCGAGCATGAAAAAGTCGTGGAGGAGCGTCTGGGGAGTTGGATACACGTGTGGATGCTATGTCAATCGACTTTGATGAAGAACTTTCTCCCCACATGCATACAGCGATTGCAGGCCGTAGATGGATGGTAGGATCCGGCCTAAGGTTGGCCATGAACAAGATTACAGACTCTCCTGAGTTGGCCCAGCCATTTCCTGATGTTGTTTCTGACGGGATAGACCGTGGTAGGCACGAGGGGCTTTTAGCTGGGGCGGAGTGGATAGGACAGGGCAAGGATATCAAGGATCACGCCTACCATAAGCCAAATGTTGACGTATAGTCTGTAGTCGGCCCGGCCCGACAGGCCCGCGGCCCACACATACCTGACTTACCCTTCAAGAAACCCTAGTCCTATAAATACAACTGTAGGGGTCTTATTCTACATCAGGTTATCTCTCTCATCTACACCTCTTTTACGACATATCGACCCGATACTAACTTGACCATCGGAGGTGGACCCCGAGGCTCGGGGCTCGGGCCTTGGGTCCACTCTTAACCGGTTTACCTTTGTTTGAAGCATTACTTGGCACCCGGGAAGATGATTAACGGACCAGGAGAGTCGTCAGACCGGCCTAGCTAAACTATGCTCCAACAAGTTGGCGCCATCCGTGGGGCCTTGGCTAACATGTTTCGTGCTCTTACGCTCCGAAAAGCAAGGACCAATTTCGAAAGCGGTAACTCTGAACCTTTCGTATATTTGTTTCTCGCTAAAAGTTGCCATGGATAAAAACTAGGTCTGATTGTTTATTCATGACTGTGAAGAGTCAGTTTAAAGTATAGGATCACAATTGCAAATTCAGGGCTACCATGCGTTTGATTTGCATGTATATATAAAAAAACAATTTATGTAAACTTAAATTGTTCTGTTACCATTAACGCCTTCTAAAATTGTACATCAAAACATGCTACGAGTTGTTTTTGGGACTCAACAATAATCGCATGAATTTTAGGAACTATCTTGAAAACATCCAGGTATATATATCTTTTAGATGAATAAAAGATATTAAATAAACTCATGCATATTGTTGATCCCTAACTTAGATCGATTTAGCTTGTGTAAATGAGATTAAATCAAGTTAAACACGTAGAGAAACTTTGTTGTACATGAAACAATTCAAGTATTATGCTGAGTTAATACTTAAACAAGAACACACAAACAAGATAAACCAAACTTTCACTTTGATTGATTAATCGAACTTGTGTACAATGAAAGTGTGAAAAACATATATTGAACTAAACCTAAAGGGATCCTTTTATAGATCAAGGAACCTTGTACAAGAGTCTACGTATCAGCTATTTTAGGTAAAGATAAACATAAGAAATACATTGTCGAACATATCTTTACTAGAAACATACTAGAAACATTAAACGTGTAGACTAAGTATCCTGTTAGTGCTTGACTTCTTCTTATCAACGCTTGACTTCTTCCTGTCAACGCTTGTCTTGACAACGCTTGATTTCTTCTTATCAACATCCAATTTCCTCTTGTCAGCGTCCAAGTGTCTTGGCTACATTTTATTCCCAACAATCCTCCCCTAAACTTGATATCTACTCTAGTAATCAAGTTTCTGAATAAAACTAAGTACAAGGAGGATTCTTACAAATCTTATCAAGTTGGAAATAAATATATCTAATCAAATCTTAGCCAACGTTACTTGTATAATCCATCTCCAGCTGTGTTGATACCATTTTCCTCAACATAGGATACTCATCATCCACAAGAAGATATTCAAAAAACTTTGTAGTACTCAAATGATACACACCAGCTATGAATGTAAACGCCATTGAAGTCCACTGACATCATCAAGATCCTTCTAAACTGGATTTTCTTCATCTGGTACACACATTCTTTTGAATGTTGACCAAATCTTTATTCTATTGACTGAAGTAGGTGCTTCAGTCTCATACTTGGCCTGCATCAACTTCCAATGGTCTGCCAAGTCTTCCCTATCCAGGCTTACAAACAAAGACATAAGAGTAGTGGGGAAGTATGTACCTTCTTCCCATATCTGCCAATCATCCAAAACCCACTTGCATCTTCCTCATAGCTAACTATAGGGTTTCTGGAATCATGAGATAACACTTCTACCATTTGTGAAGCTTCCAAGGGTGAGAGCTTAATACTCTTTCTAATAATAGCTTCACTAGGATTCACTCTATCCAAATTTTTTGGAAACTCAAGAGGAACTCCCTTCTTCAATGGTCTTGGTGTAACCAAAGCCTTTTGGATCTCCATTTCTTCTGCAAGTTCTTACTTTCTTTCATCTGAAAAGAGTCTAATAGTGTTCTGCTCTCGCACACTTGCCCATGTAGGATAAGCCTTATACTCCAATTCATCAAAGGACAATCCCTACAACTTTCTTAAAGTCCAACTTGTTTGATGACATTTGAGCAACATGTAATAGAGCTCCCTTCTTGCTGTCTTGGTCTGTGAAAGAACTTTGCTAGCTTTATACTTCAGAATCACCTTGCAATCCCTTTGAACTCTTAGTAGAATCTCCAAACCCCAAATTTGATCTGATAAAGTCATGTCTGGATTTTACATCACCTTATCTCCCATGCAAAGTACATCTGAGCAACTTCAGGCATCTTATATTCCACCAGATTCTTCAACTCTGCAAGCTTTTCCCTTGCCAACTCATCACCATATTCAAGCCTGTCTGGCTCTTCAATAATCGTAACACTTGAATCTGTGCTCTCATCACCACTGCTTTCCTTACTCTCAATAGCAGTCTCCTTCATCCTATCTTCTTTCTCAAGTTGTGCAGCCAACATGGAATCAAACTTTACTTGGGCTGCATCCTTGAGAACCACTGTTTCTACCATAATCCCTTTACCTTTATCTGATATATCAATGGTGGGTAAATATGATGATGGTACATGTGTAGACACATCTTTGATGATAGCTGATGACTGGGATACATCAACCATTCCTACAGGTCTATCAACGTCCAAAACTTGTGTGTCAATGCCTAACTTACTCCAAACAGCGCTTGGCTTGTCAGCGTCAAAAATCTGCTTGTCAAAGCTCAATCTACTCTTGTCAGCGCTTCTTGTGAACTGCTCCATCATCTCAGTAAAAGATAAATTCAAATTTGTAGGGGCCAATGAAACATCAAAACCTGGTTGCCTCTTCAAATCTGTTAGAGATTCATCTATACTCAAAGATTCTCCTTCATGTGAGCCTTTGTCACTCACATGTATCTGCTCATCCTCCCCTTTGGAAGAATCCTTCACTCCACGCCTAAGGTTAGCACCTTCTAAAATAACAATCCTCTCCCTCAATTGCTTGAGTTCAAGGCCTTGTGTAGAGAAAGTATGTACAAGGTCTACATTTTTCTTTTGCAAGCTAATGGAGACAACCGTCAATTCCAACAATGTATAGGGTTCCAATCTGCCCTCCTCTAGAATGGGAATTTGACCTCCCAAAGTAGAGTCATGGGGCATGGATGGGGTCTTAATGATGTTAGGACTGGCTTGGCCTGCATCTAAGCTAGTACCAATAGTTCTAGCCCCACCCATGTCACCAACCACACTTGTGGTGGTGGTTCTCTCTGAAACATGGCTAGGACCACTAGAGGAGAACACTCCAGTAGTCCTTGGGCGTTTTACCAACCTAAATTCAGGGGGTGTAGAAGATGATGTGGATTGGGTATCAGTTTGAAGATTAAGGGGTTTTTGGGTGTGTTGTAAAAGGGTGTCAGCGTTTAGATTTGAAGTATCAACGCCAACATTTAATGTGTCAGCGTTGAAGGGATCTTGGTCAATTTCCATATGCTGGGGTGATGGTGATGGTTCAGGTAATGGGTCTAGTTGGGGTTGTGGGTCTGGTTGAGGTTGTGTTGCTGTAATAACAGCAAGCATGGCTTGGGTAAGGGGTAAGTATCTGTATGGGGGTGAATTCATCTTTCCAAAAATTGCTTTCTTTTGCACAGGGATCGCATAAAAATCATCATGATCCCTGGTGCAATATCTTTGTTCATCAAAAACCATTTGCAAAAATCTTGGGTAAGCAAGAATCATCTTACTACCCTTGTTTTTACACATGTCATCAAAAATCATTTTTGAAAAATTATATTTTTGCCCTGTAGAAATACACACAATGGCACTCCCAATTGACATGTTAATTTCATTGTATGCAGTACATTTGGGACTCAAACATTGAAGAATGACATGTATTAAGTACTTCCAAGATGGGGAAATTCCGGTTTTGAATCTTTGTTTAAAGATCCCTCTTCAGGGAAAGGATAACCCAAAGCTTGAAGCCCTTGTTCTAGCTCACCAATGGGTAGGGTGGTTATACCATCTACATCAGTAAGATGCAAAGCCTGGCGAACCAAGGCTTCAGTAACCACCCATTGAAGCCCATGGACTGTAGCAGTCAATGTAGTCACATTATTAATCGTTGAGGAAGTGACTATATTCTAAAACTGCTTAATATGAGTGACAGGGATAAGAGGAGCATGAGAAAGTGCATACCTAAGAGGGGATGCATTTAAATACTCCACCATCTGAGTATATTGAGGAAACAGAGTGTTGTTAGCATCTAGATAGGCAACCATGTTGTGCTGACTTCTGAACCCCAATACCAAATCACTCGGTTTAAACTTAGGCGCCATTGATGTAGAAAGCTGTGATATATGTTATGAAAGATGAATATGTGTGAAACTATAGTTAGACAAGAATAAGCAGTTACCCTGTTTCAAAATAATGAGCCAAATATATAGGAGAGGTAGGCACATGTGATTGGTAAAAAATGAGGCAGTTATTTTTCAAAATATAATGATTAAAATCTTGAAAAGATATAAATTATCTTATGCATTAATAAAAAGTTACCAACTCCTAAAATTACGGCCCAAATTTTTGTCAAAAATAACAATTGGGTAGGACCCAATGTTTGTCAACGGTCAAATAACCTATCAACGCCCAACGGCTATATTCTTGTCAACGTTGGAAAATGTCATGTTAACGTCAAAATTGGTCCTAACAACGTTTGGAAAGAAAACTGTCAACGTCCAAAAATAAAAATAATAAAAATGAAAAAGGACCTTAACAAAGTGATTTAGCCTAGTGAAGATAACCTACAGACTGAAAATTACCATAGGGTGGCAAGCACTATCCAATCATACACACTTGCTTAAACAAGGTAGACATAATTGTCCTCAAGTGTCCCTTGCTAACAAAAGTTCTTAACACTGAAGTTATCTCATAAAATCCTTTGTAACTTCCCAGGTAAGCCCAATAAATATCATACCCAAGTCTCCCAACATACCACATCCAATTCTAGGCCAAAAAGTCTTTGCAGTGTGCATAGTATATCAACTTTGCATGCTACAGTGCCTCACGATTTAGGAAACTAAGTCGTACTCACCAGTGGAAACAATCTAGAATTATGATAATAGTATTATATGAATACCCAAAAAGTCCTAAAGGTTTCCTAAACCTCCCCTTAAAATAAGATATACAAGTTGCTAAATAAAGTATATGTAATAAGAATTTATGTGAAGATAGGAATATAAATATTCCAACCATCATCCATAAGCTTTAACATGCTCCAAGTAAGCTCCAAGGATCCATAAGCAACTCTGTATCCATTTGTACAATGCTAACAACGCCTGCATAATTAGGTCAAAAACCAGAAAACTAACATGTTGCTGACAACGTCAATTTAACACTTGTCAGCGTTAAAATAACCTTTGTTAGCATTAGACAAATAAAGTGGAAAATCTAATTTTGTACAAAAACCAATAACAATGCATATCCTATACATACTTTTACAAAGAGTTCAAAAACACATATTAGGTAAGATTGATCATTCCAATACTTGTTACCAAGTATTGAAATCTCCTAGTATCAAAAGGTTTAGTTAATAAATCAGCCACATTTTCCTCTGTGTCAACCCTATTTGGTTGTATTAAACCTTTTTCAAAACAATCTCTTATAGAATGATGTCTAATTTTTATGTGTTTTGTTTTAGAGTGATGTAAAAGATTTTTAATAATGCATAAAGTATTGTTATTGTCTACAAAAATCTTGGGATGCATGAAATTATACCCATAATCCAACAGCTGGTTCTGAATCCATAAGACTTGTCCCCAACAAGCAGCTGCAGCAACATACTCTGCTTTAGTTGTAGAATTGGCCAACACTGTTTGTTTCTTGCATTACCAAGATATCAACCTACTCCCAAGAAATTGGCATCCACCAGTTGTGGATTTTCTATCAAACTTGTCACCCCCGTAATCACTGTTTGACTATGCAATAAGCTCCAATGGAGAATCTTTTGGATACCATATCCCAATGTGAGATAGCACCTAAGATACCGAAAAATCCTCTTGACAGCATGAAGATGACATTCTTTGGGAGTCACTTGATGGCGTGCACATGCACACACAGCAAACATAATGTCAGGTCTTAAAGCTGTGAGATACATCAATGATCCAATCATTGACCTATAATGCCTGACATCCACCTCTTTTCCATCTCCAACCTTTCCCCAAGGGTGTTCTCTATCCATGGGTGTGCTAGCCCGTTTCTCATATGGAGAAAAGCCAAACTTCTTCAAGATTTATGCTACATATTTGTCTTGAGAGATGAAGATACCATCTTCTTTCTACTGAACTTGTAACCCTAGAAAGAAGTTCATCTCTCCTATTGCACTCATCTTAAACTTGTCTGTCATGAGCTTGGAAAAGTCTTCACTCATCTTTGGACTGGAAGAGCTAAAGATGATATCATCCACATAAACCTGAACAAGTAAGAAATCCTTACCAGTCTTCTTTGTAAACAAAGTCTGATCTATGGTGCCCCTTTTGAATCCATTTTCCACCAGATAGGTGGACAATGTGCCATACCATGCTCTTGGGGCTTGATGAAGTCCATTACATTGCTTTCTTCACTCTATACACATTGTCTGGATAATCTGAATCTTTAAAACCAGGAGGCTGCATTGCATAAACCTCCTCTGCAATTATGCCATAAAGAAAAGCACTCTTCACATCCATTTGATAGACTGTAAATCCCATGCAGGAAGCATAGGCTAGAAAAATCCCTATTGCCTCGATCCTTGCAACAGGTGCAAAGACCTCCTCATAGTCTATCCCTTCCTCTTGTGTATATCCTTGAGCAACTAAACGTGCCTTGTTTCTGACCACAATTCCTCTCTCATCCTTTTTGTTTCTAAGAACCCATCTTATCCCAATAGGTCTGACATGTCTGGGATAATCAACTAAGTCCCAAGCATCTTGAATAGCAAATTGGTGAAGCTCATCTTGCATTGCTTCCACCCAAATTGGTTCTTTGAGATCATCAAAAATCTTCTTGGGTTCCTGTTGTGACAGAAAACAGGCAAACAAATATGCTTGAACAAGAGGGGTATCAACCTTCTTGTGAATATTGGCAATAAATCCTCCATGATTCTGATGAGACCTTCTATTTTGTACAGGAGTCATCACATCACCTATGATTAAAGAAGAAGGATGATTCTTCATGGTAGATGTAAGTACTCATCCTTCAATTATTGTGTTATCATCAATTTAAGTCTCCAGTTGCCAATATCTTCTTCAAATTCTCTTCTATCATCATCTGAATGAACCTCTCCATTTCTGTTTGAAGGTTCACCTTGTTCAAAAACATTGGAAGAGAACAAATGGTCAAAGAGTTGTCAACGCCTGAAGTAGGGTTGTCAACGTTTGATCCATCAACGCCTGAATTTGTCTTGTCAGCGCCATATTTTCCTTTGTTAGCGCTTGAAGAATCATGCATGTTTTCAACTGGTAATACTTATGAACCACCTTTCTCTTTTCCAGCAGCAGCAACAAATGCATCTGTCCATATAGGAATGGTAACATACTCAAGTATGGGTGTTGATTTGACTGCTTGTGATCCAACCTCCTTATCAACCTGTATACCTGAAATTTCAACAACTGGTTCTTCCACAACATTTGAAGTCACCTTCACAATGTCTGGATTAGTAACAAGCATATAATTCAAAGTTCTAGATAGAGGTTCCAAGTCAAATAACCAATTTGGTCCACTCTCAGGATCACTGGGTTTACTTTCTAAAAACCTAACATATATCTTTTCAAGAATACGTTTTTCTTTCTTAAGGTAAACCCTGTATCCTCTACTCTGCACTGAATAACCCATAAAGTATCCTTCATCACCTTTAGCACTAAACTTTACTAAGGCATCACTAGTGTCTAAAACAACTACATGACAGCCAAAGGGTTTAATAAAACCAATATTAGGTTTCCTAATCCAAAATAGCTCATAAGCTGTATTCACAGCCTCAGCCCAAAATGCAATAGGAAAGTGAGCATCAGCCAACATAGTCCTAGCTGCTTCTATGAGTGCTCTATTCTTCCTCTCAGCTACCCCATTTTGTTGTGGGGTTCTAGCTATACTAAACTATCTAGTGATCCCTTTCTTGGCACAAAAGTCATCTAACAACTTATTTCTAAACTCACCACCATTATCACTTCTAAGTATTTTAACCTCATTCCCAGTCTTCTTCTTCAGTTGGGTAATAAAGTTAATCAAAACATCAGCAGTTTCACTTTTCAAAGACAAAAAGGAAGTCCAAGTAAATCTAGAAAAATCATCAGTGATGACAAAACAGTAGGATTTACCATTTAAACTTTCTATATTAGTTGGACCAAACAATTCCATATGCAGCAAGTGAAGTGGTTTAGAACTAGAATGCACAGATTTAGACTTAAAGGAGACTTTATTTTGTTTGCCTTTATGGCATGCAACATAAGAATGGTCATTGTGGAAAGCCTTTTCAGGCAAACCATCAACTAAAACATGTCTCACAAGTCTATTTATGTTCTTAAAATTAATGTGCCCTGATGAGACTTCTTTTATACATAGTCTCATCGTCCAAAAAGGGCTTTAAATGCATTAAATATAATCAAAATACCCCAATATATGCTTGTGTTTGTTGCTTGTGTCTTTTAGGTACGAATATTGAGAAAATGACAAAAGATCACAAGAATCATACAAAAACGAACACGGGAAACAAAGCCGCACATTGAACCAAGCTCTAATGAAGATTTTTCAAAGAAAACCCTTGAAGATTTGAAGATTTATGAAGAAGGGTCCTCCAATATTAAAGAATTGACACTTTATACCCTTGTATCTTCATAATTACAAGATTGGTCCCTAAAGTTTGTCAATATTGAAAAAAGGGTCCTCCACTTTGAAGAATTGGCAATTTTAGTCCCTCAACAAAACTAAAATGCCAATAATTATCCTCCCCAAAGTCAAATATACCATGAAGGACTTCAAGTTTCAAGAAATTACAAGTTTGGTCCTTTTAAAATATCAAAATCACCAAAAGGACCCTTGACTTTGAAGAAATGGCAAAAATGGTCCCTCATTAATCATGACTTGGCAAATTTAGTCCTCCAAGAAGTCAAACAAACAAGTTAAGACCATTATCCATGAAGAAAATGCCAAATCAGTCCTTCAAGAATCAAGAAATGGCAAGAAATACCCCTGAAAATACTTTGGAAAAGTATTTGGGGAAAAACTGTGTAAATGAAAACTTCATTACAAAGGGAATCCGGATTTATTGTGTTTATTTACAAAGTGACAAGAAGAAAGGAATTGAGGGGTTAATCTTGGCAGACAACCTAAGACACCTTAACCAGTGTCATGGTGACACGTGCCCCACTATCAAAAACCCACCAATGGGAGCTCTCCCTGGCTCCACATCACCATTCCACTGACCAAGCCGTAACTAACTAATTATTTATTAGTTAATTACGCCTAAACATCCCATTTAAACACAAATAAAGATCAAACCAGTGTTCTTGGTGTTCATAAGCAGATTTTGGTATTTGCTTAATACTTGATATTACCCATTAATTCACTCCAGATTTATGATTAAGGTGAGACTAAACACAACCCCACCTTAAACCCTTGGCCACGTCACTCAACTAGCTCACATGATAAACCCTTTTACACCACCTTTGGGGAAAAAGCCAAAACTTTACAGAGAATCAACAACTCATATTCCAGCTTACTCCTTAAGCTTATTTGGAGCCATTGGATGCATTTTCACACATGCCACCTCCACAACCTGCCAAGAACAAGTGACATGTTCAAGCACATTCAAACAAGACAAGGGGCATTTTGGGACTTCTACACCAATTAGGATTACATTTTTAGCTTCCTTAGACATCATTGTAACCCTATAAAAGGCATAGGACTGAGTACATTTATCTTTGCTCTTGAATTTTCCATTGTTCACAAATCTGTAAATCATATATTTAGTTAATGAAATGTGTTTGAATTTGGTGAAGAAAAATCAAGTGCCAACCTTATTATCTGTTTATTGTTGTTTGATGTTTACTAATCTTTGCTCTTAAAACCTGTTTTCAAAAGGAGTGTGCAAAAGTTTGCACATTTTCCACTTTTCTTGATATTTTGCTAAGTCTTTTTCAAACCTTGGAATTCTTGGGCTATAAAGCTGATCATAGCATCCTGATATTGTGTTATCAAGGTGTGATGAAGCCTATAACTTGGGGATAATCAAGAGTGGGGAACTAAGGTTGCATTAATCAAGGATTTTCATTTTTCTGATTTTGAGATTTTGCTCTTAACCTTGTTGAATCTTAGCAGGCTTTATTGTGGAAGCTTGTGCTTGTTCTTGCTAGCACATAAGCTCAAAATTCGTGGGTGTGGATGTACATCCATGAGGTACACACCATTCTACTCAAAATCTGTTAAAAAGTTGGATTTTTTGTAAACTTGTGTGTTGCTTGTGTTCTTGCTGATTTTGTGGTCTAATCTTGTTCTAAGCTGCATATCTCATATGTTATTATGTTGATTTGGGCTTGGGTAACCTTGGAATGCACTTTTGACTTGAAAATCTTGTTTTGAAAATTTAATAGGGTGTTTGGGATTACCTGTTTGAGATCATAATGTGTTATTTTGTGGTTGGAAGTTTGTGTTTGTGCTTTGTATCTTCTATATACTTGTTTGAGAGCTATTTGTTGCAAGTTATAGGGTTTAAAACCTTGAATCAAACATTGTGCTATATCTTATTGATTTTGACTGTTTTTGGCCTAAGATTTTGGTAATATCTAGAATATATGCATGCTTAGGGTTAAAAGTTGTTAAATCATTGTTTATACAACATATGTGATAGATCTAAGTGTTTGAATTTGGCTTGTTGGTCAATTGCATCAACAAGTGTTCATAACGGCTTGTGTTAGTGTTCATTAGTAACTTATTATGCTTGAATCTTATTCAATAATTTGTACCATTGCATGAAACCTGTTTAGACTTGTTCATTTAAGTTTATTATTGCTTGTGTATGCATTTGGTGAAGTTTGGCTGGCTGAATTGTGCTATAAGTGCTTATTGAACCTCAATTGCTTATTGTTCTAAGTCTGGTGCATGTTTGATGCTTAATTGAATTAACTGTACAAATTGGCTGTTTGTGATTATGATTTCTTTGTTGTTATTGACTCCTTATGATCCACTGATCATTTGGGTGCCTTTGTGTAACTTGAATCTCCAAAAAAGTCACTAAAGACAAAAAGTCAAACAAGTCAAGCAGTGAAAAAAGTTTCCACTGCTCAGACACCAAAACTAGCCCCTGCTAGTGTTATTTTTTAGTTAGCTTATTAGTAAGCCATATTGGCTTGTTTAGACCTGCAACAACTTTTTTTTTTGTGATCAATCATCATCATTTGACCCATTTGTTTGAACTAGAGCCTATCAGACTTTAGCTTTGACTTTTTGCTAGAAAACTCTTAAAGTTGACTTTTAAAGAAGTGCTTATTTGCTTATTTCAGCTTATTGAGTGAACTTATTTGAAAACATTTTGTTGATTAAGCTTATTTAAGTCATTTAAAAGCTTTTGAAACTTGAATCAGCTCTTGGGATAACCTAGAACTCGAAAACGACTATTTTGTCGTTTTGTGAAGATTGCTTATTGCATTTTCAGGCTTATTTCTTGGACTTTTTTCAAATTTCTTTTTACAGAAGTCTTAAGTAACTCAAAAGAAGCTTGTGTGTCTAATTTGAGCTTATGGCATCAGCTTATAGCTTAATGGGCCAAAAAGCCCATTAAGAATAAGCTGTTTGATATAAGCCAGCTTATATTACATTTTCAGCTTTTGAGCCTTTGAAAAATTGTGTTCAGAATCAAATTTTGAGTCAGATAGGAGCTTTTGGGTCATTTTTATAAACATTTTTCTTATTGGGCTTATTTTGGCCCAATAAGGGTCTGTTTTGGATTTTGGCCCATTTGAAGGCCCATTAGGGGTATTTATGTAATTTCAACTTTATTTATGTGTTTACTAAGTTAAATGAAACTAGTTTGCAAGTTTTTAGAATTTTTTATAAATTTTGATTTTTAACATTATTTTATTATTAAAAATTAAAATTTAGATTTTTTAAGTTTTTATATTTTTCTTAGGTTAAATACATTAAGTTATGAATTTTACATTTCTTAGAATATTTTTATTTTCCTTAGATTAATTTTTATAATTATTTCAAGTTTAAATAGTTTTTAATTGTTTTTAAATAGTTTTAATTAATTTTAAAATTTTCAAAAATAGTTTTAAATTAAGTTAGGTCATTTTAGAGGTTTACAATTAAATAAATCTCATTTTGGGCTTTTTTAATTAAATTGATTTTTTGGGCTTTAATTAGCATTAAAAAATTATTATTTAATTAAATAAAAGGTTTGAGTGATTTTTGATTTTTTGTAAACTCTAATTACATTATTTAGGATTTATTGCAATTTTCTAAGAATTTTTAGGATAAATTTTTAATTTTGGCACTTTTTACGGTTTTACGTGTACGACCTTTTCGTCTTAGTTTAAATCGTCTTCGTAACCGTCATTCTCTTCTAATCTCATTTCTTCTTTTCTTTGCTCATAAATATAATCACATAATTAATCATCTCTCTACACAACACACTAGCTTCCTTGGGAAACGAACTTGAACCACATTGGTCATTAGTGCTTGGTTTTCTTAAACCGACACTTAATACTTCCACTATTTTACCCTCTTTTCCTAAAGAGGTGTGAAAAACTCTACATCAATTTTGGCGCCGCTGCCGGGGAGGCGTGTTATGTTTTTATTTGGCAATTGTTGTTTTTATATATAGCCATAATATCTATTTGTATTAGTAGCACTCTACTAATACGTATTATCGTTTTTTTTGTTTTTTGTGTGAATATTATTAATATATTCTATACGTAGAACAACAAATTCACAAGTACTCCAAAAGTGTGAAAACACAACCTTGACTTGGGAGGTCATTACCCAATCATTGTATTCGAATCTCAAACAAGAAAGAAAAGGCAAAAATAGATAAATACTTTCGTGAAGCTCGATTTTGAAAAATACAAACTATAAGGTGGGTATAAGACGGGTATTATAAAATATATCCTAAGGAAAAAGGCTCTTAAGTGCTTCGCGCCGCCTCGTTTCCCCGCTTGCGTGTGAGTATTTTGATATTGAAAGCTAATCGAGGGTTTTGTCGCCCAAAGTATTATTAAGTATCATATATACTTTCTTGGTTTCATTGATTAAACCCTCTTGAACGTTTTGGTGTTCCACCAACGTTCTAAAGTCATCGAAGGCTTTCACTTCACGTGATCGTTTTCATTCCTTGAGGCTTCTTTAATCAAGAGATTTGATTAAGGAGGAGATTTGTAGATTTTGGTCTACTTAATACAATCATAAAAATCCAAAAAAAAGTAAAAACAATCAAAAACCACAAAAAAATTGGAAAATACAAAAAACCAAAAAGAATCTTCTTTTCTCATCCCCTCGTTGTACGTGACGTTTATGCAAACCCACAACCAAGCAAGACGTGCACGTAAACAAAGAAATCGAAAGGAGTCAACATCTACTCCTAATCTTTCTAGTGAGGAGTCTCCTATTGACGAACCCATTGTAAGAGAGGAACCAACCATGGAGAATCGAACTATGATGGAGTTACTTCAAGCACCCACCGAGGGTTATGGAGAGGATATCGTAATTCCCGCTATCCTTGCGGAGAATTTTGAAGTGAAAACGGGTTTGTTGTCGATGATCCAAAACAACAAATTCTGTGGTGATGAAAAGGATAACCCGCACAACCATATCCGCCAATTCAATCGTCTTACCGCTAAAATTTGGTTAGAGAAAGAGCCACCCAATTCTATATTAACGTGGAAGGATCTCGTTTCAAAGTTTGTGAACCAATTTTTTCCGCCTTCTAAGACTACGCATTTGAAAAACGAGATTTCAAAATTTTCACAAGAATTTAATGAGAGTTTTTCAATGGCTTGGAATAGGTTTAAGGAAATGTTACATGAGTGTCCTCATCACGGTTTTTCCGCCTTGCATCAAATTGACACGTTTTACAATGGACTTAATGATCATGAAAGGGGTTATCTAAATGCCGCCGCGGGTGGTAATTTTTTGTGTAAACGGTTGAGGAAGCTTTAGTGATAATTGAGAATAGATCTAAGGTGTATAGTCCTCGTAGCACGTCGAGTGTTTGTAAGGCTTCATCTTCGGCTTCACCTTCTTTGTCTAACACCATCGATGCTTGCTAAATTGAGGCGAACTTGGAAAAAAATCTTTGATAAGCTTAAAGGACTTTTAATTGAATTCAAAGTTGGAGAACAAAGTTCTCCCGCTACGGCTAAAGCGGTTGAGGCTTCATGTATGTATTGTGGTGGAGGTCATGATTTCTCCGAGTGCATTACCAATGGTGGTAACACTTCGAGTGCCTACGCGGCCACGGGAACTTACAACCAAAACGGTCAAGTTACCCGCTCTAATCAATTGACTCTACCGGGTTTTGGTTCAAATCAAAATGCTAACAACAACTATCGAAACAATCAAGTTGGTTTCAAAAACAATTACAACAAAGGAAACTATGGTAATCAAGGGGCTAATAATCAAGTTTCAAACAAAAATCAAAGTGATTTTCAAAACAACAACAAAAGTTTGCAAACTTTGAAAGATCTTCCAAATGAATTTGTTGAATACGCTAATGGAAACGATGCTAGGTTTGACAACATTTAAAGAGAAATCATTAGCCTAAGATCCGAGTTTAAGAACGACTTGAAGAAAGAGTTGAAAAATGAGTTAGCAAATGAGCTTAAAATCCATACAAACAAAATGGAAGGAAATGTAACTAGGTTACAACAAAACCAACAAAAAATGGAACAAGGGAAACATGAAATTAAGCAAGAAATGATTAAGGCCGAGAAGAGGCAATCCATGTTTGAGGACAAAATTTCATCTATGTTTGAGGCAATTATGTGCAAACCGTCTTCGAGTAGTCTTCCTAGTAACACCATATCGAACCCTAAGGGAGAGATGAAAGTGATTACCACACGTAGTGGTAAGACACTTAAGGAACTGACTCCTCAACCAATTAATTCAATGGTGGAGGAAATTGAGGAAGAACCCGAGGTTGTGGTCGAAAAGGAGCATGTCCAAATCCCACGAAGTACCGCTCATGCCACACCTACGGTTGACCCATTACCAAAATTGGAACCCGAGATTCCAAAGGCTATGCCTATGTCTCAACTCACACCACCTTTACCCTATACATCAAGACTTAGAAAGGAGAAACGTTAAGAGCGCGACAATTACCAATTTGATCTTTTTATGAAAATGTTTCGTGATTTGCACTTTAATGTGAGTTTCGCCGATGCTTTGGTCATGATGCCTCGATTTGCCGCTAACTTTAAGAGTATGTTGAACAACAAGGAGAAATTGCAACAATTGTCTAGTTGTTCATCAGATTATCTTAATCGCATACCTCAAAAAGTCGGTGATCCCGGTAAATTCTTGATCCCTTGTTCAATCCAAGATATGTAAGATGCTAGCCGATCTTGGTGCTAGCATTAACTTGATGCCACATGCAATCTTCAAGTCGCTCAATCTTCCTAATCTTACTCCTTCACTAATGTCTATCGAGTTGGCCGACCATTCCACGATTCCCGCATGTGGATTGGTGGAAGACGTTTTTGTGAAAGTGGGGAAGTTCTATTATCCGGTAGACTTTATCGTTGTCGATATTCCCACGGATCCTCAATTTCCTCTCATTTTAGGTCGTTCATTTTTAGATACGTCTATGGCTTTGATTGATGTTCATGCTAGAAAGATCACCTTACGTTTCAACGACGAGGAACTTGTTATAAACGCAACTCAAAACTCTCAAATTTCTCATGTTTATTCAGTTGCAACCATAAACCTCGTTGATATGATTGATGTTGTTTGCGAGGAATTTTCACAAGAAGTTCTAGGTTTTGGTGATGATGAAAATAGTGTCAATCCCACTATGTTAGATCCCATTCTTGATAACTCGACACCAACCTTCACTCCATTTGAAGGTGGTGGTTTTACGTTAGAAGAATTCGATGTTCTACGTACTTCTAATGAAGACCTCGACAATGATGAGGACTTCTCGATTATCAAGGATTTTCTTAACGATTTCCCATTTCCTCCACCTGAGGAGGTTATGAGTATCGAACCTAAATCTTCAATTGAGGAAACACCTATCCTCGAGTTGAAAGATTTACCTTCTCATCTCGAATATGTCTTTTTGGAGGAGGACGACAAGTTGCTGGTTATTATTTCGAAAGAACTTTCAAATGATGAAAAAACCGCACTTGTCAATGTTCTAAAGGATCACAAAGGGGCAATTGCGTGGAAGTTATCCAACATTAAGGGAATCGATCCCAAATTTTGTACCCACAAAATCTTAATGGAGGAGGATTACAAGCCCGCAATCCAATGTCAAAGGAGGATGAACCCCAAAATTCACGACGTCATCAAAAAGGAAGTCCTAAAACTCCTTGACGCGGGAATGATTTACCCTATTTCCGATAGCCCTTGGGTGAGTCATATTCATTGTGTCCCTAAAAAGGGAGGAATGACCGTTGTGCCAAACGATGCCAACGAGTTAATTCCCACTAGACTCGTGACCGGTTGGAGAGTGTGCATTTACTATCGTAAGTTGAATGAAGCCACTCGTAAAGACCATTTTCCCTTGCCCTTCATGGACCAAATGTTGGAGCGTCTTGCGGGAAACGATTTCTATTGCTTTTTAGATGGTTCTTCCGGTTACTTCCAAATCCCCATCGATCCTCGTGATCAAGAAAAAACTACGTTTACGTGTCCATATGGAACGTTTGCCTATCGTAGAATGCCATTCGGACTTTGCAATGCACCAGGAACCTTTCAAAGGTGCATGATGGCTATTTTTCATGATATGATCGAGAAGACGATGGAAGTCTTCATGGATGACTTTTCCATGTTTGGTAGTTCGTTCACTTCGTGTTTGTCGAATCTTAAGAGAATGTTGAAACCTTGTGAGGAAACCAACCTTGTGCTTAATTGGGAAAAATTTCAATTTATGGGTAAAAGTGAAATCGTCTTAGGGCACAAGGTTTCGAAAGCGGAGATTGAGGTAGATCAAGCTAAGGAAGACGTCATCGCCAAATTACCTCATCCCAAAACCGTTAAGGGAGTTAGGAGTTTCCTAGGCCATGCGGGCTTTTATCGTCGATTCATCAAGGATTTTTCAAAGATCTCTCGACCTATTACACATATTCTTGAAAAAGAAGCACGTTTTGTCTTTGACGAAGATTGTGTACGAGCCTTTGAAATCCTTAAGAGGAAACTTACCGAAGCTCCCATTCTTTTTGCTCCCAATTAGAACCTCCCCTTTGAGCTAATGTGTGATGCTAGTGACTACGCCATTGGGGCCGTATTGGGGAAATGTCATGAAAAACACTTCTTGCCTATTCACTATGCTAGCAAGATGATGACCGAGGCTCAACTAAAATACACTACAATGGAGAAGGAGTTTCTTGCCGTGGTGTATGCATTTGAGAAATTCTGACCTTATCTCATCTTGACAAAATGCATAGTGTATACGGATCATTCGGCTATCAAGTATCTTATGGCTAAACAAGATGCAAAGCCGAGATTACTTTGTTGGATTCTCCTCCTTCAAGAATTTGATCACAAAATCGTTGACAAAAAGGAGCCGAGAATCTAGCGGCCGATCATCTTTCTCGTTTGGAAGATCCTCACCAAAGTGTTTACTAGCCCAAGGAAATCACCGTAACATTTCCGCTCGAGACACTTGTTGTAGAGAATTCTTAGATTGATTCTTCCACCCCATGGTTTGCGGACATCGCAAATTACCATGTGGGCAACTTCATCATAAAGGGTATGACGACTCAAGAAAAACGAAAATTCTTTCATGACGTCAAGTTCTACTTTTGGAACGACCCTTACTTGTTTCGAACTTGTGTGAATATAATTATTCGACGTTGTGTCTTTGGTACCGAAGCTTCTAACATCCTTAGAGCTTGTCATGAGGGACCCACGGGTGGTCACCACGGTGCTAATCTCACGGCTAAGAAGGTCTTTGATGCCGGTTTCTTTTGGCCTACTATTTACCTAGATGCACATGAACTTGTGAAGTCGTGTGACTCATGCCAACGATAAGGAAAAGCCTCACAAAAAGATGAAATGCCACAAAATATCATCCAAGTGTGTGAGATCTTTGACGTTTGGGGCATTGACTTTATGGGGTCGTTCCCATCATCTCATGGTAATAAGTACATCCTTGTCGCCGTTGACTACCTATCTAACTGGGTGGAAGCTAAGGCTTTACCCACCAATGATGCTCGTGTGGTAGTCATGTTTTTGAAAAGCTTGTTTTCTCGGTTTAGAACCCCTCGTGCGATCATAAGCGATCGTAGGACCCATTTTTGTAACGACCAATTTGAAAGGGTCCTAAGGAAATATGGGGTTACACATCGGCTTTCTACGGCTTATCACCCACAAACGAGTGGGCAAGTCGAGGTTTCAAACCGAGCTTTAAAGAGGATCTTGGAGAGATCGATTGGGGAAAACCGACAATCTTGGTCGGATAAGTTGGAAGATGCTTTATGGGCCTTTAGGACCGCTCATAAGACGCCCATCGGGTGCACTCCTTATAAGCTTATGTATGGGAAGAATTGTCACTTGCCAATTGAACTCGAACACAAGGCTTATTGGGCCCTAAAGCATTGTAATGATGACATGGAGACCGCAAGAAAACACCGGAAAATGCAATTAAATGAATTGGATGAGTTAAGGGATATTGCTTATGAAAATTCATTGATTTATAAAGAAAAGACTAAAAACTTGCATGATTCAAAAATTAAAAACCAGGTTTTTAACATTGGGGATCAAGTTTTTCTTTTTAATTCTCGTCTGAAAATCTTTTCTTGTAAGTTGAAATCCCGTTGGTCCGGTCCATTCACCGTGACTCAAGTTTTTCCATATGGGACCGTCGAGCTAGCTCAAAATGATGGCCCCAATTTCAAGGTGAATGGACATAGGTTGAATCACTATTTTGGCGGGGAAGTTCCATCCTTGAACTACCTCGACCAAATCACCTTCCCCAAGGATAATTAGTATTGAGGGGATCGAGTCGAGCTCATGACTCGGTAATAAAAAACGAGGTGACTCGTGGGGGAGTCCCATGCTTATCCTATGTACATATTATCGCTTTCTAATGTAGTAACGTATGGAGATTTGTGCCCTTCCAACCTTTGTTCCGTGGTTGTTTGTGAATTGTGGATTTTAGATGATCATGATCTTCACGATTGAGCCTCTCGTGTTCATTTTATGGGAGCAACCGATCGTTTGCTTTGAATACTTTCTCAATATCCATGATATATCCTTTGATGTTCTAACCTTAGGTTTATAGCACACTTCATAAACGGCTTTAAATTTAACGGTTACACCCTTTCCATGCTAGATTAGGCATTCGACTACGTCTCTAGTATGGGGGTGTTTGCACCCCTAGACTCGAAACATTGAGGACAATGTTTAACTTTAGTATGGGGGAGTGAATAGATACTTGCCTTGCCAAACCTTCACGCTTTCCAAAATTTATCTTTTTGTTTATCATTTTGTTGCAAAATAAGGCTAAAAATGGCCAAATTTTAAAATTTTTCTCATGTTTTATAATTGTTTGAAGATACGAATGTAGATTTTCCGATGGCGAGAATAAGAGTAATGTTTGACTAGACCGTGCGTGTTGAGCACTTAGCTTTGATTCCTTAACTTCACATTAGGCTAAGTCTCTTAAATGAGGACGATAAATGATAGGGTTAATTATAAGTTACTATGCTAAACGTAGAGTACTCGTATTCTTTCAAAAACTCATGTGTTCTCGTTGTTTGCTTATTCTCTCTTCGCTTGTAAATATTTTTTTGCTTAAATAAATATTGACTTAGCGGTTTAGTCTTGATTGTTGGGTTTCTTGTCTTTTCTAGTAGCTTCCGTGTAATTAAATTGGGAAGACATTAAGGTATCGCCAGCGTCACGGTTTTGAAGTATTGGCACCCGAATAATCGAAAGCTTCACCCAATAATAAGATTTCAAGTGCTCACCTAAATCAAGCAAACAATTTGAAGCTCACAAGGCCGAAAAATCTATGCAAAATTGAAAGTGAATCAAGCCTTAATCTTTGAAGCATTAAAGATCCAAAATTCGCCTTAGCGTGAGGATATACATCTTTGGCTAATAAAACCACCGATGAGGTGGATAATAAAAGGCAAGGCAAGATCGAAGTCATAATAAAAGCTTCATGGCGAAGTTGAATAAAAGATGGAGGTAAACCTATGATAATAAGGCCCTTCTGTTAGGGGGCGTATAAAAGTCTTGGTAATAAGTCTCATGTTCAAAACCGTTATAAAACCGTGTTTATCGATCCTTCTTGTTGACTTAATTTTTTGACATCGTTGTCTATTAGGAGGTGTTATTGATTTGATGGTCTTGGTTACACCGTTAGGACTCTATTTTTAGACCTAAATCTCTATTATCGCATAAGTCAAACAATGTATCCTCGTGAAACATTCAAGACAAAATAAAATATAAGAGATACAACTTAGGAAATTGGGAGGATAAGTACGTGATTAGGGTATATGAGTAGTGTTAGAATTACTAACTTATAATGACAATGATCTTGTTGCACGCTTGGCATGGAATTGGGGTGAAAATCAAGGACGATGAAATTATTTCTAACGAAGCATTCACGTGTTCTTATTCTATGAACCTAAACGTACCATTTTGCGATGAAAATCATACATTATGTCTAAAAGACAAGTAGTAGTAGTAATAGTAGTAGTGTAGCTAGTTTATCATTCAATAAAGTGAATAAAAATAAATTTTGGAGGTGCTACGATACTTTATTCTAGCATTGCGTGAGGGCACGACAATGGTTTAGTATGTGGGAGTAATGAGACTCCTTTTATACATAGTCTCATCGTCCAAAAAGGGCTTTAAATGCATTAAATATCATCAAAATACCCCAATATATGCTTAAGTTTGTTGCTTGTGTATTTTAGGTACGGATATTGAGAAAATGACAAAAGATCACAAGAATCATACAAAAACGAACACGGGAAACGAAGCCGCACATTGAACCAAGCTCTAATGAAGATTTTCCAAAGAAAACCGTTGAGGATTTGAAGATTTATGAAGAAGGGTCCTCCAATATTAAAGAATTGACACTTTATACCCTTGTATCATCATAATTACAAGATTGGTCCCTAAAGTTTGTCAATATTACAAAGAGGGCCCTCCACTTCGAAGAATTAGCAATTTTAGTCCCTCAACAAAACTAAAATGCCAATACATATCCTCCTCAAAGTCAAATATACCATGAAGGACTTCAAGTTTCAAGAAATTACATGTTTGGTCCTTTTAAAATATCAAAATCACCAAAAGAACCCTTGACTTTGAAGAAATGGCAAAAATGGTCCTTCATTAATCATGACTTGGCAAATTTAGTCCTCCAAGAAGTCAAACAAACAAGTCAAGACCATTATCCATGAAGAAAATGCCAAATCAGTCCTTCAAGAATCAAGAAATGGCAAGGAATACCCCTGAATATACTTTGGAAAAGTATTTGGGGCAAAAGTGTGAAAATGAAAACTTCATTACAAAGGGAATCCGGATTTATTGTGTTTATTTACAAAGTGACAAGAAGAAAGGAATTGAGGGGTTAATCTTGGCAGACAACCTAAGACACCTTAACTAGTGTCATTGTGACACGTGCCCCACTATCAAAAACCCACAAATGAGAGCTCTCCCTGGCTCCACATCACCATTCCACTCACCAAGCCGTAACTAACTAATTATTTATTAGTTAGTTACGCGCTAAACATCCCATTTAAACACAAATAAAGATCAAACCAGTGTTCTTCGTGTTCATAATCAGATTTGGGTATTTGCTTAATACTTGATATTACCCCTTAATTCACTCCAGATTTATGATTAAGGTGAGACTAAACACAACCCCACCTTAAACCCTTGGCCACGTCATTCAACCAGCTCACATGATAAACCCTTCTACACCACCTTTGGGGAAAAAGCCAAAACTTTGCAGAGAATCAACAGCTCATACTCCAGCTTACTCCTTAAGCTTATTTGGAGCCATTGGATGCATTTTCACACATGCCACCTCCACAACCTGCCAAGAACAAGTCACATGTTCAAGCACATTCAAACAAGACAAGGGGCATTTTGGGACTTCTACACCAATTAGGGTTACGTTTTTTAGCTTCCTTAGACATCATTGTAAGCCTATAAAAGGCATAGGACTGAGTACATTTATCTTTGCTCTTGAATTTTCCATGGTTCACAAATCTGTAAATCATATATTCAGTTAATGAAATGTGTTTGAATTTGGTGAAGAAAAATCAAGTGCCAACCTTATTATCTGTTTATTGCTGTTTGATGTTTACTAATCTTTGCTCTTAAAACCAGTTTTCAAAAGGAGTGTGCAAAAGTTTGCATATTTTCCACTTTTCTTGATATTTTGCTAAGTCTTGTTCAAACCATGGAATTCTTGGGCTATAAAGTTGCTCATAGTATCCTGATATTGTGTTATCAAGGTGTGGTGAAGCCTATAACTTGGGGATATTCAAGAGTGGGGAACTAAGGTTGCATTAATCAAGGATTTTCATTTTTCTTATTTTGATATTTTGCTCTTAACCTTGTTGAATCTCAGAAGGCTTTATTGTGGAAGCTTGTGCTTGTTCTTGCTAGCACATAAGCTCAAAATTCGTAGGTGTGGATGTACATCCATGAGGTACACACCATTCTACTCAATCTGTTAAAAAGTTCGATTTTTGGTAAATTTGTGTGTTGCTTGTGTTGTTGCTGATTTTGTGGTCTAATCTTGTTCTAATCTGCATATCTCATCTGTTATTGTGTTGATTTGGGCTTGGGTAACCATGGAAGGCACTTTTGATTTGAAAATCTTTTTTGAAAATTTAAAAGGGTGTTTGGGATTACCTGTTTGAGATCATAGTGTGTTATTATGTGGTTGGAAGTTTGTGTTTGTGCTTTGTATCTTCTATATACTTGTTTGAGAGCTATTTGCTGCAAGTTATTGGGTTTAAAACCTTGAATCAAACATTGTGCTATATCTCATTGATTTTGACTGTTTTTGGCCTAATATTTTGGTAATATCTAGAATATATGCATGCTTAGGGTTAAAAGTTGTTAAATCATTTTTATACAACATATGTGATAGATTTGAGTGTTTGAATTTGGCTTGTTGGTCAATTGCATCAGCAAGTGTTCATAACTTCTTGTGTTAGTGTTCATCAGTAACTTATTGTGCTTGAATCTTGATCAATACTGTGTACCATTGCATGAAACCTGTTTAGACTTGTTCATTTAAGTTTATTATTGCTTGTGTATGCATTTGGTGAAGTTTGGTTGGCTGAATTGTGCTATAAGTGCTTATTAAACCTCAACTGCTTATTGTTCTAAGTTTGGTGCATGTATGATGCTTAATTGAATTAACTATACAAATTGGATGTTTGTGATTGTGATTTCTTTGGTGTTATTGACTCCTTATGATCCACTGATCATTTGGGTGCCTTTTTGTAACTTGAATCTCCAAAAAAGTCACTAAAGACAAAAAGTCAAACAAGTCAAGCAGTGGAAAAAGTTTCCAGTGCTCAGACACCAAAACTAGCCCCTGCTAGTGTTATTTTTCAGTTAGCTTACTAATAAGCCATATTGTCTTATTTAGACCTGCAACAACTTACTTTTTGTGATCAATCTTCATCATTTGACCCATTTGTTTGAACTGGAGCTTATCAAACTTTAGATTTGACTTTTTGTTAGAAAACTCTTAAAGTTGACTTTTAAAGAAGTGCTTATTTGCTTATTTCAGCTTATTGAGTGAAATTATTTGAAAACTTTTTGTTGATTAAGCTTAGTTAAGTCATTTAAAAGCTTTTGAAAATTGAATCAGCTCTTGGGATAGCCTAGAACTCGAAAACGACTATTTTGTCGTTTTGTGAAGATTGCTTATTGCATTTTCAGGCTTATTTCTTAGACTTTTTTCAAATTTCTTTTTACAGAAGTCTTAAGTAACTCAAAAGAAGCTTGTGTGTCTAATTTGAGCTTATGGCATCAGCTTATAGCTTAATGGGCCAAAAAGCCCATTAAGAATAAGTTGTTTGATATAAGCCAACTTATATCACATTTTCAGCTTTTGGGCCTTTGAAAAATTATGTTCATAATCAAATTTTGAGTCAGATAGGAGCTTTTGGGCCGTTTTTATAAACATTTTTCTTATTGGGCTTATATTGGCCCAATAAGGGTATGTTTTGGATTTTGGCCCCTTTGAAGGCCCATTAGGGGTATTTTGTAATTTCAACTTCATTTCTTTGTTTATTAGGTTAAATTAAACTAGTTTGCAAGTTTTTAGAATTTTTTATAAATTTCAGATTTTTAATATTATTTTATTATTATTTTATTATTAAAAATTAAAATTTAGATTTTTCAAGTTTTTATATTTTTCTTAGGTTAAATACATTAAGTTAGGAATTTTACAATTTTAGAATATTTTTATTGTCCTTAGATTAATTTTTATAATTATTTTAAGTTTAAATAGTTTTTAATTGTTTTTAAATAGTTTTATTTAATTTCAAAAATTTCAAAAATAGTTTTAAATTAAGTTAGGTCATTTTAGAGGTTTACAATTAAAAAATCTCATTTTAGGCTTTAATTAGCATTAAAAAATTATTATTTAATTAAATAAAAGGTTTGAGTGATTTTTGATTTTTTGTAAACTCTAATTACATTATTTAGGATTTATTGCAATTTTCTAGGAACTTTTAGGATAAATTTCTAATTTAGGCACTTTTTACGGTTTTACGTGTACGACCTTTTCGCCTTAGTTTAAATCGTCTTCGTAACCGTCATTCTCTTCTACTCTCATTTCTTCTTTTCTTTTCTCATAAATATAATCACATAATTAATCATCTCTCTACACAACACACTAGCCTCCTTGGGAAACGAACTTGAACCACATTGGTCATTAGTGCTTGGTTTTCCTAAACCGACACTTAATACTTCTACTATTTTACCCTCTTTTCTTAAAGAGGTGTGAAAAACTCTACATCATGCCCTAATCTTTTGTGCCAAAGATTACTCTCATCAACTGAAGCCTTAGCATACAGACATGACATATTATTATTCATCCCGATTCCATTAAGATTCACATTATAAATGTCCTTATGCCTAGGTGTTCTATAATCGATGAATTTCTCATCAGGTATTTTAAAATCTTTGCTCAACACCAAGCATTCAGTATCTGTGAAAAGAACCTTATTTTTGTTATCACAAACTTGTGATACACTAAACAGATTATAGTCAAGTTCTTTTACCAGAAATACGTTTTCAAAACGCAAATTGTTGGTTATAAGAGTGTCTTTGCCAGTGATAGTTCCATATCCGCCTCCAAAGTACACTTTGTCACCATCTTTAATGGGGGTAAAGTTTGTCAAGTAATCTTCCTTCCCCGTCATGTTCCTAGAGCATCCACTATCCCAATTGCCATAATCATTAACCTACTTTTGAATGCCCTGCACATAAAGAAAACAAATTAGTTTTCTTTGGGAACCCAAGCCTGAGCAGACTTGGATTCATTTGGTTGTTCAACAAGAACAGACTTAGTTCTTATGACAATCCCTTGTTCATCCCTTTTTGGATTAAACACCCAGTTAACCCCAATTGGTTTAGTTATGACCTTTGAAATATAATGAAATCTATTACAAGTCATAGAAATCCCATATGAATTAGGGTTTTGGTCTTGTTTAGGTCTCCAAGATAAGCTACAAGAAGCTTTAGACCCCTTCCCCTTTGGTGGCAAGTATTTGGCATTTCTTGGTCTAACAGCGTTGGAAACATTTCTTTCAGCATTACAATTGTTCTTGTCAACGTTGAAATTACCTTTATCAGCGTTGAACCTAGGGTTTGCTACAGGAACCCATTGTCTGTTAGACCACGTATTGGTCTTCTGAAAAGGCCTTTGTCCATTAATATTAGACCCTTTAGTAAAGAATGGGGATGGTCTAATGACTTGTGGACTTTGATGGACAAAAGGTTTTGGTTTGACCATGGTTGACATTCTATCAGCGTTGACCTTTGAAGCATTGACACATTTATAAGCCAAATGTGAAAATCTTCCACAAGTATAACAGGATTTTCTACACATGACTCTAGGTCTAGATGAAAAGAAACCTGTCCCATTATCACTAATTTGACTTATTGGTGACCTAGGTTTTCTATATATTTCTGCATATTTAATACCAGGTTTTCTATCAACGTTTAAACCAAGTTCAAAAGTCTTGCCAGTAGTAGGATTGGTCACTTTTATGGGTGTAGACTCATTTAGGCTGTCACTAAGCATGCCACCCCTAACAAAAAAAGTACGGTTAGCTTTCTTCCATTGGTATAAATCTGTTAATTTCTGCTTGTATTCCTCTACTGGGGTAAGAACTCTAGGTGGAGGAATAAATTCCTCTTCTTGGAGTTCTGGAATACCAGTCCAAGATAGATCCTTTCTAAGGACACCAAAAAAGTTCCCAGCAGGTGGTGGAACACCAGCATACTCTTTCATCCCAATCCCATTCCTATCCCTAGAATCCCTTTGTTCACTAACACATTTTTCTAGGGTTTGAGAAGCTTTATCAAATTTTTGAATTTTAAGATCTATATTATCTTTGTTTTTGATAGCCTCATCTAACTTAGCTTGTAAAACACCATTGGATCTCTCCAAGATGTTCCTAACCTCAACACTAGCATTTAGATCATGAGTCAAAACACTAATTTGATCTTTTAGGTCAAGCTCCATTTTCTTATATTTAGCCACAATCTTTTCAGTTTGAGTAAGAGCACGTTGATAATTAGATAACTTTCATTTTTCATCAAAAACATCTG
This sequence comes from Glebionis coronaria, assembly GCA_025667525.1. Classification (NCBI taxonomy): domain Eukaryota; kingdom Viridiplantae; phylum Streptophyta; class Magnoliopsida; order Asterales; family Asteraceae; genus Glebionis; species Glebionis coronaria. The sequence continues at coordinate 597,255 of JANFOE010000031.1, forward strand.
ATGTTAATTTTAAAACTTCTTTGTTAAGCTTTTCAGTGTTTAGACGACAACCCTTACTACAAAATGCATCATCATATACCTCATTGTCTGATGAAGATGAAGAATGTGCCATGAGAGCATAGTGAACATGCTCCTATTCCTCCTTTTTTGCAACCAAGGCCTTGTTCTCTTCCACATCCTTGGCCAAAAAGCTCCAATCCCAGCCAACATCATCTATGTCTTGCATGGCAACCATATCTTTTGTATGTTCAACCTTGATGATTTGGCTTGAAGGCTTTCCAGCATCAGATCTTCTTGGAGATCTACATTCTCTCATAAAGTTACCCATTATGTGGAAATTGTAACACTCAACCTTGGATTTATGAAAACCATCAGTGTCTTTAGCATTAAAAGTCATCTTCTTCCTGAATCTTCTATTCCATCTATTGGCCCTTATGCTAGCAAGTGCCATATTCCACTTTATGTCCATCTCTTCCAAGTGCTCATCACTAATTTGCTCAAGGTCCTCATATGTAATCATTGAACCATTGAGAAATGAAGCAATGTATGCACACACTGTATCTAGATCAATACCAGCAGGCTTAACTCTTGGTGAGTCAACATTGTATGTGTCAGCGTCTGAATGTGAGGCGCTGATAAAGCTTGATCCAACGTTGACACAAGGTGATCCAGTAACGGGGTGCATGTATGACTCCCTTTGATCAAATTGACCTTCACTATGTGAGAAGAAGGCCATATTTCCATTGGTAGACTTGCTTCCTTGATCCAAAAGGATTTCACTCTCTACAAGCCTCAGTTTATTGTAGACATCATCAAAGGTGGAACTTTTGTGAGTATTATTAGCAATCATAGACCTTGCTTCAATCTTCCATGCATCACCAAGACTTTTAAGGAAAGTGGTGATGATATCAGCATCATCATGCACTGTTCCCATAAATGAAAACTTGCTTGTAATGTCAAGAAGTCTGCTTCTCACTCCACTTAGCTTTTCATTGGGAAGGGCTTTAAATACAACATACTCATGCAAGAGTTGCTTCTTTTTCTCTGAGGCATTATCATCATTACCACCATAAGCAACTTGAGGGGCTGCCCAAAGATCTTTTGCAGAATCATAGCCTCTATACTTGTGTTGATTTTCTTGTCCCAAGGAAAGTTTGAGGATGCTTAGGGTTTTCATATCATTCCTTCTCTTTGCAATGTCCTCAGCTGAGACATCTCTTCCATCTTCAGGTTTTTCTTTTCGATCCTCAGCACTTGAGCCTGAAGTTGATCTTAGATTGATAGCAGCTAGGATCTTGGCAGCCTTATTGAATGTGTTTCCATATTCAATAACTTCCCATAAGGTGTGGTCATGGATTTGAAGATACTGCTCAAAATTGAAATTCTACAGCTCAAATTTGTCTGGGTCTAGCATGGGAATCTTGATGTTATTGCTTGAGGAGGAGGTTAACTTTGTAGTAGACATGTTGTTTGAATTTTAGGGTTTCTTGAAAATTAGGGTTTTTGGCGATTTAGGGTTTTTGTGTTCTTTAGATCAAAGTTTCTCACCAAGCACTGATACCACTTGTTGATCCCTAACTTAGATCGATTTAGCTTGTGTAAACGAGATTAAATCAAGTTAAACACGTAGAGAAACTTTGTTGTATATGAAACAATTCAAGTATTATGCGGAATTAATACTTAAACAAGAACACACAAACAAGATAAACCAAACTTTCACTTTGATTGATTAATCGAACTTGCGTACAATGAAAGTGTGAAAAACATATATTAAACTAAACCTAAAGGCCTCCTTTTATAGATCAAGGAACCTTGTACAAGAGTCTACGTATCAGCTATTTTAGGTAAAGATAAACATAAGAAATACATTGTCGAACATATCTTTACTAGAAACATTAAACATGTAGACTAAGTATCCTGTCAGTTCTTGACTTCTTCTTATCAACGCTTGACTTCTTCCTGTCAACGCTTGTCTTAACAACGCTTAATTTCTTCTTATCAACGTCCAATTTCCTCTTGTCAGCGTCTAAGTGTCTTGGCTACATTTTATTCCCAACATATATCTCTAATATTCATTTGTGTATCTTGGCCATCTTTGTAAAATTATAGATCACGTTAAACATTACCCACTTTAAAAAGAATATATCTTTTAGGCTATAACGTGTCATCATGTACTATAATATTTAAGTGTGGCTATGGCCACGTCTATTCGCGGCATCTAGCTTGTTGAGCCGTTTTATTCCAATTTTTATATTCGCAGTCATTGGACACCGTCTTTTCGTAAAGTTTCGCAAGTTCGAACATATTTTATTTTATTTTCATTACGATCGTCAGCCGCGTCCGTCCGCGTCAATCCGCACGATCGGATATATTGTTTATATTAGTAAGAAGATATTACTTATACTTTTTTATTTTTTATATTAAAAAATATTATCGATTTTTTTAATAATAGATATTACATATATCTTTTATATCGGTAAGAGATATTATATATATTTTTTACTTTGATAATATATTTGTCATCCGCGCCATGGCATATCCAACCGCACTTGTCCGCACATTCTGAAATATTTTATTAACTATGGTTGTGAGCCGCGTTCTTTCGCGTCATAAATAAAAGATATTAAGCATATCTTTTTCAAAAAATATGTTATTAATATTTTTCATATTAATAAAAGATGTTATGTATATCTTTTAAATTGGTAAAAAGATATTAGATATATCTTTTTATTTGATAAATATATTT